>PVHT021183519.1:25705504-25862322 GCA_004024745.2 Catagonus wagneri
ACATCTCAACAGAAAAGAAAATCACGAACTTGAGGAACAGACTTGTGGTTGCCAAGGGGGCGGGGGAGGGGTGGGGGAGGGGTGGGAGGGAGTGGGGATAACTACTGCTTTAATGATGGAATAGCAAGGAGCTCCAACTGTAATGTACGGGGAACTATATCTAATTACATGTGACGAATCCATATATGTACATGTAATCGGGTCACCACATGGTGCAGTTGGAAAACTTGACAGAAATCTGTAAACCAGCTATAATGCAAAAAAAAAAAAAAAAATTAAAAAAAAAAAAAAAACGAATTGTTGTGGGGGTAAAACAGGGTCATGGCCAGCTTCCAGTACATCAGCTGTGAAGCGAGCTGGCTAGCAGCTAAGAAGGGATCGGCTAGAGGGGTGGGCTAGGGCTAGAGGGGTTGAGAGGTGGGTGGTACTTGGGTTGTCAGAATCTTAGAGGGCACCGTGAACTTCAGTATGGGCAGCCTGTGCCAGTAACCATGGGGGTGTCTGAGGTGAGGGCAGGGGGGTTTCCGAGCAAGGCCCTAGCTCTAGGGGGAGGCAAAGCAGAGTGTTAGCCTCAGCAGGTGAGGGTGAAGGTAGAATGTGCCAGGTTCCCAAGATGGAGTTAGTGCCTGCTGAGCAAGGAGTCAGGGCCTAGGGGTGTGTGCTGGGGCTCGGTTTTGGCCTCCTCGAGGTTATACTCAGAAACCCAAGGCAGAAGTTGGATTCTTGGCCTGAGGGGTCCTGTTTAGAGTTATAGGGGAGATTGCAGATTGTGACTTGGGGCTATAATAATTGGAGGGAATCGGAAAGAACTATCTGGGAGCCCATCCGTGCAGTGGGGAAAGGAGACAGGAGGGCGGACTCCCCAGTTATTCTCACTGCCTCAAAGTCTCGGGCTCCGATATACTGCCAGCTGGGTTAAATCGGCTCAGGACCCATGTGCTGAGCTGTATGTTCAGGGCCTCACATGTATCATTTAATTTAATTTAATTTTTATCTTCCTAATATTCCTATGAGCTATCTCCCATCTTACAGAGGGAGAAATTGAGGCACAAAAAAGTCAAATAACTTGCCCCAGGGTTATAGCGGTGGAGCTGGGATTTGAAACCAACATTCTCTGATGCCAGAGCTTGTGCTATTACTATGAGTTTACTAAATAACCATAACAAATAATAGCAAAAACCATAACAATAATAATAGCAGTGGTGGTTGTAGAGCCCTGCTCTGTTCTGTTTGAGCACCGATCCTCTCTTCTCCTCATGTAAACTGTGGCATCGCAATGGTCTCCATTTTACAGGCAAGAAAAATGGGACCCAGGGAGGTAATTAGCTCAAGGTCACACAGTCCTGAGAGGTATAGCCCAAAGCAAAACTCAGGGCTGTCCTAAACCTCAGGTTGTCTTTATTTCTTTCTTCCTTTCTTTCTCTCTTTCTCTCTTCTTTCTTTCTTTCTCTCTCTCCCTCTTTCTTTCTCTCTTTCTCTTTCTCTCTCTCTCCCTCTTCCTTCCTCCCTTCCTTCCTTCCTTCCTTCCTTCCTTCCTTCCTTCCTTCCTTCCTTCCTTCCTTCCTTCCTTTCTCTCTTCTTTCTCTCTCTCTCTCTTTTGCGTCCACACCAATGACATATGGAAGTTCCCAGTCTAGGGGTGGAATTGGAGCTACAGCTGCTGGCCTACGGCACAGCCATAGCAACATCAGATTCCGAGACGTTTCTGCCACCTACACCACAGCTCACAGCAATGCTGGATCCATAACCCACTGAATGAGGCCAGGGATCAAACCCACATCCTCATGGATACTGGTCAGATTGCCTTCTGCTGAGCCACAGTGGGAACTCCTGTGTCATTTTTTAAAAGTTAGTTCCGGAGTTCCCGTCGTGGCGCAGTGGTTAACGAATCCGACTAGGAACCATGAGGTTGCGGGTTCGATCCCTGCCCTTGCTCAGTGGGTTGACGATCCGGCGTTGCCGTGAGCTGTGGTGTAGGTTGCAGACGCAGCTCGGATCCCGCGTTGCTGTGGCTGCGGTGCAGGCCAGTGGCCACAGCTCCGATTAGACCCCTAGCCTGGGAACCTCCACATGCCGCGGGTGCGGCCATAAAACCCGCGGCCATAAAATGACAAAAAGGCAAAAAAAAAAAAAAATAAAAAAAAATAAAAGTTAGTTCCCACATATAAGTGGTATCATATATTTATCTTTCTCTGACTTACTTCACTTAGTATGAGTCTTTAAATCCAGCCACGTTGCTGCAAATGGCATTGTTTCATTCTTTTTATGGCTGAGTAGTATTCCACTGTATATATTTACAACATTTTCTTTATCCATTCCTCTGTCAAGGGACAATTAGGTTACTTCCACGTCATGGCTCTTATAAATAGTGCTGCAATAAACACTGGGGTGCATGTACCTTTTCAGATTATGGTTTTCTCTGGATATATGCCCAGGAGAGGGGTTACTGGATCATATGGTAGTTCTAAGGTTGTCTTAACCCCTGGAGACTGAGACTGGATCGTGATCTCCTCCTTCCTTGAGAAATGTATTCTTTCTTAAAAAATTGGAGTATAGTTGACTTACAATGTTATGTTAGTTTCAGGTTTACAGCAAACTGATTCAGTTTTATAAACACACACACATACGTATACATGTCTACATATGTACCTGTGTAGATATGTACTTATACACAGGTTTATATGTAGACATGAATATTTGTACATATACATGTATACATATGCGTACACACAGGTATATATGTACACAACTGTGTATATATACACACACATGTTATACATTTAATTATATATATCGCTGAAATGAAATCAAGGTGTCTATAGTCTGTGCTTCCTTGGAAGGCACTAGTCGATAATCCATTCTTTGCCCTTTGCAACTGCTGGTAACTGCTGGTTGCATTACTCCAACTTCCACATCTGTGGTCACATTGCTTTCTCTTCTGTGACACTCCCCTCTGCCCCCTGCTTATAAGGACACACATGATTGAAATTGGGGTCTATTCAGATAATCCAAGATCATCTTCCCATCTCACTATCTTTAATCACAGTTGCAACTTCACTTTTGCAATACAAGGTAACATTCAAAAGTTCTGGGGATTAGGATGTGACTATATTTGGGGCCATTATTCAGCCTACCACACTCCCTACTCCTTAAGTGTGATCCGTGTAAAGAGACTTTCATCCAAAGAGTACAGTATGAAAAGAGGGAAAAAGTGTAATTTACGTTGGAGAAGACTGATGACAGTATTTCAGCCAGGGGATCAAGTTCAATATCACCAGCGATAGTTATGTTGATAGTATGTACCCTTGATAAGATACAATAATGAGACTTTATCTCTGTGGTCTTCCTCCCCAAACTACATAACTCGAGTCTAATCATACAAAAACATCAGACAAATTCTAATTCAGGCACATTCTACAAAATACCTGAACTGTGCTCTTCAAAACAGTCAAGATCTCCAGAAACCAGGGGTCTGAAAAGTATCACAGCCAAGAGCAACCTAAGGAGACATGATTAATAAGTATTATGTGGTATCTTGAAGGGGTTCCTGGATCAGAAAATGACATTCAGTTAAAAACTACAGAGATTTAAATAAAATATGGACTTTTGTTAATAATAATAATATATCAGTATTAGATCTTTAATTGTAACAAATGAACATTACTGATACGAGATGTTAATTACAGGGGAAACTGGGTGGAAGAGGTGCAGGGGAACCATTGTAACAGGGCAAGTCCCTGTGCCCGAAGCACAATAAGGCCAAACGATACTGAAACATTGGAGCTTGTAGCAGAGAAGGGTAGATTGCAGGGCTCCGCATGAAGATGGGTGGATCAGTCCAATAAAGCCCCAAAATTCTTAAAAGCTTTCAGCAAAGCCCTGTTAAAGGCAGGGTGAGGGAGGGGCCTTGTCAGTTGCTGCATACTTCTTGGTGTCAGGATCCTTTGCTCCTGTAGGTGTCCACGCAGGGCAGGTTATGGATGTTCCTGTAAACTTCCAACAAAACAGATGTTATTCTCTGTTCTGCAGATTTTCATCTAAAAATGTAATACTCTTAAAATTATTATAGCCTTAAGAATAGGCTATATTTCAAGCTGTAGGTGTCATCCTTTTGCCAAAGATGAAGAGCCAGGATGACTAAGCACAAGTGACAGAGGACAAAGGTTAAAGTCAGGTTGAAATAAAAGGAAGAGACCTAATATAGAGTCAGATTTGTTCTCCCCTATTACACTATCATTGCAATATTTCTCTCAACCTAAAACTATTCTAAAAATAAAGATTAGTTAGGGAAAAAAGAATGTGGATTTACAACATCTGAAGATAAGAACAACTAGTCACAGAAGAGGAAATACCACGTGTTACTAATCAATACATAAAGGGCGGCTCAGCATCACGAGCCCTGGGGGAGATGCAGAGCCACTCCATTGTGAATTTGCACATCCACTAGGTGGGCACAGATTAGGAAGTGTGACAATAGCCAGCATTGGAAAACAGTTACTTGGCATTCTCTTATAAAGCTGAATAGTTGCATGTCCCCCCAAGCCCACCCCCAAACATACATCTGAGAGAAACTCTTGCACTCGGTCGCCGGGGAGGTACAAGATTGTTCACAGCAGCACTAAGTGTGATAGTGAAACAACCTGGGCAACCATCATGGAGAAAATGGATGTAGAAGTTGTGCTGTGTTCGAATGATGGGTTGCTACACAGCAGTGAAAATAGACGTGCTGCGGCTACGTGTTAATAAAAAGGTTGGATTAAAAAGCAAGTCCTAGACTTTATATACAATACGATATCTTTTTCTAAAGTTGAAGAGTAAGCAAAACTTAGACATTATATTGTTTTGGCCTAAGTAGCTTTATGATAAATTATATGTATGTAAATAAAGGGATGATAAAACAAATCGAAGCTACTGCTTGCTTTTGGGATGAGAGAGGCAGGGAGTTGGGATGAGAAGAGCGTGTTGGTGTATGCAAATTATGGTGATGTTTCACATCTTGGGTTTGGATGGTATCCTCTGGGTATATAAATGTAATAAATAAAACAGGGCCATTCATGAATGAATGATGAGGCTGGGCACCACAGATAGCCCCCCTCCCTCCTCAAAAAAGCATAAAGGAGAAGTTCTTAAAATTTTTGTTTTTGGATATAGTAAAAATAATAAAAAGTGGTAAGTTAAAATTTACAAAGGGATACAAATGAAGCAGGGTATTACTGCTGGCGGAAATAGCAGTAAATTAGTAAATGGAGTGGAAAGCACTAAAACCTTCAAATGTATATTCGCTTTTCATTTGCAACAGACATGGGAAGTCAAATCAGTGGGAATCAGTTGCCAATGACAATGCTAGTGTGGCTGTGGTCCTGCCCCGCCCGCCACCCTGCACTGTGAGAGGGAAAGGTGCCCCTTTCTTGGGATCAGTGTCTTGATATTAGGGTCATGCTGCCTGCCTGAGCATGTCAGGCCTCCCTGTGTTCCTGCTTTTCAGTGGCATAGACACCAGATCACAAACACCGCCCGCCACACAAAGCTATCCTCCCAAAGCATGCCCTAGTACCAGGCTGGCCAGGGAAGGATGCTAACGTCAGCCCATGTAACTCTCAGAACTAGCCTTCCTCTCCAATGACTTAGGCTCTTGTCTTGAGCCCAGGTAACCGTGCACCCACCTTTCTTCCTTATGGGGCAGGCGACCACGTTGGCCTTTCTTAGCAGTTGGGCCCCTCTAATCAACGAAGCTGTTGTAATAACTTTGAATGTTAGAGGGAAAATGTCAAGGTATTCAGCCCTTTCCTTTCAGAAATTTCCTTGACCCTTCGGCAAATCTGCCCACTTAATCTCTCATAATTTTAAAATTTCTTCTATAATGAGTATGTGGCACCGTCAGTCTAATTCTGACTGCTTATAGAACTGAGCCCAGGACTTTGACAAGCAAAAAATAAAAATAAGCATGAGACAGTCTGGGACCTGGGATCTGGGACACTTTGTTGCAGTGGCTGCAATATTTGCACCTGGACAAACATTTCCTCGAGCAACCAAATACAAAGAAATGATAAGGGACTAAAAATAACTATGTACACATGCAGTCGGGGCAAATTCTGGGCAAGAAGATACAAAAAACTAAAAACTTAGCTGCCATTTCTAAAGAGTAAAGAGGAAGAGCAAAATCAGGGGACCTCTACATGCACCTCTACATTCCACTTCATATTGCAAGCTCTTACTATGATATGAAGCTGACACTTCCCCACTGAATAGTGCGGTCTCTGCCGCATCCCCTTTAAGACTGGGTGGGCCTGTGACTAGGGTGGAAGTGAGACTATGTAATTACCAAGGCTAAGTCCTAAAAGTGGATAGAGATTTGCTAGCTTTCTTGGGACATTCACCCTTGGAACCCAGCTACCATGTTGTGAGGAAGCCAAGCTGCCATAAAAGGAGGCCACGATCACAAGGTGCTCTGGTCCCAGTCCCACCTGAGACCCAACTGCCAGTCACGTGGATGAGCAAGCCTTCAGATTATTCCAGCCTCCAGCCTTTGAACCATCCCAGCTGACACCAAGTGGAGCAGAAAATTGTCCCTGATGAGATCTGTCCAAGTTGCAGATTTGTGAGCAAAATAAATGTTTTTTTTTTTAAATTTTTATTGAAGTATAGTTGATTTACAGTGTTGTGTTAGTTTCAGGTGTATAGCAAAGTGATTCAGTTATACATACACATATTTTTTCATATTCTTTTTCATTATAGTTTACTGCAGCATATTAAATATAATTCCCTGCAGTAAACAGTAGAAACTTGGAGTTACCGTCGTGACTCAGCGGAAATGATCTGGACTAGTATCCATGAGGATGTGGGTTCGATCCCTGGCCTGGCTCTGTGGGTAAAGATACGGTGTTGCTGCGAGCTGCAGTGTAGGTTGCAGACATAGCCTGGTTTCCATGTTGGGGTGGCTGTAACGCAGGCCGGCAGCTGCAGCTCTGATTGGACCCCGAGCCTACAAACATCCATAGGTTACACTTTCTCGGACCTAAAAGGCAAACAAAAAAACAACAGAAAAAAAACAAAACAAAACAGAAGAACCTTATCGTTTATACATTTTAAAATGAATGTCATTTTAAGCCACTAAGTGTTGGAGAGGTTGGTTGTGCATCAATAGATCATTAGAACACGTATCCCCATACAACTGTACTAACATTTTGGACTGTCTCCTAGTAATTTTCCAAGAAAACTTTTCAAGAGCGTGGCTCACATTTTGATAAGCAAGGAGCTAGAGGAGGTGTCTTCCTTACACTACATTCCTTCTTGTTCTTCTCTCAAATAAACACAAATAAATCAACCAAGAAGCAACCAAAAGAAACCACCTTCTTGACAGTTGGGATCATCTCGCCAGCCCCACCTTGTTGTCCTTCCTCATAGCTGAGATTCTCTTCCTTTACTTCAGCATCATTTTCCTTTCCATCTCTACCTTTGTCATCACTGGTAACACCTATTTGCATGCTCCATCCAACACCCTGCCTTCTTTGTTCCTTGACCTCATCTTCAAAAATGTCTTTCTACAACTGAGCTCAGCCGTCCACTCTCTCGCTGACAACTTAAATCACATTACCACTAGCAATTGCCATCATCTCTAAAATTTAGTTTCAAGGATCCTCTCCTCTGAGAACAAGCTACACTTCTGGCTCCCTTGCTTTGGACCCCACAATGCACAATTCCCTGATCTCTTGGACTGCCCATCCATTGACCCTATGCCTCTGCCATTAGTCCTATCTTTCCTCTTGGCTTCACTTACTTCCTGGTCTAGTCTGGAATCAATGGTTTATCATAATCACTGCTTCTTTCCCCTGTTACAGCTTCTTGGCACAATAACAGCTACAGTGGAGCCAACTATTCACGTGGTTGCACCTGAACGTGGCTGTGAAAAATCTCACAGCAGGGCTGTTTTTCCTCCCACTTAAATGGCATGCCGCCTTATCTTAAATGGGCATTTACCAGAGCCTAGATGTTTCCCTAGGAAGTTTGCTTTTCAATTCATCAAGGTGGCTATTTTATACTTTATTTTTTATACTTTATTTTCTTAAAACTCCCATATGTCTTCCCCAGTCACCCTCAGCTGATAAACCTTACCTTATAATTCAAAGAGAACTGAAGGATTTGGACAGACATACCTACATATTCCTGCTATCAGGTCTGCAAGCCTCTCCACACGTGTACCCCCGGTTTCTATCTTTTGCCCAGCAGGGGCATCTGTCCATACTTTATTAGCACGGTCAGCTCAGCTTCTTTTATGCATCCATTTTCTCTCTCTTGGATCCATTCTCCCACATGTAAGCATGCTGTAATATCTCCGACCTTAGAACAAAGCCGAATAAATTCGTGTTTGACCCTGCATCTTCCCTCTCAGTGAAAATCTTCTGGAGAGTGGTTCTCGCCCTCTGCCTTCACTTGGTCACCTCACATTCCTCCTCAGCCCGCTCCTCTCTGGATTCTGCCTCTGTCACGCCACTGAAGCGGTTTACCCAGTCACTGGTGACCCTCACGCTTCCAATGCCATGGCCACTTTACTCTCCCTCTTCCCGCTTTTAGCTTCCCAGATCTGCGTTCTTCTTATTTGCTTTCAGACTCACTGGCAAACCCTTCCCAGTCCCTTTGGTCTCATCTGCTTATTACTCACAGTCACCAGCAGGCTCATGACTCCCTAACTTCTGTCTTCAGCTTTGACCTCATCAGTGAACTCCTCCAGCTTCAAGCACACTAACGCACACAGGAAGTCTTCACCAAGACAGCCATAAGCCATCTCGGACGTTAACTTTCAAAACAGAACTAAGGATTCCTCTCAAAGCTGATTCTTGGAGTTCCCGTTGTGGCTCAGAGGAAATGAATCTGACTAGTAACCTGGCCTCGCTCAGTGGGTTAAGGATCTGGCTTTGCCGTGAGCTGTGGTATACGTTGCAGATGTGGCTCGGATCTGCTGTTGCGGTGGCTGTGGTGTAGGCCTGCACTTACAGCTCCGATTTGACCTTAGCCTGGGAACGTCCATATGCTGCAGGTAGGCCCTAAAAAGACAAAAACAAAACACAAAACAAAACAAAACAAAGGAAAAAAAAACCTGATTCTTCTCCAGTGTTTCTTTAGTAAATGGTATGTATTTGCTCAAGCTGAAAAGCTAGGAGTCATTCTGGATTCTTCCCTTTGCCTTCCTACCTCTGTCTCTAAACTGTCAGTAAACCCTCTCAGTGTTAACTTCATGGAATATTTTATTTTATTTTATTTTGTCTTTATCTAGGGCCGCACCCGCGGCATATGAAGGTTCCCAGGCTAGGGGTCTAACAGGAGCCGTAGCTGCCAGCCTATGCCACAGCCACAGCAACGCGGGATCCGAGCCGCGTCTGCAACCTACACCACAGCTCACGTCAACGCCGTATCCTTAACCCACTGAGCAAGGCCAGGGATCAAACCCGCAACCTCATGGTTCTTAGTCGGATTCGTTAACCACTGAGCCATGACGGGAACTCCCATGGAATATTTTAGATATGGCACTGAGCTCCACCTCTACTGCCCAGCCATCCTTGACCAGTCATCATCTCTCACATGGACATCTGCTGTGGATTTCTACTAGGATTTTCCAATTTTATCTTATTTTCCTTCAATCTTTTTATAATAGTGTGTATTTTTCTTAAAAAAGGTAAATCATTATGTCATTCCAATGCCTGAAATCTTCTAATGGTTTCCCATTGACTTAGAATTAAAAAAAAAAAAAAAAATCCAACAATGGAGTACTACTCAGCCATAAAAAAGAGCACACTAATGCCATTTGTAGCAACATGGATGGACCTAGAGATGATCATACTAAATGAAGTAAGTCAGAAATAGAAAGACAAATACCATATGATATCACATATATGTGAAATCTGAAATATGACACAAATGAACTTATTTATGAAACAGGAACAGACTCACGGGCATAGAAACAAACTTATGGTTACCAAAGGGGAAAGGGGGTGAGGGAGGGATAAATTAGGATTTTGGTATTAGTAGATGCAAACTACTATATGTAAAATAGATAAGCAACAGGGTCCTACTGTATAGCACAGGGAACTACAGTCAGTATCCTGTAACAAACCATAATGGAAAAGAATATGAAAAAGAATATATATATATAAAATATAACTGAATCACTTTGCTATAACCAGAAACTAATGCAACATTGTAAATCAACTATTCTTCAATTAAAAAAAAAAGAATAAAATCCAAAATCCAGTAGGGGCTGTAAAGCCTGCTATGCATTGACCCCCTGCTTATCAAGCCAATCCCATCTTGTACCAACCCCCCATGCAGTTACCGTGTCCAACTCTTTTTTTCTTTTTTCTTTTTTTTTTGTCTTTTTAGGGCCACACCTGTGGCATATGGAGATTCCCAGGCTAGGGGTCGAATGGGAGCTATATCCACTGGCCTACGCCAGAGCCACAGCAACGCCAGATCTGAGCTGCGTCTGCGACCTACACCACAGCTTACAGCAGTGCTGGATCCTTAACCCACTGAGCAAGGCCAGGGATCCAACCTGTGTCCTCATGGATACTAATCAGATTCATTTCTGCTGAGCCACAACGGGAACTCCACACTTTTCCTCTCTTAGTTTCTTGAACATTTCATTCTGTCATTATGTCAGGGTCTCTTCATGTTGCTGATGTCTTCCTGTTTACTTATTTTCATCCATCTCCATGTGTGCTTATATTTACTGTCTCTTTTACTGGTTTTTGTTTTATTTCTCTTTTCTAAATATAGATGCTCCAAGTGGTCAGGCATCTTTCTGCTCACTTCTCTGTTCCCAATGTCCAAATTATGACTAGAACATGGAAGCCCTCAGTAAATATTAAGATTCATTCTAATGAGTGAATAAATGAATGTGCACTGGGGCCTCAAACATAGATAATAACAGTATCAACTCAGATCTATTGATCTCTTGTATACGGCAGTTTCCTGGCACACCCGCTCCCTGTCCCATCTGAACCCTCACTGCAACACCGCGGCAGAGGTAGGAACCATTACGACATGCATTTGACAGATGAGAGTGGACTTAGAGAAGTAATAGGACTTGACCAGGTTTTGCAGCTGCTAAGTGGTAGGTCCAGGGTTCCAGCTCTGACCTTTCTGACGCGGGAGCTCACAAGCACTGCTGGTGAGCATCACGGCCTCTCAGCAGCACACCCCCACCCATCACATTGATCGTAAGTTCTATTGTCTGTATTTCTTTTCTTCCCTCTCTCTCCTTTTTTTTTTTTTTTTAAGTATAGTTGATTTACAATGTTGTGCCAATTTCTGCTGTGCAGCAAAGTGACCCAGTCACACACATGCACACATTCCCTTTCTTGCATTATCTTCCATCATGTTCTATCCCAGGAGATTGGATAGAGTTGCCTGTGTTGTGCAGCAGGACGTCATTGCTTATCCACTCTGAAGATAATAGTTTGCATTTACTAACCCCAAACTCTCCATCCATCCCACTCCCTCCCTGCCCCTTGGCAACCACAAGTCTGTTCTCTCTGTCTGTGGGTCTGTTCCTGTTCTGTCTATATTTCATTTGTGTCACATTGTCTGCATTTCTGAAGCATTTCTTGACTCTGGCTTCTCCATTCTGTACCCCCCACCCCCACCCCACACCCAGATCAGTAGTTGAGAAGTTTATCACGTCTCACTCTGAAAAATGGTCATTGTCCCTGCCACCTTCCAGAATCCGGATCACACCCAGCCAGGGCTTTCTTCTGAAGCTCTCCTGAAAATCTCCTCCAGTTTCCTCTGCTCCTGGCGACCGACGATTCCTACGTGGCTCCAGCTCCCTGCCCACCCATGGCAGCCCTCTCCCCTGCTCTGGTCATCCCCATCTCCGTCTGTTTTCAGTATCTTTGTAAATGCTCTCTCTTCCACACAAAATGCTTTCTTTCATTGGAGAAGGAAATCTTCAAGACCAGTGCCAGCATATCTTCCCTTTGAGAGACGGTCATTTCCTGCTGTGCCACTTGCACAGCCACCTGCACGGCAGCCCTTCAGCCACGTAGGGTGGTGGCTAAATTTGTCCGCCTCTTCCCTAGGCTAGGAGGTCCTTTGGGCTGCTAATTCCTCATTGCGTTCATACAGTCTCGAGTGCGTGATAGGTGTTGGAGCTTAGTAAACATCTGCCGAGTGAGTGATTAAAGGAAAGAAAGCATGTGGCCCATCTTCTCCAGCTACGTGCCCAGAAGAGGGGATGTCCCTGGTGGCAGGGAGGAAGATGCACGTCTCCATCGTCCATGAGGGAGGCAGACACCGGGCTTTTGTCTGCAACCTCTCGGGTAAAGGAAAGTAATGGGTGAGACACCGTGTTTCTGTCAACAGCTGGCATGTGATGCAGGGAGTGCTCTGGCGATGAGGACTCCTCAGCCTGGGAAACCTCAGGAACTCACCTGTACACAGGTGAGGTCACTTGACTGTACACCTGTGAAAATGAACAGTCGGGCTTAACCCTGGCTGGCTTCTCCACTTCTTCTTATCCTGTTCCGCCCTAGCACGGTGCTCGTGTGCTGTTCCCCAAACACCTGCCAGGGGGTGGGTGATGGTGTTGGCTTAGAAGAAGTTCCAGAAACCAGACCCGACTTAGGCAAACAAGCCTCTAGCAGTGGTTCTCAAATTTGACTGCACTGGGCAGTCACCTGGGAGCTTTTCAAAGACATGAATACCCGGGCCCATCCCCAGAGATGTTCCTTTAATTGGTCTGGGTGGGGACTGAGACTGGTATTTTCAATAAGCTCCCCAGGTGATACTACTTTGCAGCCAGTCTGAGAACCCTGTCCTAAATGAATTAGACAGAGCATTCCTTTCTAGCTCTGATGGGAAGGAAGAGCCTTGTCTGGAGTGGGCCTGAAGGCTGGCTGCTCCAGAGGCTTTGGGCACAGCCCTGCGCAGTGCCTGGAGGCCCCACCAGGACATCTACTGCCAGATGGGGTCGGCACATTTTTACTGTGAAGGGGCCACGTGTTAGGTTAGGTTTCATGGGCCATTTGGTCTGTGTCACAGCTGCTTAACCCTGCTTGTTGTAGTGGGAAAGCAGCCACAGACAATATGTAAATGAATGAGCACAGCTGTCTTCCAAAATCTTCTTTGATGGACACTGAAATGTAGATTTCATACAGTTTTCGTGTCTTGAAATTGTCTTCTTTTGATTTTTTTTCCAGCCATTTAAATATGTAAAAACCATTCTTAGCTTGTGTACCAGACCCCAAAATGTGGTGGGCTGGATTTGCTCTGTCAGCCCCCTGCTCAGCCACTTTTGGCAGCTCGACAAACGACAAATGCCACCCCACATCTCCCCCTCTCTGGGCCTTCCTATCTCTATGCTGACGATGGTTGGCAACCAGCTCTCACCACAGGAGGGTCAATCAAGATGGAAATGATAGTTTAGTTATGGCTGAGCAAAAGGGAAAGTTAAACCTTAGGTTTTCTGGAGTTCCCCATGTAGCTCAGTGGGTTAAGAACTCGATGAGTATCCACGGGGATGGCGGTTCAAACCCTGACCTCCCTCAGTGGGTTAGGATTCAGTGTTACCCTAAACTGTGGCAGAGGTTGAGGATGTGGCATGAGTTTAGAGTTGCTGCGACTGTGGCATGGGCTGGCAGCTGCAGCTCTGATTTGATCCCTAGCTCTGGGAACTCCCATATGCCACATCCCCGTGGATGCAGCCATAAAAATAAACAAATAAATAAACCTTAGGTGTTCAGTCCTTTGAGTTACACATTTTCTCCAAGGAGCTGAGAGCTCTGTGGCAAGAACTGTGAGCAAACACCATTCCTTATGGCATCTTCAGAATGAGGAAGGAGGAAGCAGCAAGAGTGAGTAACTAAAGTTTCGTTGTCTTGTTCAGTCAGTCCTGCTTCCCCGTCCAGACTTACTGTTTGGAGCAGACATGCTGGATGCTGCCTATGACCTATTCCCTGCTGTCCAAATACCTTCTATATCCTTCTATATCCAAATACTGTGGCTACTTCACAAATTACTCCAAAACCTAGTGACATAAAGCAACCACCTATTATGTTCCAAATTCTGTGAGTCAAGGATTCAGATAGAGCGCAGCGGAAAAGACTCACTGCTGTGGGGCAGCTTGAAGCCCAGGGCTGCAATCACTTGCAGCATCACTCACTCCCAGATCTGGCAGATGATGCGGGGAAGATTCGAAGATCTGAGGGCTCCATAACCTCTGTCTTTCTCTCTGATCTCTCCAGTAGGGTGGCTTCAGGGGTAGCTGGACGTCTTACCTGTCAGCTTAGGATGACCCAGGTGCAGATCTGGAGAGAGAGAGTGAGCCAGGTGGAAACTGTTGACTTTTATGACTCAGCCTCAAAAGTTATGCAGCATGACATTCGCCCCATTCTACTGCTCAAACAGTACAAAGTTCTGCCCAAGTCCAAGGGGAGGGAATATAGACTCTACTCCTTTCTTTAATTAAAAATTAAAGAAATGTAGTTGAAATATAGATTTACAGTGCTGTGTTAATCTCTACAGCAAAATGACTTACTCACATATATATATACACACATTGTAAATCAACCATACTTTGATAATAATAATAATTTTTAAAAAATTTTATTACAATTATAGGTGTATAAAAATCATCACAAATCAATTTGATAGCATTTGCGTCCCAAACCCTCAGTTCATCCCCCCACCCCAAATTAATTTTTTTTGTCTTTTTCTAGGGCCACACTCGCAGCATGTGGAGGTTCCCAGGCTAAGGGTCTAATCGGAGCCGCAGCCACCAGCCTACGTCAGAGCCACAGCAACGCGGGATCTGAGCTGCATCTGCAACCTACACCACAGCTCACGGCAATGCCGGATCCTTAACCCACTGAGCAAGGCCAGGGATCGAACCCGCAACCTCATGGTTCCTAGTTGGATTTGTTAACCACTTAGCCACAAGAGGAACTCCATAATCATAATTAATAATAATAATAATAATAATAATAATAATAATAAAAAGAAGCAAGCAGTATGAATGGAGAGTGAATACAACTGGTAAATAAATCAACTTGATCTGGAAGACCTAATTAGTCCCAAGAGGGACTGAATCTTGGGCTCAACTAGATAAGAGAGGAAGCCATGTCCAGGAGATTCTGGAAACTAATATCTGGCCTGATGCGCAAAGGCATTGTTTAGGATGGGTTGAACAAGAAGTGTCCTTACATGAGGACCTGAAATGAATATGTTCAGAAAATTTGAAGGAATGTGTCATTTCAAGGCTGGCAGAGCTAGTCTCCTGTGAGAGTCAGGGGCTAGGCCCCTGGGAATAAAGCCCTGAAACGGGAATAAAGCCCTGAAACAGGAAAAGCCAGTGAATTTAAGAGTGTTGCAGCCAGAGCAGCCATTCTCAGGGTCCAAGGTTCACCCAGAGTCTGGCCCCAAGGCCAGGAGAGGGTTTCTCTGGATTTTGGTACCTCTTGTTGGGGTGCAGGCCTTCACATACTTGGCTATCATCAAAATACTCTTTTTTTTGTCTTTTTGCCATTTTTAGAGCCGCACCCGTGGCATATGGAGTAACGGGCTAGGGGTCTAATTGGAGCTGTAGCCTCCGGCCTACACCACAGCCACAGCAACTCGGGATCCGAGCCGTGTCTGCAACCTATACCAGAGCTCACGGAAATGCCAGATGCTTAACCCACTGAGCAAGGCCAGGGATTGAACCTACATCCTCATGGATACTAGTCGGGTTCATTAACAGCTGAGCCACAATGGGAACTCCAGGGCTCTATTTTTTTTTTTTTTTTTGCTTTTTTTAGGGCTGCAGCTACAGCATATGGAGGTTCCCAGGCTAGGGGTCTAATCAGAGCTACATGACAGCCACAGCAATGCCAGATCTGAGCCTCATCTGTGTCCTACACCACAGCTCACGGCAACACCAGATCCTTAACCCACTGAGCAAGGCTGGGGATCGAACCCTCAACCTCATGGTTCCTAGTCGGATTCATTTCCTTTGTACCACAACGGGAACTCCACTCCAGGGCTCTTTAAAAAAATTTTTTTCCCAAAAAATTTCCATGAAAAAGTAATACCGAGATACATCTATGTATATATGTATTTTTTACAAGACTCCAACAATATAAAGTAATGGAGTGCTTAAGATGTCATAGCCATTTTTCTCAGTGCTTCACTTAACTACCCGTTATGTACCAACTATGTGACCTTGACTAAGTTACTTCATCACCTTGTGTCTCTGGTTTCACATCTGTAGAATGGAGGTAGTAACAGCAGCTCCCTTCTAGGGTGGATGTGAGGATTAAAAAGTAATTGTTACCATTTATTGAACTGATGGGCTTTTACCGCATGCCAGTTATTATCCTAAGCGCTTTACATGAACAAGCTCATTTAAAACATTTGTGTATGCGTGTGTGTAAATAAATATTTTATGAAAGTAGAATTGTGCAGTACATACAATTTTGTAATCCGCTTGAATTACATTGAACAAAACAATGGCTTTGAATAAAACACCTGGGGCATTTTGTCTGTGTCATTAAATATTCTTATCTCATAATTTTAATGACTTCACAGGGATGCCGTAATATTGATGTTATAAGTTACTCAACCAATTCTCTTTTGATGGATGTACATGCAGTTTCCAGTTTTCATCTATTATAAACATTTTTTCTCTTTTTAGAATTAAAGTATAGTTGATTTACAGTGTTCTGTCAATTTCTGCTGTACAGCAAAGTGACCCAGTCGTACATATACACACATTCCCTTTCTTATATTATCTTCCACCAGGTTCTATCCCAAGAGATTGGCTATCTTCCCTGTGCTGTACAGCAGGGCCTCATTGCTTACACATTCTAAGTGGAAGAGTTTGTATCTACTAACCCCAAACTTCCAGTCCATCCCACTATTATAAACATTTTTTGGGGGGGGACTGCACCTGTGGCATACGGAGCTTCCCAGGCTAGGGGTCGAATCAGAGCTGCAGCTGCCGGTCTACGCCAGAGACACAGCAACAGTGGATCCTTAACCCACTGAGCGAGGCCAGGGATCGAACCTGCATCCTCGTGAATATTAGTTGGGTTCGTTACTACTGAGCCACAACAGGAATTTTTATTATAAACATTGTGATGAACAACCTTATAGTTAAATTTTTTCCCACATATTATTTCCTCAGAATAACTTTCTAGAAGTGAAGTGCTGAATGGCAGCCCTAAAAAGGAAAAAAAGTAAAATAAAAAAAGGAAAACAATTCCTATGACTTTTAGGCAAGTTGGGTCTATTCACATTTCTGCTAGCAGTTTGGGGGAGATCCTGGTGCTTCCCACTCCCTACGCACACAACTGGTGTCCTTCTGCCTAAACTCATCAATTGGCTAGCGGAAAAATTGGTGTCTTCCTGTCATATCAAGATACATTTCTTCAGTTTTTGGAGAGTTTGATCTTCACTTGGACAGATCTTCACTCTGCAGTTACAGTTTCATTTACTCCCTACACTATTTCCTCAGGATACATTCCTGGAAATGAAATCGCTGAGTCAAAGGAAATACCTATTTTTATGGCTTTTATTATGGTACCAAGTGCTCCTTCAAGAAGGTTATGCCAAATTACTTTCCCCAGTAGAGTAGGGGACTGCTGGTTTCCCACATCCTAGCCCACAACTGTCATCATTGTTGTTATTTGTTGCTACTGCATATTTACAACTTCAATTTTGCAGTATGTCATAACCAGAGGTGGGAATACAAGGAAAGAGATGTCAGCCATAAGAAGATGCAGGATTCTGGAGCTCCTCTGTGGGTTATACACCAACGCTTTAGTTGCTAGATCATGGGGTGTGAAGCAGGTGCCAGGACAGCTGGTGGAGTGGGGTGCAGGGGACTCTGGGTAGCAGCTCTTTGTTAGCCAGTCGGAGGTATCAGTCTACCTGAACAGAGAGTATGGCTTTATCAACACCTGCTGTATGTCAGGCCTGGTCCTGGCTCTACGGTGCATCTCTTTCATTATTTATCAGGTTGAATGTCATTTATTGATCCTTTGAATGCTTTTCTTTTGTCAGTTGCAGGTTAATTTTCTTTGCTCCTTTCTATTTTTTTCTTATTGATTGATTTTTTTCTTATTGATCTGATTTTTCTTATTGATTAAAATGTTGATACAAACATTTTATATATTGATTGTTCTCTCTATTGAAAATATTTCCCATAGTTCGTCATATAACCTTCAACTTATAGTTAAGGTGTTTTTTTTTTCCCTATGAAGATATATTAATATTTTAAATGTTAATGCAGTTAAATTTATCAGTCTTTACCCTTTATGGTTTCTGCCTTTGGTATCGTGTTCATAAAGCGTTTCTCTTCACCAAGATTGCGTAAGTGTGAATCTACTTTTCATTTCATCAATTCATTATATTTTATTATTTTTGAAAAATTTTATTTTTTGTTTTTTGTTTATAAGTGTGCACTCGTGGCATATGGAGGCACCCAGGCCAGGGGTCAAATTGGAGCTACAGTTGCCGGCCTACATCACAGCCACAGCAACGCCAGATTCGAGCCGTGTCTGCGACCTACACCACAGCTCACAGCAATGCCGGATCCTTAACCCACTGAGTGAGGCTGGGGGTTGAACCCATGTCCTCATGGATCCTAGTTGGATTCGTTTCCACTGAGCCACAAAGGGAACTCATCAGTTCATTTTATAATTGAAAATTTTATCTGTCATTTATATTGATTTATGGTGGAAGGTATGGGGATAGTTCTTCTCTTTCCTCCCAAAAAGTTTATCTAAGTGCATTATACCATTTCCTTGAGAAGATTTATTTCATATATCTAATTTTTGTGTGTACTTGGGTCTGTTTCTGGACTTTCCATTCTGATTTGCTGATTTGTTTATTTCTCTACCACACCACATTGTTTTCAATCTTTTAGTTTTATAGCCTATTTTATTCATTTATTTAAGAATTTTTTTTTGTCTTTTTAGGGCTGCACCCATAGCATATGGAAGTTCCCAGGCTCGTGGTCGAATCAGAACTGCAACTGCCAGCCTACACCATAGCCACAGCAACACCAGATCCTTAACCCAATAAGCAAGGCCAGGGTTGGAACCCAAGTCGTCATGGATATTAATCGAGTTCTTAGCCCGCTGAGCCATGATGGGAACTCCTAGCCTATTTTAGCATCTGATAGCATGAGAACAAAATGAATCTCATTTTCGAATATTTCTGTGCTACGTGTCTTTGTTATTTTCCAGCTGAACTTTCAAATTATGACGTCAAGTTTAGAGAAAATTCCATTTACATTTTAATTGGTATCAAAACAAACTTATAAATTATTTTGAAGGCATTGAGATCCTTCCAAAAAGTGCATCTTCTCATTCTGATCAGCATGTCTAACATGCTGTATTTTCTGGATTCTAAGACACCGCCAAGTCTGAGCTGCATCACAAATTTGATAACAGATTTTTGAAAACCAAAACATTATGTTCCTTTCAGAATTTAATGATTCCTCTGAATTGCTCTTATCCATGGACAGTAATCACAGGGACAGGCTCCCTCCCGCTTCCCACTCGCCAGCTTAAGAAATCAGGAAATTTATTATCTTACATGTTTGGGAATTCTGAGGTCAAACAAGCTTCAGGGCTGGTTGATTCAGCAACTCAGTAACGTCATCAATGTCACAGCTTGTGTCCATTTTTTTGCTTTGCCTTCCTGACTGAACTGGTGTCCCCTTCAGGCTGCTTGGCAGCTGGATGAAGTTCCTGCATTGTCTCCAGAAACAGCGAGGTCCGGAAAGAAAGGAGATGTCTCAGATTTTTTTTTTTTTTTTTTTTTTTTTTGCCTAGGAAGGAGACATCTTTCTAGAAGTCCCATGACTTTTTTCTTTTCTCATTCCAAGAACGGGGTCACCAGCCCATTCGGAAACCCATCTCTGTCCGGGGATGGGCGTCATAATTGTTTAAGGTCAAACAGAGTGTACCCTTGAGGTGGTGGTGGTTGTTCATAACTGGAGCTCTTGGACCTTGAGGACTAAGAAGATAAATGTGAGGGGCAACAAAGAATACCCGCCTGTTAGTCAACTGGCCTCACCTAGTTAAATTCTGTTTGGTTGAGTTAATAATTGGAAATTGAAGACGTCTTTTGAAAATCAGCTGGGAGGTTTTGAGAGATAGATATTCAGCCCTTTGCAGATAATTCTACACAACTGGTGTGACTTGATCACTGCAGTCTCTCCTAGCTTTGAAAATTCTAGTATATTCTGAGAGATGGTTTGACTGAGCTGCTATGTATGTGACAGGAAAAGTTCCGCGTGACACAGTTTTCCGCTTGAGCTTCATCATAATGAAATCTTTTTTTCCAAGGTACTTAAATTGGTAAATAGGGATACAGATTTAAGTTAAAAGAGTGAATGGCACTAAAAATGTAAATATTCAATGGAAACAAGGGTCAGATGAACAAATACTTTCATGCATGGATTATTTCCTACATGCATGGCTAATAACAACAGCATTTTAATTTATTTCTGTGCCTAATGGCTAAGTTCTTTTGATATTGATAGTAAGCTATATCTTGATTTCCACAACATTAACATGTGAAAAATTCTGCATCTTAGAATAGAGGCAGTAGAATAGAATGGTGGTTTACATATTATGTTGGGTAACAGAATTAAGCTTATAAAGTCCATCCTGATGGTAATTGACTAAAAGGAATAGGATGTAATTTAATAGGGCAAAATGTTAAGTTATGCACTTCATTAAAAAAAAAAAATCAGTATGAGGAGTTCCCGCCATGGCTCAATGGTTAATGAAACCAAATAGTATCCATGAGGACTTGGCTTCGATCCCTGGCCGTGCTCGGTGGGTTGGGGATCTGGCGTTGCTGTGAGCTGTGGTGTAGATTGCAGACGTGGCTCGGGTCCTGTGTTGCCATGGCTGTGGCTGTGGCCGGTGGCTGTAGGTCTGATTTGACCCCTAGCCTGGGAACCTCCACATGCCACAGGTGTGGCCCTAAAAAGACAAACAAACAAAGAAATCAGTATGATATGAGGGATAACTCTTAAAAATAATGCACTTGAAAAAGATCTGAGTATTCACAAATATGGAATCCGTGGATGATGAGGACTGACTGTAGGTATATATGTAAAATATATGAATTTTTTCCCTGAATCATATAGGAGTAAACTGCAGTCACCTTGCATCTTTACCCCTGAATACTTCAGTGCATATTTCCTAAGAATAAGGACCATCTGTTATACTGCAATCATACAAATCACAAAATTAAAATGAATACAGTGCTGTTATTTAATGTCAATTTCACCAATTGTTCCAATAATATCTTCCATAGCTTAAAAACATTCGTGGTCCCAAACTAGCTTACACCTTGTACTTCAGCACCATGCCTTTTCAATTTATTGTTTGGAACAGTTTGTCTGTCTGTTGTATCTCTTATGACTTTAATGTTTTTGAAGCATAAAGGCTAGTGGATTTGTAGAATGTCCCTCAGTTTGGGTTTATCTGACGTTTCTTCATGATTAGATTTAAGTAATATAGTTTGCCAAGAATATCACAGAATTGGTGTGTTTTCAGTGCATCATAATAGGAGATGTAAAGTGTCTATTTGTCCCGTCACTGTTGATGTCAATTTTGTAGCCTCAGTTAAACCTGGCACATGCTTGTTTTCTCCACTGTAAAGTTATTACTTTCCCTCTATTACTTTTGGGGAGATACATTAGGATTACATAGATATATAACCTGTCAGAATTCTACTATAAAGAACTTGTAGTTCCCGTCGTGGCTCAGGGGAAACGAATCTGAATGGTATCCCTGGCCTGGCTCAGCGGGTTAAGAATCTGGTGTTGTCGTGAGCTGTGGTGTAGGTTGCAGATGTGGCTTGGATCTGGCGCAGGCCAGAAGCTACTGCTCCAATTAGACCCCTAGCCTGGGAACCTCCATATGTCACAGGTGTGGCCCTAAAAAGAATAAAAAAAAAAACCAACAGAAAAACAAGCTTTCTTTGTCTGGCTTACTTCAATTAGTATGATAATCTCTATGTCCATCCATGTTACTGCAAATGGCATTATTTCATTCTTTTTATGGCTGAGTAGTATTCCACTGTATATATGTACCACATCTTCTTAATCCATTCATTTAGGTTGCTGCCACATCCTGGCTATTGTAAATAGTACTGCAATGAACATAGGGGTGCAATGTATTTATTTATTTATTTATTTATTTATTTATATTTATTTATTTTCGCAGCCACATCTGCAAAATATGGAAGTTCCCAGGCTAGGGGTCGAATTGAAGCTGCAGCTGAGGCCTGTGTCACATCCACGGCAGCACCATATCCGAGCTGTCTCTGTGACCTATGCCTCAGCTTTTGGCAATACTGGATTCTTAAGCCAGAGTCAGGCCAGAAATCAAACCCTCATGGAGTCTATGTTGGGTCCTTAAACTGCTGAGCCATAAAGAGAACTCCCATTTTGTCATTTTTAAAACAGAAGTTAAGCTATAGTCTCTTTTAGCTCTGGAGTCCCATGCTTTTCTTTTTCTTTATTTTTCTTTTTTTTTTTTTTAGTTTTTAGGGCTGTAACTGTGGCATATGGAAATTCCCAGGCTAGGGGTCAAGTTGGAGCTACAGCCGCTGGCTTACATCACAGCCACAGCAACGAGGATCTGAGCTGTCTCTGCGACCTACACCGTAGCTCACGGCAACACTGGATCCCTGACCCACTGAGCGAGGCCAGGGGTTGAATCTGTGTCCTCATTTCCACTTTGTCACAACGGGAACTCCCCCATGCTTTTCTTAATTTTTAAAATTTTTATTAAATTTAAAACATTGGGATGTAATCAACATATAACATTATATTAGTTATTTTTTATTTTAAAAAATTTGGGATGGAGTTCCCATCATGGCTCAGTGGTAACAAACCCGACTAGGATCCATGAAGATGTGGGTTTGACCCCTGACCTTGCCAGTGTATTAAGGATCTGGTGTTGCCGTGAGCTGTGGTGTAGGACACAGATGAGGCTCAGATCTGGCGTTGCTGTGGCTGTGGTGTAGGCTGGCAGCTGTAGCTCCGATTAGACCTCTAGCCTGGGAACTTCCATATGCCGTGGGTGTGGCCCTAAAAAGCAAAAGAAAAACAAACAAATGAAAAATTTGGGAGCCGTGCCTGTGGCATGTAGAATTTCCTAGGTCAGGGATCAAACATGTGCCACGGCAGTAATCAAAGCCACAGCTGTGAAAATGCTGGATCCTTAACTGGCTGAGCCAGGAGGGAACTCCAACACTGTGTTAGTTTTAGGTGTGCAAGATAATGATTTGATATATGTGTCTGCTGTGAGATGATCACCATGATGTGATAAGTACCCCTTTATCTGCGGTTTCTCAGTTACCTTTGGTCAACTGTCATCCAAAAATATTAAATGGAAAATTCCAGAAACAAACAGGTCATAAGTTTTAAATGGTGCACTGTTTTTTTTTTTTTTTTTTTTTTTTTTTTGCTTTTTAGGGCCGCATATGGAAGTTCCCAGGCTAGGGGTCTAATTGGAGCTACAACTGCTGCCCTACACCACAGCCACAGCCACGCAGGATCCGAGCCGTGTCTGCGACCTACACCACAGCTCACAGCAACGCTGGATCCTTAACCCACTGAGTGAGGCCAGGGATTGAACCTGCAACCTCATTGTTCCTAGTTGAATTCATTTCTGCTGCACCAGGACGGAAACTCCAAATCGTACACTGTTTTAAGTAGCATGATATAATCTCGAGTTGCCCTGGGACGTGGATCATCTCTTGGTCCAGCACATCCTACCCGCTGGTCCCTCTGTAGCTGTCTTGGTTACCAGATCACACAGACTGTTGCAGTATCACAATGCTTATGCTAAGGTGACCCTTGCTTTATTTAATAATGGCCCCAAAGCACAGGAGTATCTGTTCAGATCTGCCAAAAAAGAAGGTGTAAAGTGCTTCATTTAAGTGAAAAGGTGAAAATTCTCAGCTTAGGAAAAAAAAAAATCATAGGCTGAGGTTGCTAAGACCTACAGTATGAACAGATCTTCTCTCTGTGAAATTGTGAAGAAGGAAAATGAAATCCATGCTGGTCTTGTTGTTGCACCTCCAACTGCAAAAATTACAGCCACAGTGTGTGATAAATGCTTAGTTTTGATGGAAAAGGCATTAAATTTGTACAAGATATTTTGAGAGAAGCCGTAGTCACATAATTTTTATTGCAGCATATTGTTACAATTGTTCTGCTTTCTCTTTAGTCATTATTGTTAATCTCTTACTGTGCCTAATTTATAAATTAAAATTTATCACAGGTATATGTGTATAGGAAAAAAAAAACATAGACTGTATTGGGTTTGGCATTATCTATGGTTTCAGGCATTTGCTGGGGTCTTGGAACATATTTCCCATGGATGAAAGTTAATATCTAACACCACATATAGTTATAAATAATTTTTTCTCATGAGAACTTTTAAGATGAATCTCTTAGCAGCTTTCAAATATACAATACAGTCTTGATAGCCATAGTCACCACCCCTGGACCATGCCTCTGTTTTCTACCTGTCTCTCTTTATTTGAAGCTTTGCTTATTGCTGGACACATTAAGCAACAAGCAAAGCGTGTTAAGAAAAATGCTTGTTGCTGTGAAATGAAAAGCTGTAAGTGCTCAATAAATTTTTGTTGATTGATAGCTCGGTTTAGGGTCAGTCAAAGGAGACCATTCAAAACAGGAGGAAAGCCACATCTTAAGAGCCAGGAGCTTCCCAAACCTTGGCTCACTTCAGAGCTTAAACATGAAGGCCGTCATTTAAGTTGTGCTTCTGAAGTGGGTTGGGGAGAGGAGGCAGCGACTCGCCACCACAGGACTGCTTCTGGCCAGTAAACGCTCTGCTAGCCGTGCTTGCTGCCTGAAAGAGGCTTTCCCTGTGTGGCTTTATCAAAGGCCACGGGCTGGCAGCTGGACACACAGAGCTGCTCCTGTGCGGGCACAGAGACCCCTTGTCCGGCTGCTCCTCGGAGGAGCCGCAGGCTGGTTTCCATCCCCTCTGCCGGGAGGAGGGGGAGCGGGGAGGAGGCCTCCGGGGTTTGCCCAGATCCAGAGGCCGAGCAGTGTTCCTGGTCACACCTGACTTTGGCTACAGTCTCCACCTACTTTGTTAAGAGAACACTTGGTAAAGAGAAGAGCTGAGGATGTCCCACTGCGGCTCAGCAGTAATGAGCCTGACCAGTATTCATGAAGATGTGCGATCGATCCCTGGCCTTCCTCGGTGGGTTATATATCTGGCGTTGCCATGAGCTGTGGTGTAGGTTGCAGACGTGGCTTGGATCTGGTGTTGCTGTGGCTGTGGCGTAGGCCGGCAGCTGTGGCTCCAATTAGACCCCTAGCCTGGAAATTCCATATGCCGTGGGTACGACCCTAAAAAATAAATAAATATGCAAAAAAAAAAAAAAAAAAAAAAGAGAGAGAGGGAGAAGAGCTGTATTTTTTTTTAATTAATTAATTAATTAATTAATTATGGTCTTTTAAGGGTTGTACCCACAGCATATGGAGGTTCCCAGGCTAGGGGTCAAATTGGAAATACAGCCACGGGCCTACCTACACCACAGCCACAGCAACATGGGATCTAAGCCGCATCTGTGACCTACACCACAGCTCATGGCAATGCCAGATCCTTAACCCACTGAGTGAGGCCAGGGATTGAACCTGCATCCTCATGGATGCTAGTCAGATTCATTTCCACTGAGCCACTATGGGAACTCTTATTTATTTTTATTAAATTTTTTAATTGAAGAATATTTGATTTATAATATTGTGTTAGTTTCAAGTGTACTACAAAGTTATTCAGTCATATATATATATATGTATTTTTTTCTAGATTATTTTCCCTTATATATTATTACAGAATAATAGCTGAATATAACATGAGTTATCTTGGGAGTGGAAAGGGGGTCACAGCCACACAGAGGCTGATGTGCTATCCCCAGGCTTTTCTTTGTTAATTTTTAGCATATTGAGACAAACTGCAATGAACATGAAAGGACGTATGGATTTTAAAGTGACCCTCACAAAGTGGATAAGTGACAACCAGAGGCCATAGGTTAAATGTAAGCAAATGACAAAAAAACAGTAAGGAAATACTTCTGTTTCCAGAGTGAGCTGTATTATGTTACAAAACAAAAGCAATGGCAATCCAATTAGATCTGACAAGAAGCTGGTACAAAGAAGAAAGTTGGTAAAGACTATTTGGACTACTAATTTACATCCACAATTTTCAAGGTGACTCTCTCTCTGAGTTCACAGCATGCTTTGATATATAAAGCCATCACTTTTGGCAATGTATTTAAAAACTAAGCACTGAAAGTGTGAAGACAGGACTCTAAGTTTTTCAGAAATGTCATGCAAAATCAGTTTGTTTATAAAGAACTTTTATTAAACTTAATAAAATAGGTTCAGAGTCTTTTCTTGAGGTTTCTTATGCAATAGTAAAAGACAAAAAAGCCATACAATACTGGAGAAACACTTCCTGACTTCCTGGCTGAAATACGCAGAAAACAATATGGCAAAAAACTAAGAAGCATTCATCTGTCAGAAAAAGAATATTGGATTTCCCATTGTGGCTCAGCGTTAACGACTAGTATCCATGAGGATGTGGGTTTGATCCCTGGCCTTGCTCAGTGGGTTAAGGATCCAGCATTGCCACGAGCTATGGTGTGGGTCACAGACGGGGCTCTGATCCTGCATTGCTGTGGCTGTGGCGTAGGACGGCAGCTACAGCTTCGATTCGACCCCTAGCCTGGGAACCTCAATTTGCTGTGGATGTGGCCCTAAAAAGACCAAAAAAAAAAAAAAAAAAAAACGGAAATAATTGAATGATGTTAAAAAAAACGTTGCTTAGGGAGTTCCCGTTATGGCTTAGTGAATCAAGGACCTGATGTAGTCTCTGTGAGGATGTGGGTTCAATCCTTAGCCTTGCTCAGTGGATTAAGGAGCCAGTATTGCTGCAGAAACAGCTCGGATCCAGTGTCGTGGTGACTGTGGTGTAGACTTCAGATTCAGCTCTGATTTGACCCCTAGCCTGGGAACCTCTATATGCCGCAGGGGTGGCCCTAAAAAAAAAAGGAAAAGAAAAGCAAGTATTAGAACAGAGAGAAGAGTGGAAAGGAGAGCAGGGGCAGAGGGAAGAGTGAGTTTGGAGGGACTTAGCTGAATTATCCTCTTTGTTATACTCCTGAACTTCAGGCCCCAAAGTGCTGATGGGTGGAGGAAGCTGGGAATGGGGTAAACACTGGACAAAAGTGACACATTTTAATACCGTTAAAAGGGTTTTTAGAGCTACCTTGAGGAGCTTCAGGGATTTGGGGAACATTGCATGGGAAAAAGTCAGTGATGGATCAAAAAGCGGCAAGCCAAAGAGAAAGATTTCTTTTTGGAAATTGAGAAGTCTTGCCTTCATCATTTCCCTTATGTCCCCAATAACAATAGAGCTTCTGGCAGATAAGGGACCCATCCTTCCACACACAGCCCCCCACACCCTCACCTGTGTGTTTTTTTTTTTTTAGCCACCCCGAGGCATATAGTGTTCCCAGGCCAGGGATCAGATGCAAGCTGCAGATGTGACCTATGCTGCAGCTGGGGCAATACTGGATTCTTAATTCACTCTGTCAGGACAGGGACTAAACCTGTGTCCCTGTGCCACAGTGGGAACTCCCACCCTCACCTGGTTTCATTTCAGCATAGAACAGTTTCTCTGAAGGAAGTCTTGTGGGGGTGGAGACACTGCTGAAAGCAGGGTTCCTCTAGTTCAAGCAGGGCACACCTAAGCTCAAGGCCCTGTCTGCTGGCCCTCATCGTCCCTCTCCTCTTTACACACAGGGGATTGGAATTAAAGATACTACTGGTTGTGGAGTCTCTGAAAGGCCAGGAGCTGGGAAGAGAGCTCTGCACCAAGGCCTGTGGATAACGATGTTAGCTTTAGCTGATGCTTTACACATAAGTGCCCACCGCTTTCCCATAGTGGGTCCATCTCAACCCAGCTACTCTTTGCATAATCATGATTTTCCTTTCACAGCTGAAAGGTTCAAATGCTTAAGTCAGTTTTCCAGGAATATGGGCTGATAAGTGGCAAAGCTTGGGGTTGGACCCAGTTGACCAGACCCCTCCTTGCCTTTGGAGGGTAAGAGAAGTGTCAGTAAGGGCTCCTGCAGGGCCTCTGTGAGGAACAGGGAGAAGGCCAAGGTCGGGGGTGAGACCAGCTCTGCCTGGGAGAGTCAGGGTTTCACAGCTGGGAAAACATTTTAGATGACGCTAAAACAGCTTCCTAAATTTGGCTGCTCAGAAACATCTAGACAAGTTAAAAAAAAAAAAAAAGGCTGACTGCTGGAGTCGTCCCCAGACTGAAATCAGTATCTCACTGCGGAAAACTGAGAATACACCTGCGTTTGTTCCAACAGCTTCCCTGTGGCCTTTGAGGGGCTGGAAGCTGGGCTACCCCCACGGGCCCCTCATCCCAAGCAGCCGTGGGGAGCCCCCTGCACCCCGCTCCTCCCTGGGGCAGGGGGAGGGGCTCCTGAATGGAAAGCCGGTGTCCTGCCTGCTGGGTCCAGAGACCAGGTGCCACGGACAGGACAGGAGCCTCCCAATTGCATGATCTGTGCTGCTCAGACCAGTTTCCTGCCGTCTGCCTGGGGACTGTGCTTACAGAAATTTCTTTGTCAAAACACACGACAGCGAGCCTGCTTTGGCCCCAGGCTTCTGTTTCATAACTCTCTTTATTGGAGCAGGAAGAAGCAGTACGTTATTGTTCTTCTGCTCCACATTTTCTCATGGCACAGGAGAGCAACAAGCACTTTGTGCCAACAGAAAAGCCGGCTTTGTTGTCTGAGGACAGGGAGGTGAGAGAGACAAGAAGAACGCCTTTCACAGACCATAAAAGAGACACAGCACACAAAGCAGGCTCGGGGTGGATGGGCGGGAGGGCTTGGGAATGGCGGAAAAGAAGTCATTTGCACGCATTCGCTGGCTCATCAAAGTTTCACACATTTCAGCAGTAAAAGTGATCTGGGCAGGTATGTGTCAAGGTTTTCGGCAGAGCTCTTCTACCAGGAGGATCATTCCAGGGTGATTTTATGCAATGATGATATTTCTGTGAAAATGATGAAGTGGATAAAGTGGTTGAGGGCATTTTGATGTTTAAGGAGCCTTGGTACTGGGGAAAATACTCAATATTTTATAATAACCTATAAGGGAAAAGAATATGAAAAAAATAGATACATACGTATGTATAACTGAATCACTTTGCTGTACACCTGAAACTAACACAATATTGTAAATGAACTATATATCAATAAAAAATAACAGTCAAAAAATTTTTAAGAAGGAAACAAAAAGAACCCTCGGTGCTAATATGTGACACTTCATAGCAGGCTTTCCATGTGTCATCTGTCCTCCTTGAGACCTGTGAGGAGACAAGCTGTCTGTTGTCATCCTCAGTCACCAAGGCTCGGAGCCTCAGTCCCCTTTCCTCAGCTCACACAGCGGAGCCAAGTTCAGTTCCTGATGTGGGTGTGTTCATTTTACTTTGCTCTGTAAAGTGAACGATTCACTAATATATTTCCCGATGTTACTGGTGTCATGAATCTGAGTTTTTACATACCGGGTTTTCTTCAAGCAGAGCACAGAGGTCAATTCAACCGATGTTAGCACAGCCTAACAAGATGTGTACATGGATTTGAGAAGTATTCTTCATTAACGTAATTAAATGCTTTTCAATAGTACAGAAATGAATAAGCAAGTAGAATTTCCCCCTAAGCTATGTCTGTTCTCTCTCCACCTCCAGATAAATGCTCCTTCTAAAACGGTGATTCTCAGATTGTAGTGAGCATCAGAATTACCTGGAGGGCTAGTAAACCAGATTGCTGGGCCTCATTCCTTGAGGTTCTGATTCAGTTGGTCTAGGGTGGGGCCTGAGAACTTGCATTGCCAATAAATTCCCTAGTGGGGCTCAGGCTGCTGGTATGTGGACCTCATTTTAAAAACCCACTGTTTTGCAGTGTGTTTTTTTCGCCTGTGTATACAAGTGTATGTATGCACATAGATAGTCAGAAGTGGACCCATGCTTTTCTTATAATTTTATTTATTTATTTATTTTTCCTTTTTAGGGCTGTACCCGTGTCACATGGAGGTTCCCAGGCTAGAGGTCGAATTGGAGCTACAGCTGCTGGCCTATGCCACAGCCACAGCAACGCCAGATCTGAGCTGCGTCTGTAACCTACACCACAGCTCACGGCAACGCCGGATCCTTAACCCACTGAGCGAGGCCAGGGACCGAACCCTCAACCTCATGGTTCCTAGTCGGATTCATTTCCGCTGCGCCATGACGGGAACTCCTACCTATAATTTGAAAGTTTGTTTGTTTTCATTTAACAAAATAAGACATCATTCGATCTGTAGATTAGGATCTGTGTCATTCTTTTAAAAAAAATTTATTTCTTTGAAGTATAGTTGATTTATAATGCTGTGCTAATTTCTGCTGTGCGGCAAAGTGATTCAGTTGTACATATACATATATATATATATATACACACATACTTTTTTTCATATCTTTTCATTATGATTTATCACAGGATATTGAATATATTTCCCTGTCCTATACAATAGAACCTTCTTGTTTATGCATGCTATGTATAATAGCTCTCACCTGCTAATCCCAAATTCTCAGTCCATCCCTGTGTCATTCTTTTTAATGGCTGCAGAGTAATTCATTGTGTGTCTGTGCCGTTGTTTATTTAACCAGTCTCTATTGCTGGATGTTCAGATTCTTTTCCATTTTTTTCCTACTACGAACAATATTACTGCTGTTTTCATAGATCTTTGCACATTTTGTGCTAACATAATTGAAGGATTAACCTACACAATCACTTGGATGGAAGATAGTGATTATGTCTTTTTTTCCCCTTTTACATTTATTTTTGAATTACTTAATAAATTTTATTATATTTATAGGTGTACAACAATCATCACGTCTTAAATACAAATGTCAAGTTATGCTCTACCCTCATAAAATTTGCTCCAAATTATATTCCTGTCATTAGAATTTGAAAATCCCACTCATCAACACTGAATGTTAAGAATCATTTTTTAGAAGTCCTACTGTACAGCATAGGGAACTGTATCCAGTCTCTTGGGATAGACTATGATGGAAAATAATATAATAAAAGGGGAGTTCCTGTCATGGCTCAGCAGAAACGAATCCGACTAGGAACCATGAAGTTGTGAGTTCGATCCCTGGCCTCGCTAAGTGGGTTAAGGATCCGGTGTTGCCGTGAGCTGTGGTGTAGGTTGCAGATGCGGCTTGGATCCCATGTTGCTGTGGCTGTGGTGTAGGCTGGCAGCTATAGCTCCAATTAGACTCCTAGCCTTGGAACCTGCACATGCTGCGGGTATGGCCCTAAAATGACAGAAGACAAAAAAAAAAAATATATATATATATATATATATATATATATATATATATATAATAAAGTGAATATATATATGTATATATGTACGACTGGTCACTTTGCTGTACATCAGAAATTGGCACAACATTGTAAATCAACTATACTCTAATAAAAATTTTAAAAATAATCATTTTTATCTCTGCTTATCTCATCGGTAAAAAGTGCTCAGTTGTTATTTTGGTTCGCACGTCTCTATCTGTGTAGTTGGGCATATGTTCCTGGCCACTCATATGGCTTCTCTTGTGGTGTGCCTGCTTATACTCTTTACCTGTTTCAGGGAAAAGAAGTTCAGAATGACAGAAAAATGCATGGCAGCTTTCTCACTGTGTTGGGCACAGCCTGGGCTCCTGACACTCTGCTGAAGCAATTAGAAGGTGTCACAGAAGAGGAACAGGAAACAAGCCACAGAAATGAGCAGAAGTGATTAAAAGAATGAATTTAGAAAAGCAAAATGAAGAATGATTTTTTTAGGCCGGAGAATAGAAAAGTGAAGGGGCAGTGGGGAGGAGAAAAGCCTTCCTTTTTTTTGGCTTTTCACGGCCACACCTGCAGCACAGAGTTTGAATCAGAGCTGCAGTTGCTGGCCTGCGCCACAGCCACGGCAACACTGGATTCAAGATGCAGCTGTGACCTACTCCACAGCTTGAGGCAATGCCAGATCCTTAACCCTCTAGGGGAGGCCAGGGATCGAACATGCAACCTCCCAGAGACAATGTCCGGCCCTTAACCTGCTGAACCACAATGGAAACTCCAAGCCTTACATTTCAGAATGGTGAGTCTTTCTAGAACGGTGGCTGATGCATATTCCTTTGACCAGCAACCTACTTCGGTTCTCAAGGTGGGCTTTACTCATTGTAAGGAAGGTCTTTCTGATTATATGAGCTAGTTCTAGTCTATATTTCTATTCTTAGAGACATTTCAACTCAATTGGAGATCTTTTTGGTGCCATTCCTCCTACACTTCAAATCATGGAGTTTCCAAGTAGCTCTGTGTTCCTTTTTTTATTATTGTTATTATTAAGTTAGATAGATTGGTCTGGTCAATGTGATTTCATTTAGTTAAAAGTTTGAGGCTCTTTCCATCCCACCTTCTGCTGTGGGGATTGGAACTGTCCCCTCTTACTCCCCTGAAGCCTGGGCCTACAGTACTTACAGTGGCTCTGCCGTAACGTTCCATCCTCTGCCTGGATGCTGACTGGCACCAGAGTTAATATGACAGCAGCCCAGCTCTGCAGCTGAGAGTTCCCCTCTCGCCATGGTACCTGAGCGAGGGTTTCGCACTCAGGAAGTTTCCAGCGATCAGGTAAACAACCCAGATGTCAGTCCTTGCCCATACTGTTTCTTTGCCTCTGCCCCACTGCTACAATCTTGACTCCAGTCTCGTGACTGGGCTCTACCCTGGTTTCCTTTTGTGCACAAAGCATTAATGAGCAATGCAGTAAGAGGACGGTACAATCAAGGCCCTGGGAGCATCTGGCTTTCCTTTCCTGTGAATAGAATTAATTCTACTGGGAGGCATCACCAAGTCCTCCCAAACCCTCCTCTACCCCCTGTTCCTAGATCTTATCAAATAACTCTAAAATGTGATCTATTTTGTCATCTTATTCTCCCTGGTTTAGTATAAGTTCTTTCTCCGTTTGTTGAATGAATGTATTTGGCCTGCTGGCTTCCTCCAGTCACATCCCCCTCCAGACCATTTAATCATATACTATTCATTCATTCACTCATTCATTTATTCACCCATTCGCTCATCTGCCGTTCTATGAGAACGGACTTGTCTTTGTGCTGAATACATTCATTAAGTGCCCGGGACTTTGAGTTATTAATTACAATGAAGACATCCAGGCAATCAGACCTCTTGGTTCAAAGGATTCGAGGGGCTTTCTGGGATGGGGTTCCAGCGGCAGATGAACTTGAGGTGGATCTTGAAGTGTCCATAAATAGACAATGCCATGAGTCATCCATCCAACAGTCATTCCCCATTCTTTTTCTTTTTCCTTTTTTTTTGGCTGCACCTGCACAATATGGAAGTTCCTGGGCCAGGGATCAAACCCGTGCCACAGCAGTTACCCAGGCCACCTCATTGACAATGCCAGATCCTTAACCTGCTGCGCCACCAGGGAACTTAAGTCATTCCCCATTTTTTTTTTTTGCCTCAATGGTACCGTTTGTTCCCATTCTCAGTATGCTCTGGATGCTGCTTCTGACTTTAGCCACAGATAGAGAATCCTAACTGGTTGAAACCAACCACAGCGATTGCTGTTTCTCAGTGATTAGCTTAGGCCAACAGGACTTTAGGGGAAGTCTTCTGACTAGGTTTCTTGCCCTTATGACAAAAAATGTTTATGGGAAGGAAAGGGCTTCTTCTTCATGGATGTTACCACCCATGCAAGTGATTCCTGAAACCACAGCAGCCAACTTGCAACTGTGAGGGAACTATTGCCACAAAGCTGAGATGGGCAGAGCAGAAAAGCGGAAAGTCTTTGGGTTCTTTAAGGTCACAAACCTGTGAATTCACCAACTCTGGAACTCCCCACCCCCAAACTCCCAGCATGAACTTCTTATTTAAGTCTCTTTTAATTGGATCTTCAGTTACTTGCAGCCCAAAGTGTTATGCAGGTGAGATGCAGCCTAATAGGATGACTGTTTCCTGGCTTGCACTCCTGGGGTCACAGTGGGCAGTGTTCATTTTTCTGAGTTTCCCCAAATCAAGTTTGTATTAAAAATACTTCCACAAAGTATATTTTGTCTTTCAACTTTATTTATGATGTATTTTGCCATGTTATAAAATGTTATGTACATAATCAATTTTGTCTATTTTTTTTCTTAATTGATTCTGGGTTTCCTGTCTTGCTTAGGAAAGTCTTCCTTTTCTCCTTCAATGAATTAAAAGCATTCCAGAGCTTAGAAAGCGGGTCATTTGAAGTTCAAAGCAAATATGACCATATCCAGTCAACTTAGGGTGAGAGAGAGAGAGAGTGAGAGAGAGAGAGAGAGAGAGAGAGAGACCAAGAGAGAACTATCTCCCTTATAAATGGATATTGAAATATTCTAAATAAAACTTTAGATTTTTTCCATTTGAAGTCTATTTAAATAAAAAGTTATCACAACCAAGAGGGCTATCCGTAGAAGAACAAAATTTGCCAACCCCAAAATGTCTCTTTGGCATACAGATTATTTCAAGCTAAAGGCAGTCAAAGCCCCCCAAAAAACTCAAGAAGGAACTGTGATCATCTCATTAACTGCCGACAGAATGTAGATAGAGGAGTTCCCTTTGTGGCTTAGTGAGTTAAGAGCCTGACATAGTGTCTATGAGGATGCGGGTTTGATCCCTGGCCTCGCTCAGTGGGGAAAGGATCCAGCATTGCTGTGGCTGTGGTGTAGGCTGGCAGCCACAGCTCCAATTCAACCCCTAGCCCAGGAACTTCCATATGCTGCAGGTGTGGCCATAAAATGAAAGAAAGAGAGAGAGAAAAGAATGTAGATAGAGAACCTGTTCCAGGATGGGACCTATGGGTCCCTGTAGACTGAACAGGGTGTGTAGACAGGGAGGATTCTAGCAGTCTTATGAAAATTCTGCCCCATTGTCTCTTCACGGCCCATCAGTTATTTATTTACCACACATTTGCTTTTTCATCTCCACCTGAAGTCCCAAACCACTACCCCCAACATCTTCTTTTGTCTTTAGTTCAAGATGGTGTTTTTGGTGAGGGCTTCAGCCATTTTGGTGAGTTACTCGGTTTTCCTGGTCTCTCCCATGTATACGTGTTATCAAACTTTGTGTGATTTTCTTTTGTCCATCTGTTGCCAAAGCTCAGCCTCTGTCCACCTTTGCCGAACAGAAACGTGGAAACAGAGTTTTGGGTGAAGGAGAAAAAGACAGCTTTACTGCTTTGCCAGGCAAAGCGGCAAATGCCTTAAAGACTGTGTCCCCTTTGGGGGAGATTAGGAGGTGGTTTTATAGTTTGGGGAGTGGAAAATAGGGCCATAGTCAGGGATGGGGTAGAGGCAAGCTTGCATTGTTTCTCAAAGCTGGAGTTTATTACCCCCAGGACTGGTTCTGGTGGTCCACCTTCTTCATCAAGTAGTTCTTCAATTTGTTTTAGTTCTACAGAAAGGCTCAGATATTGTTATGTATATTCCTTGAGGAACCAGGACCCTGCCCTAAGACTGCACCGTTGTCTCTCAACCGCTCCCCCCTGGTCCCTGCATCCCCTCCCTTTCCGGATCAGCAGCTGCCCTCTGGACTCAGGGAAGGTCATGCAGGCTGAAGCTTATTCCCTAAAAACAAGAAACGGAGGACACAGAAGGGCATGTGTTCCCAGGAGCCTTGCAGGGCCCTTCTTGGTTACACATCTGTCTCATGTGGATTTAATTCTTAGACAAGCCTGAAGGACCTAGAGGAAAATTTCTTCCTCCCAGTGGGGCATATTGCCAGGATGACAGAGATAAGGGGCTGCTAAAAACACACTATAGTGTCAAATGAAAAAAACCGTTCACTGGAGGCAATATTTTCCTAAAAGTATTTGATAAAATACAATCTTCATTTTCAATGAAAAATATAAACTCAGTAGGAACAGATGCCCCCCGCCTTTGCTTTCTTCCTTTCTTTCTCCCTTTCTTTCTTTCCTTCCTTCCCCCCTCCCTCCCTCCTTCCTTCCTTCCTTCCTTCCTTTCTTTCCTTCTTTCTTTCCTTCCTTCCTTCCTTCCTTCCTCCCTCCCTCCCTTCTTTCTTTCTCTCTCTCTCTCTTTCTTTCTTTCTCTCTCTCTCTCTCTCTTTCCTTCCTTCCTTCCTTCCTTCCTTCCTTCCTTCCTTCCTTCCTTCCTTCTTTCTTTCTTTTTTGCTTTTAAGGGCTGTACCAAGAGTGTATGGAGCTTCCCAGGGTAGGGGTCTAATGGGAGCTGTAGCCGCTGGCCTACACCTCAGCCACAGCAACGCCAGATCCAAGTCGCGTCTGTGACCTGCACCACAGCTCACGGCAATGCCAGATTCTTAATCCACTGAGCAAGGCCAGGGGTCGAACCCACCACCTCATGGTTCCTAGTCGGATTCATTTCCGCTGCACCATGACAGGAACTCCAGATACCCATTTCTTAACATGATTATCCCTTTCAAACCATTATTCTTACTAGTGAAACACTAAATTATTTACTTTAAAATCATGAACTTTTCAGGGAGTTCCCTTTTCAGGGAATTCCCTGGAGACCTAGGGGTTGAGGATCTGGCATTGACACTGCTGTGGCTCAGGTTCAATCCCAGGCCTAGGAACTACCTCATGCTGGGGGTGTGGGCCAAAAAAAAAAAAAAAAGAACTTTTCACCATTGTCATTGTTCCTCAGCATTATTTGGAAAGATCTGGCTAGTCCAGTAGACGTTAAACAGAAATTAGAAATATAAATATATCTTAAAAAGTGGAAATATTATGGTGATTTAATTGTACACTTAGAAAACCCTAGCAAAGTAACTGAAAGTTATATTGCAATTAATTTAAAGAGTCCAGTTCATTGACCAAATAAAACATAAGCTTTACAAAAATTGGTAACATTCCAGAGTTCCCATCATGGTGCAGTGGTAATGAATCTGACCAGCATCCATGAGGACGCAGGTTCCATCCCTGGCCTCGCTCATTGGTTTAAGGATCCAGTGTTGCCCTGATCTGTGGTTTAGGTCACAGACGTGGCTCGGATCTGGCGTAGGAGTATCTGTGGCGTAGCCTGAAGCTACAGCTCCAATTTGAACCCTAGCCTGGGAATTTCCATATGCCATGGGTGAGGCCCTAAAAAGCTTTTTTTTTTTTTAAAAAAAAAGAATTGGTAGCATTCCAGCTCTCATGTCATTTTCTTAGGAAGCGCTCCTTCACTCCTCCTGGTCAACCTGAAAGGGCTTTGTTTTTCTGTTCGTAGTATGTTCTCATGGGCCTCAGTTTCCTCATTATTAAAATGAAGATATTAACTGTACCGAAGTCAGGGAGGTTTTGTGAAGCTTAAATGAGTTAATGCATAAAAGCTCTTAGCCCAAAGACTGGCTTATAACAAATGCTCGATAAATAGCTATTGTATTATTATTAGCACTACAAACAATCTGCATTGCACATCGGATTGTTTTCTTGGTTTCACCCTCATTGATCCGTGGGAATCGTGTTACCTGTTATGTACACAGAAAGCAAGATCTCACTCAACGCAGGTGTGTTGTGAATGATCTTTGAAGCCGGTTCCCACTACCATGTCAGGTGTCTGTTAAGAGAACGCTGTATTGCTGAGGGGAGCCAAATCCTCGCAGGGGAGCTGGGCCGGCCAGGTTTCGTCATGCCAGCTGCCTGGGAAACGCATGCAGACCTGTGCCGGGCGACTCAGCCGTCATTGCACAAGGTGCGGGAACACGCCCTAGGGGAGGCACATGTCACAAAGCAGGCATAGTGTGTATGCCAGGGCCCCCCACCTGCAAACCAGAGGGCAGTGAGAGGTGACAGACACAAAGATGAGACTCAGAGGCCATGGGACAGCCTCATTCCTAAGGGACTCCTGTAGGCCCTCCTCACTCACACCCTTTCTGCCAGCCCCAGGGCCGCCTGCCCCACCGGGGACAGCTAAAGGGCCTCATGCGCTAACTGTTGAAAATTGCTGCTTTTGAAAAAAACATGTTTTTAATTGATGTGTAGTTGATTTACAATGTTGTGTTAGTTTCAGTTGTACAGCAAAGTGATTCAGTAATATATATGTGTATATATATATATAACATATATATGTAATAATACATATTTTTTTCAGATTCTTTCCCATTATAAGCTATTACAAGATATTGAATATAGTTCCCTGTGCTATATGGTTGGTCTTCGTGGCTATCAATTTTATATATGAGTGTGTATATGTTAATCATAAACTCCTAATTTTTCTCTCCCCTACCCCCACTATCACCTTTGGTAACCATAAGTTTATTTTCTATGTCTGTGAGTCTATTTCTGTTTTGTAAACAAGTTCATTTGCATCATTTTTTTTTTTTTTTAGATTCCACATATAAGTGATATCATAGGATATTTGTCTTTGTCTGACTTACTTCACTTAATATGATAATCTTTAGGTCCATCCATGTTGCTACAAATGGTATTATTTCATTCTTTTTCACAGCTGAGTAATATTCCATTGTATGTATATACCACAACTTCTGCATCCTTTTATCTTTTGATGAGTGGGCCAGTTATCGAGCCCATGCCTGTACCACAGCTGCTGCAACACTGGTTCCTTAGCCCACTGCACCACATGGGAACTTCCAGGAGCACGTGTGACTTTTAATTTAACTTTTAATCAAACTTTCATGAAGGAATCCCATCTGGGCATTTAAGTTCCACTTAAAGACCTCCAATGACTGTCTTAGCCCTGGTCCTCTCCCTAAATTTCTCTATCTGCCAGATTTTATCCTTTCCTATCACCCTCCGTCTTGCCCCCAAGCATGGGATGCAGGCATCCTACCACAATAGTGTGACAAGTGACATGTAGCAAATACAGCTGAGCCGTTAACTGCTGAGCCACAACGGGAACTCCAAGAGGGAGTTTTATTCTGACAGAATTAGCATATTTGGGGTTATGTGAGACATGACCTTGGTATTGGGCTTAGATTACTGTCGTTCTAAAGTAAGTTTGCAGGAGTTTCCGTCATGGCTCAGCTGCTAACAAAACTGACTAGCGTCCATGAGGACAAGGGTTCAACCCCTGGCCTCACTCAGTGGGTTAAGGATCCGGCATTGCCGTGACCTGTGGTGTAGGTCGCAGATGCGGCTTGGATCCCGCGTTGCTGTGGCTGTGGCGAAGGCCGGCAGCTACAGCTCCTGTTAGACCCCGAGCCTGGGAACCTCCATATGCCGCGGGTGTGGCCATAAAAAGCAAAACAAACAAACAAACAAACCTCTTTATAGTTCCTTATCCACACCTTCAATATTAATAGAGAAAGAACACTGAGTAATGTTAATTCATTTTCATGATTTTAATAATAGATTTATGGAATTCAGTTTTCACTTTCTGAAGTTAAGAGCGAACTTCAGATCATCGCCTTCATTACTAGAAAACTGATTTTTGTGTGGAAAAGTGAGTCAGGTTATTTCTTCTTGGATAAGTTTCCTATAGACACAATTTCTCTAGAATGAATAAGTCACACATTTCAAATCATACATTTGAGGAACGATTTGTGAAGGCCCTTCAAAGTCATTTTGGCGGTATTGTCTTGACAAAGAAAAATACTGAGAATCCAATTTTAATCTGTGAGTTGAGGTAGAGACTTTTCCTCAAATGACATGAGCAGCACAATTTTCACCCCCTCACAAGTCAGAAAAATTGCATTCTCCTTAAGACACTAGTTAGTCACAAACCTTCTGTGTAGCACGGAAGCCCGCCATATTGTGCCGCCAACCTGTTGGGCCTCCAATGGTCTGGGTCAAGCCAGGGTGGGAATCTAGCTTACAGAGTTAATTATTACGTTCACCATGTATTCTTTTTTTAATGTTTTAGCAGCAAAGAGGTTCCCGGAGAATGACACAATGAATTTAAGTTCTGTTTCCACGTTGAATGAGGCCATCATGGAATCGAATTTCATATGAAGTCCCAGGTTAACATCAACATCACAATAGCACTATTTGTAGCTATGCTGACTAACTAAAAAAAAAAAAATTTTTTTTTTTTTTTTTTTTAGCTGCAACATGCAGTGGCTTGATGTGGGATTTCACTTCCCAGGTCAGGGACCGGACCCGGCCACAGCGATGAAAGTGAAAAATCCTAACCACTAGACCACCGGGGAACTTCCCTAGGCTGACTAATTTTCATCTGTGCATATTAACTTTTCATGAATGCTCTTAATGCAAAATAATTTCATCCTCAGTCCCGTGCCTGATATGGGCATATGTCCGAAGATTCTTTATGCGTGTTACATCTAGTCCGCCCAAAAACCAAAACCAAAAATACTTGTTGGATTCCATGAATAAGTTTAGGTAGCTGTAAGATATTTTTTTATATCTACGCTCTTATCAATTACAAGAAAAAAAATAACAAGTTATCTAGTTGTTCCTGCCTAACTGAATATTTTGAACCCTATCTTCATCATGCTGAGCCACGGGATTTCCGATAAACGTGTATTTGTTTTGAGACAAAAACCATTGAAATAGTCCATTTCTTTAGTTCAGTGATTTTTTTTCCGACTGCTTTTCCTTTTCTATGAAATGGGATTTTTAGTCATCTTTTTGTTTTAGTAATAGTTTTATTGACATGTATTTGCTATACCATAAATTTCACCTACTTTAAGAACACAATTAGCAGGTTTTAGTATACTCACAAAATTCTGTAACCATCACCACTACTTAGTTTTATAAATTTTCAATATCCCCCCAAAGAAGCCCTGTATCCATTAGCAGACACATTCCCCTCCCCAGAACATTATAACCACTAATCAACAGATTTACCTATTTTTCATATTAGACATTTCATGTTACTAGGAATCATGCCAGTATGTGGTCTGTTCTGACTGGCTTCTTTCACTTAGTACGATGTTTTCAAGATTCATTTATGTTATAGTATGTATTAGTACTCTACTCTTTTTTTCAGCCAAATAATATTCCATGGTATGGATACACCACTTTAAAAAAAAGAATCTGTTCATTGGTTGATGGACATTTGAGTTTTTCTGCTTTTTAGCTATCATGCATAATGCTGCTATGAACATATAGCATGAGTTTTTATGCTGACATATATTTTCATTTCTCTTGTGTTCATACCTAGGAGCAGAATTTCGGAGTCAGTATTGCCATAATCAATTATTTGAGGAACTGCTAAGCTCTTTCCAAAGTAGTTGCTTCATTTTATTTTTATTTTTTGTCTTTTGCACCCACGGCATATGGAGGTTCCCAGGCTAGGAGCTGAATTGGAGCTGTAGCCACTGCCCTACACCACAGCCCCAGCAATGAGGGATCCGAGCCACATCTGTGAACTATGCCACAGCTCACAGCAACACCCCGGATCCTTAACCCACTGATCGAGGCCAGGGATTGAACCAGTGACCTCGTGGATGCTAGCCAGATTCGTTTCCGCTGATCTACAATGGGACGTCCCAGTTGCATCATTTTATATTCCCACCAACTATGCATGCAGATTTTAATGCTTCTACATCCTCACCAACACCTGTTATTACCTGCCTTTTTGATTCCAGCTGTTGTAGTGGATATGAAGTAGTATCTCACTGTAGTTTTGATTTGCATTTCTCTGATGATTAATCGAGCCGAGCATCTTTTCACATGTGTGTTGGCCATTTGTATATCTTTGGAGAGATGTTTATGCATATCCTTTGTCCCTTTTAAACTTGGACTATTTGTGTTTTTCTATTTTTTTAATTAAAAAAATTTTTTTATAATTTACTTTTTATTTTTTTGCATTATAGCTGGTTTACAGATTTCTGTCAGATTTTCCAACTGCACCGCATGGTGACCCGGTTACATGTACATATATGGATTCGTCACATGTGATTAGATATAGTTCCCCGTGTAATACAGTTGGATCTCCTTGCTTTTCCATCATTAAAGCACTAGTTATGTCCATTCCCTCCCACCCCCTCCCCCACCCCTCCCCCACCCCCTTGGCAACCACAAGTCTGTTCCCCAAGTTCGTGATTTTCTTTTCTGATGAGATGTTCATTTGTGCAGTGTTTTAGACTCCGGTTATAAGAGATTTCATACGACATCTTTCTCCTTCTGACTTGCTTCACTCAGTATGAGGGTTTCTAATTCCATCCATGTTGCTGCGAATGACATTATTTTATCCTTTTTTATGGCTGAATAGTATTCCATCGTGTATATATACCACATCTTCCTAATCCAGTCATCTGTCGATGGACATTTGGGTTGTTTCAGGTCTTGGCTATTGTGAATAGTGCTGCAGTGAACATGCGTGTGCAAGTGTCTTTCTCCAGGAAATTTTTGTCTGGATATATGCCCAAGAGTGGGATTGCTGGGTCATATGGTAATTCTATTTAGAGTTTTCTAAGGTACCTCCACACTGTCTTCCATAGTGGTTGCACCAGCTTACATTCCCACCAACAGTGCAGGAGGGTTCCCTTTTCTCCATGCCCCTTCCAGCATTTGTTGTTTGTGGACTTGTTAATGATGGCCATTCTGACTGGTGTGAGGTGGTATCTCATGGTAGTTTTGATTTGCATTTCTCTAATCATCAATGATGTTGAGCATTTTTTCATGTGCTTGTTGGCCATCTATATATCTTCTTTGGAGAAATGTCTATTCAGGTCCATTGCCCATTTTTTCAATGGGGTTGTTGGCTTTTTTGCAGTTCAGCTGCATCAGTTGTTTGTGTATTTTAGAGATTAAGCCCTTGTCAGCTGTGTCATTTGAAAAAATTTTCTCCCATTTTGTAAGTTGTCTTTTAGTTTTCTTTTTGGTTTCCCTTGCTGTGCAAAAGCTTGTCAGCTTGATTAGGTCCCATTGGTTTATCTTTGCTCTGATAATTTTTTTAAAAATTTAATTTAATTTAATTTTTTTGCTTTTTAGGGCCGCACCCACGGCATATGGAGGTTCCCAGGCTAGAGGTCGAATCGGAGCTACAGCTGCTGGCCTACACCACAGTCACAGCAACGCCAGATCCGAGCTGCATCTGCGATCTACACCACAGCTCACGGCGACGCCAGATCCTTAACCCACTGAATGAGGCCAGGGACCAGACTCGCAATCTCATAGTTCCTAGTCGGATTTGTTTCCACTGCGCCATGATGGGAACTCCTGTTTTTGTTGTTTTATGAGTTCATATATTCCAGATATTTAACTCCTACTGGATATATGATTTGAAAGTATTTTCGGAGTTCCCGTTGTGGCACAGTGGAACCAAATCCAACTAGGAACCATGAGGTTGCAGGTTTGATCCCTGGCCTTGCTTAGTGTGTTAGGGATCCAGCTTTGTCTTGAGCTGCGGTGTAGGTCACAGATGCAGCTTGGATCCCAAGTTGCTGTAGCTCCAATTGGACCCCTAGCCTGGGAACCTCCATATGCCGAGGGTGTGGACCTAAAAAGCAAAAAAAAAAAAAAAAAAAAAGAGAGAAAGAAGATCCTGCCATTTGTGCCAACATAGTTGAGACTCGAGGACATTATGCCAAGTGAAATAAGTCAGACAGAGGAAGACAAATACTGTATGTCTTCAATTTTATGTGGAATCTAAAAAAGCTGAACTCAGTGAAACAGAAAAATGGTTGCCAGGAGCTGGGGGGTGGGAGAAAAGGGGAGAAGTTAGCTAAAGAGTACAAACTTCTAGTTGTAAGATGCATAATCTAGATGTAGGGATCTAATATATAGTGTAGTAACTAGAGTTAACAGTATTGTATTATATATTTGAAAGTTGCTAAGAGATTGAATGTCCTCACTATATAAATAAAAAATATGATACTGACATGAGGGAGTGAAAATGTTAATTTCCCTATCGCAATAGATACATGTATCAAATCATCATATTATATACCTTAAATTTATGCAGTGTTATAGGTCAATTATATCTCAGTAAATCTGGGGAAAAAAGAAAAATTTATTCCTTTCACCTAGGCTGTTTCACCTAGGCTCTGACAAAGTTCTTGGTAAGATCCTGGTCAGAAGATGTAATGTATTTTTGCCTAGAAGCAAAAGACTCACAACAGATAGGGTACCAGGGAGAGTCCCAAAGACCTATTCGACCTGTGAGCTGTCTGAAGGTAGCACCCAACACCGAGTCTGGATAAGGCAGCCCTGCAGGAACCAGTGATCCCACACGACATTGCTCTCCTGCCTCCAGAGATAGACACTGGTCAAACCAAAGCTCAGCGTGGCTGAGGATGTTGTGTAACCCAAAGTTACTGCATCACCCTCCATGCTTCAGTCATCACCTAAATGTTTAGGCTACAAAGATGCATAGACAGAAGTTTTTGACCTCAAGAAGTTCATCACCCAGGGGCTCCGAGGCAGAGGACAGCCCATGAAAGTTTGTCACCAAAGATGCTCCGAGGCAGAGGACAGCCCATGAAAGTTTGTCACCAAACAGTAAGCACAGCGAGATGAGTATCATAACAGAAGTATGGACCCAGCGCTCTGGTTGCCCTGGGAAGGCTCTGCGTGGAGGCTCCAAGAAGGCTACAGAGATAAAGAGATGAATGAGCCTGCTCTTGTAGGAACGGAAGTTTCTCAAGACAAGAATCAGGAAAAAACATTCTCAGCAGAGAAAACTGTGAATGCAGAGAGGCGTGGAAAGGGTCTGGCAGAGCTGGGGATAAGAGAACAGCTAAAGAGTGAAGGCTGCAATCCGACGTGACCTGCAGACAGATTTCAGTGGGGCCACAGGGTGGCTTATAAATTTGAACCCCATTTAGATATGAAGATACTTCATGAAAAAGTCTAGATTTTCTGCTTCTCTTGAAAATATGGAAAATCCGGCCACCTACGGGATATCCATGGTGAACTGGAACTGAGAAGCAATTGCCCCCTTCAGAAGAGGTCTGTGCACCCCGCTTTATCACAATGTCCACCTCGCACTCCAGACTCAAGGTACTCGTGGGCATTTATGCTCCCACCCAGCAATTGTACTAATTCAGATTACCAGCTTCACTTGGAAGCATTTGAATGTTTAGCCTCTGGTTAAGCATTCCTGGAAATTAGAGAGGAAGGGGGAGGGGGCAGGTAAGATTGGCAGAGTTAAAACTAGCAAATGTGGGACGCCATTTACCACCCCAGGGCAGAAGGAACAAGTGGAGGAAGTGGTGTAAACGAAGTGATGAGGGTTGGAGCTGGGGGGGAAGGACCTGGGGAGCGGAGACCTGGAGGTGCAATTCCTGGAGATACAGCACTGGAGCAGGAAGGGAGTGGGGATAAAATACCTTGGTCTCAGATAAGCTACAAGGAGATCGTGTACAGCACAGGGAAATGTAGCTTTTATTTGGTAGTAACTTTAAATGGAGAATAGTTATAAAAGTATTGAATCGCTAAGCTGTACACCTGTAACTAATATTGTCAGTCAATGACACATAAGTTAAAAATATAAGAGAAAAGAATGACATCATATAAACAAACAGGAGTTCCCTGGTGGTTCAGTGGGTTGGGGATTCCATCACAGGGGCCCAGTGCCCCCGTGCTCTGTTTAGGGGGCTTCTTTTACAAAGGCAAGCGGGAGAGCTGTGCTGCAGGAGAGCGGCACCGCTGCTTATTCTGTTCTGGTGAGACAAGGTTTAAATACACCAGCTCTTTACAGCACAGTCCCTCTGGGTGGTAGATCTGAGGGTCCTTCCCTAGAACATGCAGGACAGACCAGCCCAGTGTGTGGAGCTGTTCCCTTGCCCCGTTCTCCACTCCACTCCCCTGCCCTGGACTTGAACTTGCCCTGGAGGATTTCACGACGGTAGGGGCTCTTCCTGTGCGGCTGCTTGTCAGAGCCTGAGGTTTCTATTGCAGTAAATGTCCCTGGAGAGAGGATTTTTTCCTCTCCTGTTTACTTTGCCATATAAATGTCACCATGTTTTTATTCCCAATGTCAAAATTTGCCTCCAAAAATCCATCACCCAGTCGTGCGTGATCTCAAGCATCAGCCGTGTGGTTCTCCTTAGGGGCCCGTCTTCCCACAGGTGTTATCTCCCTTCTTTGCTTTAGATGATCCTACTTGAAAGGAGGTCCAAGGCTCCGTGCTTCCCCAGGATTAATGTGCTGCATATTAAGGGATATTTCAGCTCCAGGCATCAAACCTCTGCTGTGCCATGAGCTCGCTGGGGCTTGGTGTATTCTAAAGGGCAGCAGGGATTGGACTAGAATCAGGGGGAAAGATTTTAAAAAGATACCCCAGCTCCGCCCCTACAGATTCTAGAGTTCAACTCATCTGGGGTGAGAGATACTAGCCTAGTGGAAAAGACATTGCTAGACCCAGTTGATGTGACCTCGGGCACGTGACTTCCTATGCCTGGAGATAAAAAGCCGAGACAGAAAGCTCAGGGCCTAGGTATGGAGCAAGTCTTGCCAAGAGCAAATGTGGAAGAGGAAGAAGGAATTTCAGGACACAGGGAAAGAGTGTTGGTGCTAGAATTTCGGGCTGCTGCTGGGCAAGAAGCTAGAGTGGAGGCAGGACTAGGTCACCCCCACTCTGGGCCAGGCAGGAATGAGGGCACACAGAAACCAGGCAAAAGAGGAGTCTGAGGTTTGGGCCAATAGCAGCACAAAGACGAGGCCGTAATGGATTCAAGCTGGCCACAGCAAAGTCACCTGGATAAATGAGGAAAGATCTGGATGATTCCAAGTTCATGGGGTCTTTTTCCTGGGATGGGTCCTCCCCCATCCCCTCGGCCCAGTGCACCTGAATGGCCACCAGACACTGGTAATGGCAGAGCCAGTGTTGGCAGGAGGGCTTGGAAATCAGGGAGGAGGAGCAGGAAGGGGGCAAGCAGCAAATCCAGTGGTTTAGAAATTGGGGAGTTCCTGTCATGGAGCAGCAGTATCTGTGAGGTTCAATCCCTGGCCTCGCTCAGTGGGTTAAGGGTCTGGTGTTGCCGTGAGCTGTGGTTGCAAGATGTGGCTCGGATCCCGAGTTGCTGTGGATGTGGTGTGGGCCGGTGGCTACAGCTCTGATTAGACCCCTAGCCTGGGAACCTCCATACGCCATGGGTGCGGCCCTAAAAAGAAAAAAAAAAATCAGGCCTAGGAATGTTCCTGAAGACTAGTGCCACCAGGGGGATGCTGAATATGGACAGAGGTTTTCCCTCCCTCTCCCCAGATGTGATAAAAGCTCCGTTGAGGGGCAGATTCCAGGCCACGGCACTCGGAAAAGGCGGTACCTGGGTTGCTGTCTCCCTGTAAGTTAGCCAATCCCAAGCCCTTTGAGGCCTGGACAGTGGGATCCACCTGCTCATCCCTCATGCACAGGACCCAGACCTTGCATCACACGGCAGCTGCTTCACTTTCCACTGTTTCTCCATGAACTTCTCTCATGTTGCACATGCAAAGTCCACACATGGCTCAGAAAAGCAGAGGCTTAACCAAGGGAACTCAAGTGCAGCCATGCTTGTAAGAACTGGGCTGACAGTTTTAGAAGAATTCCTTACAGTCAGAAACTGGGTGGTGGGGAACGGGGGTGCGAGTGAGGTGTGGTGGGAGAGGGCCAGGCTGTTTTTTTTTCCTTCAACTATTCGGAGCAGAGAAGATCCAAATATGTGCAGGCCTTCCCTCAAGATCATACTGTGTGATGGGTATTAACTTTCTTTTTCTCTTTAGGGCCGCACCCATGGCATATGGAGGTTCCCAGGCTAGGGGTCAAATCAGAGCTACAGCTGCCGGCCTACGCCATAGCCATAGCAACGCCAAATCCGAGCCACGCCTGTGACCTACGCCACAGCTCATGGCAACGCTGGATCCTTAGCCCACTGAGCGAGGCCAGGGACTGAACCTGTGTCCTCATGGATACTAGTTGGATTTGTTACCACTAAGCCACAACAGGAACTCCTGATGGGTATTAACTTTGAACACTAAGGGGTCAATCGTGTTTTGTTTAACCTCCTCTGAAAAGCCGCTAGAAAGCTTTTCCTAAAAATTGCAGCTCCATGTGAGTTTGCCCTTCACTGAGACCCAAAGCACAGTGGTTCTCAAACTTGAGCATGTACCAGAATCGTCTGGAAGGTGGAGGGGGCTTGGGGCGGGGTGTAATAGGTCTGGGGTGGCGCCTGGAAATTTGCATTCCTAAGAAGTAACCATGTTCCCCAGGCTGCTGATCTGGGGACCACACTTGGAGAACTATAGGTGTGAACACACACACTCTATCTTACAGTTTCAGGCTTTATTTTCATTTTGTCTGGAATTAGTGTGGAATTCTTTTTTGCATGTCAGTTGACCTTCTCAGCCAGCTTTTGATTTCTTTGGGGGAAGAGATTGTTGCAATTTTTTTTCTTCCACACTAATTAGCATATTGTTGGACACTTAGTAAATGAAATACATATTGAGAAGAGCTTCAGAGAACTTGGTTTTTACAAGCAGACAGGGATCGACTATAGTTAATTTTAGGAGTCCCACATTTTGCAAAAGAGCATCTATTTTTTTTCTCATCATTCACATTTGCAGAGAAAAATCTTAATATGCTTCAGCCATATCCCAGTCTCATGAAAGAAAAGCTCCAGTCTTGATTTAGAAAAAAAAAAAAGAGTTCATTCCTTCATCCTTCCAAACAAGGTACGGTACAACTGAACAACAATACATATTACTGAAAAACACAACTGCATTTTATATCGCTCACTACTCTTTAAATAACTATAATTCAGATATTAAGGAAAAGAATGGCTAATCACATTAATGCATTACAGAAATCAAAATTAACTTACCACACAAAATAAATTAAAACATTAAATATTAACCTTTTCAGTGCAACATATACAGAAGTCAGAGTAACAAGTTCTTAAAAAAAAAAAGCATCAGGTTTGTTATAATAAAGATAATGAAAAGTTGAATACTTCAGTAAATTATTACACGGGGAAGAGGGCTTGTTTTCAGTACCACGTGTGTGTTTACCACGAGATCTTTTAGAAAGCCTGGTAAAATCAGTGGCTAGAGAGAGCAGGTCTTACTTTAGAACAGTAAGAACAAACATACGTGTTTGTCTTGTTTCTGTGATGTCCCCCTTGGTCCCGGGCTTTTGAATCATCCCCCTGTCCCCTCTTCAGTTGAGCGGGTTGGGAGAAATCAAAGCCCAGATCCTACTACAGGGTCGGGGTCTCCTGAGCGGTGTTGGAGCCTCGTTGAACAGTTCCTGCCAAAATTGCCTGGAAGAGCAGACAGCGGTTCATGTGCACTGAGGCAGGCTGGACCTCAGAAACCTGAAGGTGCCAGGCACTTTCTCCACCTGCAAACAGCAGACTCCCGAGAAGCTCTAGAACCACACCTTCTCCTTTCTTGGGGAAATAGACTCCGTGGACATTCCGCTCCCCTCCTCTGCTGGCACACTATGTCAGACTCCTGTCTTGTTTGGTTATGCATGGGTCCCGAAGTGTGGCTGCTGTACAACCTTTCATCTAGAAGACGACGTTTCCTGCCAGTCGGCTTAAGAAAGTCACAGCCCATGGAGCAGTGGGAGAATCCAGGCTCCATAAAAGTCTTGGAAGCACTCCCCCCCTCCCCTTTTTAAACGAGGGGTTTTCATTTCTCCTGACACACACTGGAAACAGCTTTGATCCCGCCCTCAGGTGGGTGGCTGCTTACCAGGTCAGATGACTCCCTAATCATAATGAGCTTGGCTTTTTTTTTTTTTCCTTTTTACTGCCCCACCTGAGCATATGGAAGTTCCTGGACTAGGGGGTCCCAAGTGGAGCTGCAGCTGCGGGCCTACACCACAGCCACTGCAACACCAGATCTGAGCCGAATCTGCGAACTGTGCCATAGCTTGTGGCAATGCTGAATCCTTAACCCACTGAGCGAGGCCAGGGATTGAACCCGTATCCTCTTAACCCGCTGAGCCACAGTGGGAACTCTGAACTTGGCTTTCTAAAAGGCAAGGAAACACAAGGTGCCTACAGAGATGGACTAGAAGATGATTTTTCACCTGAAAGGGGGGCATTTTTACAGCTAACCAAAGAAGTCCCAATACTGTGAATGGCACAGAAATCTAATGCTTGCTGGCCATTTGATTTCTGAAAGAGAAATTGCTAAAGAAGCAAGGTTCTCCTATCTTGGAGTTTGGACAAAGGTCCAACTCGGTCTGCCTTGACCCCGGCTTCTGATTCCAACGCTTCTCAGACCTGCTGCTTTGAGAGGCACTTCTAGGGAGGCATGCGTCTGCACCCGTGCACGGCGTGGCTGCACAGGCACAAGGAGGGGAGCACCGGCAGCTGGGACTTGCTGCACTGGAGCATGTACAGACACTAACAAGTGAAGGCCCCCAGGGAACTGAGAAGGTTGCCTCTGCTCCCAGCCTCATCTTCGCAGCCTTCTGCAAAGGCTCTTAGACTGACACTGATCCTTCCATCCACGAGAAAACCCCGCAAGATGTTCTCAACCTCAGTTCATACTCTTTCAAGGCAACCAGACCTCAAAGAGTCTCTAAAAGACTGAGACAAGATTGTCCTAAAGTAAACACGGGGTCTCACATTAAAAACACACGCTGCTACTCCACTTTCATGAGTCTCTCTGAATGGCCATCAGACTTTCAGGAGAGCCTGATGAGAAAAGGGAGTACCAACTGGGGTCCACAAACCAGTGTCCACTGCCATGGTCTCTTCTGGTCAAGCCTCAGCCCACAGAACTGCTGCTGTAGCACCGGCCTAAAGGAATGCAAACTTTAGCCTATGTTCTTTTATGACTGAAACCCGGGAGCTGTGTCAGGTACACTGTCGAGGGCCAGTGGGCGAACAGATCCCATTTCTGCTCTTGGTGCCTCGGGTGCAGCATCATTCAGTACAAGTGCCAGAATCAAGACATGGGTCATATCATTGTCTCGGTCATAAGGAATACAGAGAAAGTTCACTGAACTAGACAGACTGGGGCAGAAGAATTTGGGGAGCACAAAATGAGTAGGTAGAAATCTCAAGCCACCTTGACAGATTTGACAGGTCGCTCGGACGCTGTGAGGAGCTAGATGCACTGGAGGGTTAACAGGTAGAATCTTCCATTTCCCCATATTAGTGAATAAAGAATTCCCTGACGTGAGGAGTTTATATATTATTTCATTGTTATTCTGTTTCCAAATTTTATTTTACTCATTTTTTCTTTTTTCGCTGTACCTGCAGTGTGTGCAAGTTCCCAGCCCAGGGATCAGACTTGTGCTACAGCAGTGACCCAAGCTGCTGCAGTGACAATGCCGGCTTTTTTACCTACTGCAAGGGAACTCCTTTTTTTTTTTTTTTGTCTTTATGTAGAGCCGCACCCGCAGCATATGGAGGTTCCCAGGCTAGGGGTCTAACAGGAGCTGTAGCCGCCGGCCTATGCCACAGCCACAGCAATGCGGGATCCGAGCCACGTCTGCAACCTACACCACAGTTCACGGCAACGCTGGATCCTTAACCCACTGAGCAAGGCCAGGGATCGAACCCGCAACCTCACGGTTCTTAGTCGGATTCGTTAACCACTGAGCCACGACGGGAACTCTGGGAACTCCTCCTTTTTTATCAAAGCTTTTTTTTTTTTTTTTTGCTTTTTAAGGCTGCACTCGCAGCATATGGAGGTTCCTCTGGGCTAGGAATCGAGTCAGGCCTACACCAGAGCCACGGCAATGCCAGATCCGAGCTGAGTCTGTGACCTACACCATAGCTCACGGCAAGGCCAGATCCTTAACCCACTGAGCGAGGCCAGGGATCGAACCTTCGTCCTCACGGATGCTAGTCAGTTTTGTTAACCACTGAGCCACAATGGGAACTCCCTGTTTCAGATTTTAATGACAGTTCCTAGGGATGAGCTCCTGTGTGCAGCTGAAGGAAACCAGAGCTTCCCACAGGCAGGCCCACTGTGTTGGAAAGGACCCAAAGAACAATTTTTCCTTCTCTGAGGGAAAAGCGAGACCCACACTGTTGAGGTGGCTTGTTAGGGTTTTTGTTAATAAAGCCAGTATCCTGACGGGAAAAGAAAAAAAAAATCACTGGGCTATTTCTCCTAATGCTTGAAAATAAACAGGAAAGTTCAATTTCTCCTTTTTAAAAATAAAGCAACAAATCCACCAAGCAATAACATGGAAAATAAGTGACTGGTCCCCCTTCCATGGACGCAGCCCCAAATGCCTGTGGCTTTCTGCTAATGCTCTGTTTCCAAACAGATTCTCGGAGGGCCCACTAGGAGGGGACTTCGTTGAAGAACAGAGCAGTGCAGTCACGCTGGTGTTTCCCCAGGCAGAGGCGCACATGCACACACTCTTCCTCGACAAGGTGCCAGATCTCCACTGCTAGATTCGCTAACTTTTCAACAGGAATGTATCCTGGGGCATTGACTGCTTCAGGTATTAAATGGCATGACCTCTGAACCCTGATCTTTGCTCCCATCAGGAATTCATCTGCTTCTATCTCCACCCATTTTGGGTGGCTTTTCTCAAGCTTTAGCTGTCCCCCAAACACCAGACATTTCTTTTCTTTCTTTCTTTTTTTTTTTTGCCTTTTTAGGACCACACCTGTGACATATGGAGGTTCTCAGGTAGGGGCTGAATTGGAGCTGTAGCCACTGGCCTACACCACAGCCACAGCAACGCCAGATCTGAGCCGCATCTGCGACCTACACCACAGCTCATGGCCACGCCGGATCCTTAACCCACTGAGCGAGGCCAAGGATTGAACCAGCATCCTCATAGATAGATACTAGTACGGTTCGTTACTGCCGAGACATAACAGGAACTCCCAGACATTCCTAATCAGTATAACTTTGCAGCTAGCAATACATGCATCATTACTGTAGACATCTGAAAGGGTTTTACTTTTTTTTTGGTCTTTTTAGGCTCATGAAAGTTCCCAGGCTAGGGGTTGAACTGGAGCTGCGGCCACAGGTATACACCACGCCAGATCCAAGCCTGGTCTGCGACCTACACTGCAGCTCACGGCAATGCCGGATCCTTAAACCACTGAGCGAGGCCGGGGATCGAACCAGTGTCCTCATGGATGCCAGTCAGGTTCGTTACCACTGAGCCACAGTGGGAATTCCCGGTTTTACATTTTTGACATTGACTTAGGAGATTAAAAATAAAACCATTCTCCATCTAATAAATAAGAAATTAGCTCTGAGGGTGGTGACGGCTTGGGAAGGTCTTCAACCTCATGTGTCTATGGAAGACTTCAGGCTGGTTAAGAGTTTCGTGGACAGAGAGCAGACACACCATCCTCTGGGGTCTTCACATAGCAAGAAGCAGTTGAGCTTTTTCTACCTTCTTCCCCCATGAGCGGATACGAAAAAAAACGTAGTAACTGTGGGACTCTCCGTGTCGGGCAGGATGGAGACTTGTGGGAAGATAGGCCCATTAAAAAGAAACACGGCCTCGCATCCATGATGGCGGAACACAGCTACACACCCCGGAAGCGGATGTGACGCACACACCTCATCTGGTAAACGGGAGGTCCACCCCGTGCTGTGCCTTTTTGACCAGTCCTTAAGCTGCGGTGCACTGATTTCTTCTCCAGGTCACACCGAATAAACCCAGGCAGACAGAGTTCTTGACAGAGTTTTGAAGGAAGGCCCGACAAAAGACAAAAAGGCCGCACAGGCGATCGCAGGCAGTCGGAAAGGTCTGCGGGCATGTCCCCCACAGCCCTCGCTGTCCTGACCTCAAGAAGTCCTTTCTTCCTCAGGCCGCCGCGGGCCGCCTGGCAGGACTCCTCCTCTGGGCTCCTCAGACCACTGGACGGAAGGAAAGACAAGTTAAGCTCTGGGGGCCAGACCCCAGCCTGGCTGGGAAGACAGGCTTGGGACAGACACTCGGGGAGGCCCCCGCCAAGGTCAGCAGGTTCTCTCGGACAGTCAAGTCCACATTCTGAGCTTCCTCAGGGGCAGCAGCTCCTGACACTGTGCTTTCAGCGCCCAAGGCAAAGCTGGCAGAGGAAAACGGGGAAGCACGCTGGGTGAGGGCCTTCTTCAACGGGAGGGGTCTCACCCAGCCCGCAGCCAGGTCCCTCCTCAGGGGTGGCTTAGAGGGCAGCTCACGGCCACAAAATGGCTTCCCTTAAGGCCATACAAAAATAGACCCCTTTGTTTCTCAGGGATGGGCCCTGAGGGTATCCTAGCTCTGTCATGGGAGGCAGCCAGCACCCAGTTCCCAGCAGCCCCTGAGTCCAGCTCAGTCTGAGCATCTTCCTGTCCTGGTCCCTCCCACGGTTCCTCTGGAGGTGGAGAGGTATCTGTCATCTCAAGGAGAGGGGCTTCAGCCTTGGTGAGCATCTCTGGATGGTCAGACCTATCCCAGGTTCAAAGCTAACATCCTCTCAAATGTGGGTAGAGTAGAAGTGACACGAACAAGAAATTTACTCTGCCCTGAAGGACTCTGCCGAGGAGCAGAATGATGGTACAAAATCTATTCTAAATTTTCTTTTTCTTTCTCCTTCCTTCCTTCCTTTCTCTCTCTCTCCTTCCTTCCTTCCTTCCCCTCCCTCCCTCCCTTCCTCTTCTCTCTCTCTCTTTTATTTATTTATTTTTTTTGGCTTTTTAGGGCTGACATGTGGTATATGGAAGCTCCCAGGCTAGGGGTAGAATCGGAGCTGCAGCAGCCAGCCTACGCCACAGCCCAGCAACATGGGATCTGAGCCGAGGCTGTAATCTACACTGCAGCTCATGGCAACGCCGGACCCTTAACCCACTGAGCGAGGCCAGGGGTTGAACCCGTATCCTCATGGATACTAGTTGGGTGTAACCACTGAGCCACAATGGGAATTTCTACTCTAAATTTTCTTAAAAGGCATTACATTTTTCTATTGCTGCTAAAAGACAAAATGAGAACATTTAGCCTCATTAGCGCCATGGATGGTCCCCTGATGTAGAGGCCCAGGGTCTTATCCTAGCTCCCCAGGGCCTCCAGGTGGGACCCACAGAGGCCCTGGGCAGACTCAGTTCACCCACGCCCTCCTCCTTAGGGCTGTTGTGAGGATTAATGAATCGGCACCTTCCTAAATCAAAAGAACTGCTTATGCACAATTACTACAGTTCTTGAAATGAAGACCAAGTAAATGACATTTTGGGGCCTTCAGTTCCCTCCAGGTCAGATCACCAGGAGGCCTAATGAACACGGCAGCGTTCCAGCTTCCCAGTGGCTTTTCTTTTTTTGTCTTTTTTTAGGGTCACACCTGCTGCATAGGGAGGTTCCCAGGCTAGAGGTCGAATCGGAGCAGCAGCCGACAGCCTAGACCACAGCCACAGAAACGGCTGATGCAAGCTATGTGCTTCTGTGACCTACACCACAGATCATGGCAACACCGGATCTTTAACCCACTCGGTGAGGCCAGAGATTGAACCTGAACCCTCATGGTCACTAGTCGGGTTCATTACCGCTGAGCCACAATGGGAACTCCCCCCAGTGGCTCTGCTTCCTGCCTCCGCCTTGCAACCTTGAGCTTCTGGAATGTGGACTATTTACTAGAGAAGGACGCCCCCAGGTGGACGAGCCTGTGGTGACTGTCTCCTGACCCACTACTTCCTAACGAGGAATTTATGATGGGCACTATTGGTCAAATCAATGTTCCAGAAATACTGGTGGAAGTCAGACTTTTCAGAGCTGGTCTGGATCAATTTGCTACTGGATTTCAGGAGCCCTGAGCCAGTGATGTTCAGATGAACGCTCCTGAGATGTGGATTTTCTTTGAGGATGTTGGAGAAAACACCCGTGAAACAATGGTCAACGGAATGAAGATCACAGGATTCTAAGACTTTAGAGTCCTTCGAGAGCTTCAAGAGAGGCCAAATCCCTCATTCACTGATGGGAAAGGGGAAATGATTTCTCAAGAGGATGAACATCAACTGCATGTCTACAGTCTGTGATACAATATACCAGGTGTGTTATATCAATACTTATTCAATTTACGAATTTTTTTAAAATAAGAAAACAGAGGCTCAGGGAGCTCAAGTTACTCATTAAAGGTCACGCAGTCACCAGTAAGGACAAAAGAGGTCTCTTCTGCATAAAATACATACTAGAATAAACTAAAGCTGGCTTGGTAGGATAAACAGTGCCTTCCTTTTCTCCCTTCTTTCTGCTTCATCCTCTAAGAACGTCTGCCCTGACCCGGAGGAGCTGGTCCTTCTCCCAAGGGGAAAAAGCCCTTCCTCGATGCAGCCCCTTACCTGTTTCTGAGTGGCAACAAGCGGTCCTTCCTTTCAGGAGAGCACTGGGCTTCTCGTGCCGGCAGATGAGGGCCCGGCACCACTCACAGTGTTTTCGGACCTGGCAGCAGCTGCAAAGATGCAGAGAACACGGATTGGGGAGGAGTCTGGCAGGAGTGCTTGGCTGGCCCAGCATCTGCCCGACGGGCCTGCTGGGCAGCTCTGGGCTCGAACCCAGCCTTCCCGTGGGGCCTCTGGAGGGACAGACCCAGCAGGGGGCTGAGGACTTTGCAGGGCAGTGGCCTCTGGGGTGGGAGCTGGACACCCAAGGAAGTACCTGTTGGCCACCCCAAAGGACCAGCTCCATGTGGTCGCTCTGCTCTGGGTTGAGAGGGCAACCTGGCTCCAGCTGTCAGAGGGGACCAGTCACTCACTGGCTGCTTGCTCCGCAAGGCAGCAGTTGGGGAACCCCAGTAACAATCTCAGAACTGCTGTCAGGACCAGCGCTAACCACTTCAGGCTGGCAGGGCTGTAAGGGCTGGGGACGGGGGTCATCCATCAGGAAGTGCCAGCAGCGAAGCGGGGACTGTGGGTGTGGGCTGCATGGACCCATGGAAGGAATGGAAGAAGGAGTCATGCATCCCCGCGGCTTCAGATCTTTTACTGAAGATGTGGCAGACTCATCTTCTCAGGGAACCTGCCGCCCCGAGTCCCGAAGCGTCAGGGCCACGAATGCTCCCGCCTCCCTCTGTGGGCAGGAATGAATGGTCTGCAGAGTTAGCTTGAAAAAAGAGCTAGAGGACCCAAGAGAAAGGCAGAAAAGAAAGCACTATGACCTTAATCAACTACAGACACCGATGGCTGTTTCCCTTGGGACAACCTCAGAGGACTTTGTTTCCGCTTAATCTGACACTAGCGTATATATAACCTATAAATCCACTGATGAGGGCTGGGTGGTTCTCCTGGCTGAACAAGCCTGGAAACAGATGAGGAAATGAGAGGGACTACAGCAGCCCCAACTCTCTCAGCACTGCCCTGGAAGGGTACTGGAGCCGCTGACACTTTGGGCAGCAGAGTTGAGAGGGGACCCTGTGACATTTCTGCCCAATCTGCCATGGGTGGCCAGAGCAGTCTACCCGGGTCCGGGTCCGTCCTGAGTAACACAGTCTGGGTTGGGACCAGCTCACCCCATGTGGGAGGGGACGTAGGCCTTGATCCTAGATTACTACTGACTGCCGTCTTGCAGTCACCCAGCCAGGGGTACAGTCACCCAGCCAGAAGCAGTCCAGGCGCACGAGATCCAGGCCTCTAGATCCCTCTGGCATGGGATAAACTGGTCCCAACCACCTCTGCCACTCAGGAGGGACTCGGTGCCTGGGCAAAAACAGTAGCCTAGAGGGAGTGAGGGCTTAGACTCTGCCTCAGCGATTTTGAACTTGATCTCTGGCAAGGATGGACTCCGAAAGGACAGAGGAGAGATGGGACGGCTGCCTCCCTGGTACTAGAGGCTGCCTGGCTATCCTGGGTTGTTCCTGTTGTCAGAAAGTATGGCAAAAGTCACTTGTCAATTCCTCTGGGGAGGCCCACGTGGGCACCTAGCCTTGGGCCCTCCTGGCCACAGAAGCAGGACTATGGGAAAAATGGATGTGCACACTTAGCCAGGCGGGCATGAGAATCGAGGCCAGGGGTCATTAGGTTGTTCTTCCCCCCCCCCCGCCCCCGTCCCCGCGGTGGTCCTCATGAGTGGCAGAAGCTGAGCCATGTCCCAGCCTGAAAACACATTCACTACCTGCCAACATGTTTTCCCAAGACACAGGGGAGTAGAACGTACAGCTTGCGGAGGAAGGAAAGGCCAGCCCAGTTCAGACCTCAACCCTCACCTCTTAATGCTGCCTTGATCCGGGAGAAGGATGTGAGTAGGCTCTGGCTGCTGTCAACAAGCCGGGACACTCAGGGACACTCTGTTCATTACTAGAACCAGGAGTGTGTGCTTCAGATGCCTCGACAGCAACAAACCAATAAACAAACAGGACGGAGATTCTTATTTACTTGCCCCAAAACCTAGGCAACCTCAGAGGGCTCAAGTCTGGCTTCCTGCAGTAACACGTGGCTGCTTCCTCCAGCCCTGGCCAGAAGGGCCTGTCTACTCACTGTCTCCATCACCAGTTACTCTATGTTGAGCTACCCGCAGCCTTGGGCTATGGTGTGTCCAATTAGGAAACGTATTCCAAGGGCTTGCTCTGTGACTTAGAGAGCTCCAGAGAGCTCCAGGGAATAAATCTGTTCAGATGCTGGAAATACCACCTTAGGGTCTCTCCCTTGGCAGAACAGGGAGATGTGGGCAAGCAAACAGGGCTAAGAAATACCTAAAAAGGAGCTCAATTGGTCTAGGGCTCAGGAAGGCTTCCTGGAAGATGCCAGGCAGAGACTGAGTTTTGGAGGATGAACAGGAGGAGGGCAGAGAAGTAGGGAAAGAAGACCTATTGTGATAGCAACAGGATTTGCTTTAGGATTTGCAAAGTGCCTTCTGCAGAGAGGGAACATGGCTATTGCTGTGCACAGGAGACTGGGAGCCATTTTTAGTGCCCTCTGCATCCCTGCACACCTCCATCACAATGGTGTCACCAAAGTCCCTCTTTGCTTTGCTAACACTAATCAGATAACAGAGCAGTAAAGTGCTGAGCTGGCTGTTATCCAGGCTCCCGGCAGATGGCCCCAGGAGGGCAGGCAGGTGGGGTCCACGCCTCAGGGGCAGCAAAGACTTACTGTATCAGCACACATGTGATGATGAGGACAGCCAGGGCTACGATGGAGACCACCACCAAGGCGGTAATAGCCTGCTTCTTCTGGCTGGCGGCCACCACGGCCAGGAGGTCTGCGTGTTCACAGCGCGCACCGACGTACCCAGAGTGGCAGCTAAAAAAGATAGGGACGTCAGCATGCTTGCCAGGCAGAAGTCTTATTCTCCCCACTCCCCAGGAAGGCTGAGCTGGAGGCACCCAAGCCCCAGGAAAAGCCCAAAGGGGCTCCTCCAGCCTTTGTTCTTGGAGGCAAAGGCTTCAGCAAAATCACTCCTACTCCCCTGCACAGGCATCTTTTGCTTGGAGAACAAGGGGTAAAGCATGAGCTTATCATCCGAGGGAGAAAGATGCTGCTGAAACCCTTCATTATTACTGTTACCACACCAAATCCTGGGGGAATGAGGAAGGCAGCAAATGTGTTTATGACATGAAGTTCATTTTGGTAGTTCATAAGAATCCAGGTTATTTTTAAACTCAGTGTGTGTATTCAGAATTTCTAGTGATGAGAGAACGAAAACATGCTAAATCAGCAGGAGACAGACTGTGGTTTGCTTTTTTGTCTTCTTCGTTAAGTTTAATTAGTTTTGCAAGCATTTACCAGGTGCTCCAGTGCATGGGGGTACTGGACTAGGGGCTAGCACCACTATCTGGTAATTGTAGGACTTGAAAAGCCAGGTAGTCTCTTAGGAACCCTGGTCCTCATTTCCCACAACATGCCCTCTCTTCACTAAAGGATTAGTAAGGGCACAGGATAATTATTGTGAACATGCATGCAGCCTGTAAAGGGCGATACCCACACGAGGTAGTATCACTGGTATTGCTACTATTTGGAGACTCTTTGGCATCAATCTTTTCAGTAACAGCCCCTCTGATGTACTGAAGGCTAATACCGCTTCTTCCATGTAGTTCTCACCTATGTTAAACTCCCCCCCACCCAGATTCTGGGGTGGGGGCCACAAGTGGTTCGTGCATGATGATTCCTCAGGACATGTTCTAGTTATAAGGAAGTGATAGTCATTTTCTGCTGCAAACACTTGCTTTTTCTCCTCCAAGCATATGATTCTTCTCAGTAGAAGATATTTAGTTACACACGGGTTCCTTTGTCTAGGGTGACTTTCTTATTGTAATAAAAATGTTTGATCGCTGCTGCTTTCTCAGGTGGGGTGGCTTCCTTCCCACACGGGACTTCCCCAAGGAGCAGTCTTGCACCAAACATCACACATGGGATTTAAAGGTTTTGTTCCGCCCTCCAGACATGACAATGATAGTTAAAAAAAAATTTTTTTTAAGAGTCTACCGTTTGATGAAGTAACCTGCTTGTCACCTTCACTTTTAGATTAAAAGGCCTTTGAAGAACAAGGAAAATGAAGGATTAAGGGTCCTGGTGTGTGTGCTATTGTACTAGGGCTGGCTCCAGGGATGTTACATTTATGATTCCCTTAAACCTGGGCTCCTGAGCTGCCAGAACCTGGCCCAGATGCCAGAAGGAGTCAGAGGATAAATACAGTATATTTTCCTGGAGCATAGGTTTTGCTCAGTGTTAACCAAACAATCATTTTAAAGGAACAGGTACTGTATGGGTTTCAGATATTGGCAAACAAGAGATGTTGCAAAAATTGCTACTTACGTCTATCATCTGATTCCAGAGTATACAACTTCTGTCTTTAAGGCTGCTTAAAGGAAAAGTCTCTCACTGGTGCTCTTTATCCTAAAGCCCAATTGTTATGTACCTTATTTAAAGTTTTTTTCTTTCTTTCTCTCCTCTCTCTTTCTTTCTTTCCTTCCTTCCTTCCTCTCTTTCCCTCTCTCTTTTTCTTTTTTCTTTCTTTCAGAATATAGTTGATTTACAGTGTTGTTGATTTTTACTGGGGGGGGGGCAAGAAGAAGTCTGGTGACATACCCTTTTTTTTTTTTAAACTTCCAAAGCTTCTACTAATAGACTTAATCGTGCAGATTATTTTAGCACAAGTCACACAAGGAGGGGCAGAGTCACCTCACTGGTCACAAATTAATCACGCTTGAGTCAGCTAGCTCCCACCTGGATGCTCTTTAGAATCACCTGGCAAACTGGCACACTCCAGGGCCATGGTCACAGCCCCGGAGATGCCCATCCACTTGGTGCGGGCACCCAAGGGACCCCACTGTGTGGCCAGGCCTGAGAACCATGGCGGTAGAACCTGAAGGACACAGAATAGAGGACCAGTGATTCAAAGTCTGCCCCCCTCCCCCCTTTCCAGTCCGTCTCTGGGCATTTCCCCAGGGTGGCTGCTGTACAACAGGCCCTCTGGTTCGGGTGCAGGAGAGATGGGGATGTGGCACCCTTGTTTAAGAAAGGAGTCGGAACAGAATAGGAGTTATTTTATCCCAAAGAGGAAGGGCACATGTGTAAGCCTGACCATTTTCTTATACCCTTGGACCATTCCGTTTCATCTGTCTAGACTGGATATGGCCCAACACCAAGTTCTGGAATTCTGATTATGTCTTCCTAATTCTGAAAACGAGGCTCTGAAATCACACATAGGCTGTTTCCCCAAAATAAGGACCAAGAAGAAAGAAATGCACTGTAAATCAACTATAAATAAATAAGTAGCTACACATGGGCTAGGGGCTCCTGTCTTGGACAGCAAAAGCTCCACTGCATTGTGGTCACTGGGTCCTCATTACCATCCTAAGAAGGACCGATATCCCCATTTTATACATCAGGAAATGGAGGCTTATTGGTGCTAAGTCACTCACGTAAGTGACTCATGTCTGTCTGACTTCCAAATCCATGCCTTTAACCACTGTGTTATCCTGCCTGGTGTGCAACCCTCAGCATCTGCTTCTGGTGGGGTAGCGAGAGGGCGGGCACTTTTTCCAGGCTTGTGATTGGATGATGCCCTAACTTAGCCCCTATGCCCCACCACCTGCTGACTGCTGAGATGACAGCAGATCTACATAAAGTTGCTCAAGCACCAAGAAAACCACTCTCAATCCTGATCTCTTGGGAGGGCGAGTCCTTGGTCACACAGGCTCCCGAGTGGACGGTGGTGACTCCTCTCTGAGTGTTTGTTCTGATCCCCCTGGAAGGTACTGTGGCCACAGCCTTGTGGAATGTTTTCCTTGGCTGACAGCAATGCGTTTTCCCACTTTGCTGTGGGAAAGTTGTCAGGGAGTTTGGTCACTGGGGAGCATTCGGACACTTCAACCAGTTGCCGCTGGCTGCCAACACTGGAACCCTTAAAATGTATCACCTGGGTGGCTTCCTTCAACAGTTTGCCTTTGTTTGAAGGGTTCTGCAGGCAGCAGACCAACTGTTTGCAGAATCTGCCTCAGGGAAAAACTGGTGTCTGAGTTCTAAACTTCCATTTCTATGGTTTTACTTACTGCCTTTGGAAATTCTTTGCCTATTTGTTTTCTGGAGTGGTTGGCTACTAGTGGCGATTTATTAAAGGGAGACCAACAATACAATCTAGGGTTCATCTGCAGCATAAATGTTTAAGGATAATATTCACTACCTTTGGCGATTTCTGACTAGTTATTTGTTTTAGCTTTTTTCCCTGTATCTCACATTTTAGGGTGAGATGTCATTTTCATTCTCTGGAAACCTAAGGACTATTGTTTTTAGGGAAAACAAAGCTTAAGAATGACAATATTTTAGAAAGCGCTCCCTCTTTTCAGACTATAATCTTGGGCCCCTGTGGGTTTTTCCTTGTAAGGCTCTAACATGGCCTTACCTCAAGGTCTGTCAGTTTTATTGACTAGAATGAGTGTGTCAGGTCCCCAAAGTTGGGGTGGGTCTTAAGAGCGGGGACAAGAGGTTTTGCTTTCTGTGCACAGACTTACGAGTTTCTGGTCGAGTGAGAATTAATGAATTAGAACTCTCCTCGGTACTGCAAACACAAAAAGGTTTAACATGCGGTCCTGCCTGCACTGAGCTTATAAGCTCATGCGGTGGCGGAAGCGAGCAAAGCAGGCCGGTGTGAGCAGAACAGAGGGGACAAGTGCTGAGGGGCTGGCGATGACTTTGGTGTTGGGGAGCAGCAGGGAGAGGTGGAAACTGGAGGATCAGAGGGGGCAGGCCGTATTCCAGGGAAGCTGGGCGTTTGCTTGCAGACGTGAAACCTGACTTCCAGAATGCCAACAGCTGATTCAGGCCAGTAAAGAACAACGTGGGCCACTCTCCATGGCAGGTGAGACACATTTGTGGGCTGAATACTGCCCCGGGCCAAAATCCACTGGGGAAACTGAGGCAAAGAGGTGGTAGAGGCTTGCGTGGCCTCGACTCCCCACAGATGGCCAGCTGTTTGAAACCGCAAAAGTATCTCAGCTGATTCCATAGACCCTGCCTTTGCCCACAGGACGGATTCGGTAAGAGTCTGTGCTCTGGGCAGTGAGCTGGGGAATGATCTTGACCTTCCTCTGGAGGAATGTTTGCCTGCAGGGGGAAGGGGCCACCACCTTTCCCGGAAACAGGAGCTAAGCTGTTTAAGGGGAACTTTGTGAGGCCGAGGCTGAGTGCCCTCTGGACCAGCAGCTGAGGACATGGGTTTGGGGGTTGGAATCAGTGGGCCTGTATCCCAGCTTCGCCATGTGCTGCCTCTGGGACCCTGGGTAAGTCGCCTAAGTTCTCTGAGGCTCAGTTTTCTGATTTGCACACTAAGGGCAAGGGTGTCCACTTGAGAGGGAAGTTAGGAGACTGAGTCATGGTATGGGGACTGCTGGGACCTGGCCGCAGCACTGCAGCTTTCACTGAGCGCCTCCTGTCATTATTGACAGTAATAGTCACAGTGTGAGCGGGCAGAGGACAGCCGGTTGTCCTGAGTACCAGCAGGTAATGCTGAGTAAACGTGATGGACAGGTATCTCTCTGAGCCACCAGCGGGGCTTGGGTCCCAGACTGAGGAGAACAAGAGAGCCACCCGCCCCCTGCTCTCAGAAGACTTCTGCCAGGAGATGGGGGCTGGCCCGCGGGAAAGACTATTTACTGCCTGGGGTCATCTGCCGATCCAGGCTCCAGGTGGCCAGTTCTCAAAGTTTCTGGTGGGAAACTGAGCTTCTGATACAGTTTTGGCCAGAACGCCCCTCTCTTGCCAAAGAAGATCCTTCCATGGCACAACCTGGGGCAGCGCGGGGCTTGGCACTGGCACCGCTGGAGAGGAGACGACCTTTCACCTGCTGCATTGGGAGGCCTCCTGAGATCGGGGTCAAGGGCAACATTTCCTGCAGGGCCAGTGTTTCTCCACGATGACTAGGCTACCAAGAAAAATAGTCCCATCAGTCCCCCGGAGGCTCCTGTGTGTATTATAATAAGTATGATAATCATGAATGCCGGTGGCAGTGACTCTTCTCATCCTTGTGCTGTGGATTTGCGGGGTGGGGAGGGTTCTGAGCTCTGCAGATGTGACCTGGGGGCCTCCCCCAGTCCTCCCAGGAGGAAGGTGGCCAGGCTGCCTCTCTAGGTGAGGCTGAGAGGCAATCCTGAGGAGCCTGCCCAGGCCCACAAGCTGCACCTCAGGAAGAGGAAAGCCCTTTCCCCAGCTGCAGGAGTTCCCGTCATGGCTCAGTGGTTAACGAATCTGACTAGGAACCATGAAGTTGCGGGTTAGATCCCTGGTCTCGCTCAGTGGGTTAGGGATCCAGCGTTGCTGTGAGCTGTGGTGTAGGTTACAGATCTGGCTTGGATCCCGCGTTGCTCTGGCTGTGGTGTAGGCCGGCGGCTACAGCTCTAATTAGACCCCTAGCCTGGGAACCTCCATATGCCGTGGGTGCAGCCCTAGAAAAGACAAAACAAACAAACAAAACAAAAAAAAACACAGCTGGGGAAGCCAGACAGGCTAGCTCTGAATGCGAGCTCTGCCGTGTGATCTGCGCCCACCTCACGGGGTCATTCTGGGGACCTAACACATGGATGCTGCTTAGAGCAGTGCCTGGCATGAAGCAAAGCTCACTAAATGCTAGTTTTTATTAACATTTACTATGATTTACTGATATTAGGTTGGACCACATGAAATGCTGACTTTCAACCATTTTCCACCTATAAAAATGGCAACTTCATAGAGATAAGTGATTTTTAATGGGGGTGGAGGCCAATTTTGCCTCTTTCCTCATGCCGCCCCCAACAGTGGGGGACATTTGGCGATGTCTGGAGATATTTTTGATTGTCATGACTGTGGGGGTTGGTGGCGCTATGACACCCAGTGGGTAGAGGCCGGGGATGCTAATCCTTCAGTCCACAGGCAAGCCCCCCATCACAGATTATCCAGCCCCGGATGTCAGCAGTGCAGAGGGTGAGTATAAGGCCATCTAATCGTATTCTACTATGCACAGATTAATCTTAAAATATCCCTTTCCTAAAAGGACATGGCTTCCACTGACTAGAGAATAAAGGCCCACTTCCAACAGGCTCTGGCCTCCAGTTTGTCACCAGTCTTGTCTCCTCCCCGCTGTGGCCACACGGACCTAAAGCAGCAGGTCCCATGACACTCCAGGCCTTGAGTAACCTCTTTGCTCTCCCTACCAGCCAAGCATAGATGCCTGCTCCGGGAAGTTTTCCTTCTGTGCTTTCTTGGCCAGGCTGGTTGACTGTTGTAATCACTGGTGGTTCTTAACATGACTTCCTGGTGATTCTGATTCACTGGGTTGGGAAGGGGCTCAGTGATATTTTTAGAAGTGGCCCCCAGAGTTCCCTGGTGGCCTAGCAGTTAAAGATCCGGTGTTGTCACTGCTGTGGCTCAGGTTCGATCCCTGGCCTGGGAACTTTGGCAAGCCACAGGGAGTGGTCTTGGCATGCATCTTTATTTCCAAGTTGTTTTGTTCTGTTAACTACTCATGGATACCAACCCTTTGCATGCACTTCCAGCTTATTTTATTAGCTGAACTGTAAGATGCTGGGGGGCATAGACCTCCTCTTTGAGACTCCAGCTATTCAAAGGGATCCAACCCAGTGCCTTGCCCTCTAGAAATTCTAAGTAGTGAATTAAACTTGAATCCAAAATTAGGAGTTTGGGATTAACAGATATACCCTACTATATATAAAATAGATAAACAATAAGGACCTACAGTATAGCCCAGGGAACTATATTCAATACCTTATAATAACTTATAATGGAAAAGAATCTGGAAAAGAATATAGATATACAACTGAATCACTTTGCTGTACACCAGAAACTAATACAACACTGTAAATCAACTATACTTTTTTAAAAAAAGGAAAAAAACTTGAATGCAGGAATTTTCAGACTTTGTTTAACCCAGGAGTCACATGAGGTGCTTGTTAAAAACACAGATCCCCAGGCTCCAACCCCTAGGAGTTCTGCCTCAGTGGCTCTGGGCTGGGGCTCTGGAATCTGGGTTTTTAACCAGCTGGGTTTGAAGCAGGTGTTGCTTAACCTGCTGTTCTGATTCTCTAACACGTCCAGCTCCAGGGCTCTCAGGGACGGCTTGAGCATAAGCCGGCATGGCTTGCAGAGGTAAGTGCTCTTTTAATTGGTTGCTGGGATTCCTGAAGCCCCCAAACCCCAGAACCCCAGGGGACACTTACACACATGCTGGCTTGTCCTCCTGCACCAAAAACCTGCAGGTTCCATGGAAGCAGAACTGACTGTGGGAATCTGGGCAGTCATTAAAATGGGACACCACAGCTGCGGCTACGGGCGGGTCTGCTGGGGAGAGAAAAGACATTTGGCTCAGATCCAAGACATCCCAGGGGACCCAGCCTCCAAGAGACGGAGCCTCGATGGCTGGGGTTTCTGGTCCGTACCAGCATCTCCTCCTCAGCTCTAACTTTCTAACGGCTAATTCAGAACCAGAAATGCTGCCCTGTGAGCTTTCCAGTGGAGCTTATTTACTTAACTTTGTAGAAAATAAAAAAATCTCTCCAAAGGACTCAATATCATTCAGAGAAACCAGAGCCCTCCTCCAGAATGACCTAATTTTACTTCTGCAAAGTGATCGTGTTTTTTTTTTTTTTTTTAAGGCCGCACTCACAGCATATGGAAGTTCCTGGGCAAGGGGTAGTATCAGAGCTGCAGCTGAAGCCTGTGCCACAGCCACAGCAACTTGGGATCTGAGCTGAAGCTTGCAGCAATGCTGGATCCTTAACCCACGGAGTGAGGCCAAGGATTGAGCTTGCATCCTTACGGTCACTATGTTGGGTTCTTAACCCACTGAGCCACGATGGGAACTCTCGATAGTGATCATTTTTAAAAGAAAGCTTTCTGAAGTTCTCATGGGGCACAGTGGGTTAAGGATCTAGCGTTGCTATGGTGAGGGTTCCATCCTTGGCTCGGGAACTTCCACATGCTTTGGGTGATGCAAAAAAATAAAAAAAAGGGACAGCTTTCAGAAAAATCTGTTTTAAAGGCAAGAAAGTTACAAAAGAATACTCTAGAACCAGTACATTGATGATGAGGCAGAATAATGATGGAAAAAGATGTTCATGACATATGACTGTAAGTGAACTAGTACATTGCAATGTAGTCTGTATAGCATGACTGTATATAAATCAACACGGAAACACAGATGTGAAGAAATCTGGGAAGGATACACATGCAGATAGTACCAGGTCCTCTCTGGGGTGGTGGGAGTAGGCATGATGACACCACGAAGGTCACTTAACGCACAGAAGTCCACCTGCAAGTGGCACAGGCAATACTGGGAAAGCCACAGTGGGGAAGAAGAGGCAACAGAGGCATGTCCTCTCACAGCCCCAGCACCTGTAACTCTCAAGAGCTTGGGGCATCACCACACCTCTCAGAGTTTTCCTTTCTTGGCCAGCCAGGAGCACCATAAGGAACCACACACGGAGAGACCTGCTGACCGTCCCAATGGGTGCTATTTTGGATTTATTTTATTAGACTTTGATAGCCTTGTTTTGTCCAAATAACACTGGAGACACAGGAGGTAGCTATTTCAAGATAGTATGATAGATGTGTTTCTGTTGCATCTTTCTTTTTTTATTTTTTTGCTTTTTGTTGCTGCACTTGCGGCACATGGAGGTTCCCAGGCTAGGGATAGAATCAGAGCTATAGCTGCCAGCCTATACTACAGTCACAGCAACAATCTGAGCCGTGTCTGACCTACACCACAGCTCACAGCAATGCCAGATCCTTAACCCACTGAGCGAGGTCAGGGATTGAACCAGCAACCTCATGGTTATTAGTCGGATTCCTTTCCCCTGAGTCACAACAGAAACTCTATCTGCTGCATCTTTCAAAGGGTCCTCTTATTTCTGTGTTTTGAGAATTTGAGGAGTGGGTCTTTCTCATGTATTTTTTGGGGGAAAAGAAACATATGCTTGGAGTGCTTCCACTTTGAGTGAATTAAAACCCATTTCACAGCAACCACTGTTGCTGTCTCTCTATTCATAAATTGCTTCCAGAAGTATCACAATTTTGGAAATTTCATAGTTCCAGTGGAAAAAGCAAAGGCTGGAATACAGCAGAAGTGTTCCTGCTATAGTGCAGTGGGTTAAGAATCTGACTGCCGCGGCTCGGATCACTGCAGAGGTCCGGGTTCTAGCCCCAGCTCAGCGCAGTAGGTTAAAGGATCTGGCATTGCTGCAGCTGTCGCTCGGATTTGATCCCTGACCAGGGGAACTTCCATAATGCTGCAGGTGCAACCATTAAAAAAAAAAAAATACAGCAGAATCTTTGATGCAGAAGGTGAGAAGGCACTTAGAGGTTACGAATGTGGGCTTAGGAGACACGGATCTGAGTCCTGCTGCTGCCACCTGGATAAAATACCTGAGCTTCCACTTGGATGAGATGGGGTGCCCACTGCTTCGTGCTGGCTCTGAGGCTGAACGAGGCCAAACTTGTTAAGTACCATTCTCGGCAAACTGTCTGGTACGTACTGCTTGGCTCTTTGTTCTTCTATTATCATTACTGACAATCTCCCAATGCTGGGTCCCCATCCTAGCATACAATCTCCCCCTCCAGCCATAAACTCGGTGCAGTGCAACTAAATTGCACCCAGTCCAGGGTGCCCTTCAGCCCCTAATGAGAGTGACTTTCACATGTGGGACAAGCAGAGAAACCCAAGGTCAGGTGGAGATGGAGACCCAGGGCTGCTGCTGGGCACACCTGGCTGCACCACGTCCCTGCCCAGGGGAGCCCCCAGGACACCGGGTCAGATTGCCTTGGCTGATTATAGTTACCTGTGAGTCCCAGGCCAGGGTGTCTGATAAGTGGCTTGGCCCCTCGCTGACAGCAGACACTGGGATGGTAAATGAGGCTGGAAGGGTCTGCTGTGGTTCATACAACTGGCTTCTCTGGGCTCACTCAACTCATCGAGGAGCGAGTACGGTGGAGACTAGAGGATCTCATTTGACTTAGATGTTGAAAAAAAGCTTTTGATAAGCTCCACAAAAAGCCATTTAGACAACCACCTCCAAGCAACTGGTGGCAGTCCCTTGTCAGGGCTGAGAGCCGGGCTCCTCAAAGTGTGGTCTGTGGCCGGGTAGCTTCACATCCCCAGGAGCTCGTCAGGAAGCCAAGTTCATGGGCCCCCACCCCGGACTATGGAATTAGGATCTTTGGAGTGGGGCCCAGGAATCTGTGTGACAAGCTCTCCAGGTGATTTTTAAATTAATTAATTAATTAATTAATTATTAATTTGCTTTTTAGGGCTGTACCCGAGGCATATGGAAGTTCCCAGGCTAGGGGTCAAATTGGAGCTACAGCTGCCGGCCTCCACCACGGCCACAGCACCATGTGATCCGAGATGTGTCTGTGACCTACACCACAGTGATTTTTAACTTTCTTACCTCCTTTTTTTTAAGGGCCACATGTGTAGCATATGGAAATTCCCAGGCTGGGTGTCGAATCAGAGCTATAGCTGCTGGCTTAAACCATAGCCATGGCCAAGGCGGGATCCAAGTTGCATCTGTGGCCTACACCACAGCTCACGGATGCCGGATTCTTAACCCACTCATGAGGCTAGGGATCGAACCCACGTCCAGTTGGGTTCGTTACCACGGAGTCACAATGGAACTCCCTCCGGGTGATTTTTGAAAAGCAGGTTTATTGGATAGAATTGATATGCAGTACCGTTGGCCCTCTAGGTGATGCTGGCGTGTGCTGATGTTTGAGAGACAGGCTTGTCCCACAGGAAACAAAGGATAGAGACAAAAGTCCTCTCAGAAAAGTCAAACACAGGGAACCTGAAAGGGGATCCTTGTTGGAGCTAATCATCTTCCAGCTCTGCAGACTCCAGTGTGACTGATACTAAAGCCTGGAATCTGCTGAGGTTCTTTGTGGTGGAGTGTCAGGTCAATAAAACACATCAGAAGGAAAAACTCTGGGTCTGGGCTCTGGGAACTCTGTTCTCCAAAACTGATGCAGGAGGAGCTGACCCAATGCCACGATTCCGCTTAACCTGTATTCATGGATATTTTGCCTCATCTCATAAATGACTTGGGAAGGCTTTATAAAAATAGGTACCATAAAGGAGTTCCCTGGTGGCAGTGGTTAAGGACTTGGCATTGTCACTGCTGTGGCTCGGGTTTGATCCCCGGCCGGGGAACTTCCACATGCCATGGGTGCGGCCAAAAGAAAAAAAAGATTAAAAAAATAGACAGCATAAAAAGGAAATGCAAATGAGTAAGACATGTACGTGTGTGTGCGCGCGTGCGTGTGTGCGCGTGTGCGCGTGTGAGACAGAGACACACACACACACACACACGGAGAGGGAAAGAGGGAGAAGTGACGGGGGAGGGAGAGGATACACAAGGACAGGAAAGGAAAGAGGGAAGGAGGGAGAGACAGAGATAGAGAAATGGAGCGGGGGCAGAGAAGGTGAGTGGGGGAGAGAGGAAGAAACAGGGAGAGTGACAGAGACAGGCGGTGAGAAAGGGAAGGACAGAGCAGAGCAAAGGAAGATAAAGCAGGGGTCAAAAAGAGCTAAGAAGTCAAGTATCAGGTCGCTAATCTATGGAGACATGTCAGAAAGTCACGTGCACGTGCCGAAGCTCCAAGCCTCCTGGCTGTCTAAGCAAGGATGCGCACCGTTCATGGGGCAGACCGTCGTTTTGCACGCGCAGAAGAGGCTTAGCTTTGCCCAGGTCTAAGCTTAGAAAGCACTTCTCTTTTGTGACTACTTTTGAAGTGGACTTCATGTATTATGGTGGCCAACACCTTCCAGGAAGACAATGCAGAAGCATCCCCCAGTGTAAACCATTTGTATTTTAACAACTCACTAGTGCCCAAGAACCTGGCTGATGAGGAAACTCCCTGCCCTGGTCATAGTGACGGCAGTGAATGCCCACTGGGTTTGCTCCCTTCAGTCAGAGACTGGGCTGAGACGGGGAGTCTGATGCTTAGAATGCAGGCTCCTGGTCCTCCACAACCTCGCTGTTCCAACTTGACCCAAAGTGCTGGGGGGACCTTGATGCTAGTCAACGATCATGATCCATCTCTAAAAAATTACTTAAAAATTTTTTTTCCCTGCTTAACGAGAGTGATACATCACTGTAGAAACGTTCCGTAAATTCAATGTAGAATAAAAAGCATCTTAGAAGATAAAACCCATCTTTAATTCCCCACTTAGGGAGAACTATGTAACCACATGCTGTGTGCACGCATGTGTGCACGCACACACACACACGCACACACACCTGCACAAATACACACACATGTACTTGAGCTTGTCCTCCTGATGTAGTTCCAAACATCTTGAAAGTGAGCGTTTGGTTCAAGACTCTGCGTAGGGTGCCATCCCAACCCCTAACTCCGAGTAGTTCAGTGTGTATAATGTGAGGGTGGGTCCTGTTTCCAACAGCACATTCAGCGGTTAGGGGATGTGATTTGCACCAAGGAAGTGGGTGGGGAGGAGAGGACCAAACACTGGCCCTCCCTGCTTGCTGCAACCTCAGAAGGAGGCATAAGCCGGTGTGCCTGGATGTGCTGGGCAAGCCTCATAAGCTAAGGGACCGAAAAGCCCTGCCCAGACTGTGAAGCTCCCCATGGGTCAAAGGGAGGCATTGTTCTTGTGCTGGGGGTTTTAAAGGTGTTTGTTGCAGGTCCCACCGGAATCAGCAATGAAAACCCCCACATTACTTGCCTGTACGGACAAGACAGGTCCTACCGATGTTCCCAGAAGCTTCAGAGAAATTCCGGAGGAAAGGGACATGGAGCAAAGAGGAAAAAGGAGAAGAGGGCCACCACTTTCTAAGTGTGCGTTACATGTCAGGTACTGTCACTACACTGAGGCAGGCAGGTGGTTGCAACAGGTAGAGGATTTGCCAGTAAGTTTCACTTTTTTTTGTCTTTTTTTTTTAGGGCTGCACCAGGGCATATGAAAGTTCCCGGGCTAGGGATCAAATTGGAGTGACAGTTGCAATAACGGGGGAATATGAGCCACATCTGCGACCTACACCACAGCTCACAGCAATGCCAGATTCTTGACCCACTGCGCGAGGCCAGGGATCAAACCCAATTCCTCATGGATACTAGTCGGGTTTGTTACCACTGAGCCACAATGGAAACGCCACCAGTAACTTTAATATTGAACAATAAGCTTTACAAGGAAAGTCCCCAAATGTGTGTGTGTGTGTGTGTGTGTGTGTGTGTGTATATATATATATGTATATGTGTATATATATATATATATATATATATATGTGGCTGGGTCCCTTTACTGTACAACAGAAATTGGCAGACATTGTAAATCAAATATAAAAGAAAAAATAAAAACCTTACAAAAAAGGAAACCCCCAATTCCCGCATCTTCCTACGGAATGTCTCACAGCCTCTTTCTGTCCCTCTTTCTCCTTTTCTCCTTCTCTCTCCCTCCTGATTCTTCTCTACCCTCCTCAACTTTCTTCCCCTCTTAATTTTTCTTACTTTTCTTTCTAAAAACTTAAGGAAATACCAAGTGAAAGGAGGAGAAGCCTAGACACTTAAAATGGAAAAAAAAAAGCCCAACCCACCTCATTTAGGAAAGGACGGCAGTGAAGGCGGACAGGAAAACTCCAAGGAGGCCTGGGGGATGTCCGGAGCAGGGGGGGTCGGGGGTGTGTGGGGGCTTCCCCACTCTCTGGGGCCCCAGCCCCTGCCCTTTTGTCCTCCAGGCACCGGGTCTGATGAGCACTCGGGTTGATTGGAAAATCAAATGCTCTGGTTTGCGGAACAGATCTCATACCGAGCCCGTCCACAGCTGGAGTTTCAAAGCCACTAAGTTCCTGTTGCTGTGAAATTTATGAGAGGCCTCTCCGCTTGTTAAGCAAATGCATATCTCGCAGACGCCACTGTTCTCCGGAGAAGCTGTGAAAAGCTTTGCCCAGAGACCGCAGACCCACTAATAGGGCCTGGAGCCTCGCCCCACTCATGGGAAGAGAGTCTGGAATAGCACTCGAGGGGCACGGAGACCAAGGATTCAGTTCACAAAAGGGGTCTCTCCAGTTCAGAAGGGCCAGGAAGTAGCCACCTGGACAGCGCCTCCGACAGCCCTGTTCCCTGGGGAGTGGCGTCCGCACCATCGAGGACATCACCCCCTTGAAAAGCATCCTGAATTGGACTTTCTGCTGGGCTGGTCGCTGGGAGCCAGCTCCTCCCTCCCTTCTCCAGATGTCAGAAGTTGCGAGCACATTTGCCCATTGCAAAGCTTACATCATTTATAGCCATTTCATTGCTCCCTTGAATGTCATGGCTAACTTTCTGATGACTTAAGAACACCACCTGGTTTTTCAGTTGGAAATTTCAGCCAGGTTTTTGACCCCGGATTAAGTATTTTCTCTCGGAACACAACGATGGGAAAACCAACTAACGTTTCCGGAATGTCTAGGAGAAAAGGCAGTCGATGAACTGAATGAAGACGGGAGCTGGTCAGCGGTCCCTGTGAAACTAAGGGAGTGTATGGACCGGACCGCATCTGACATTCACACTCAGAAGCTCCCAAGTGCCAAGGCCTCCATCCACCCCAGGACCAGGCTTAAGACACAAACTCTTCTAGGTTCAGGTCTCGGATGGAGAAGGCTTACTCTAGGCCACCGGCAGGCCTGTTTTACAGGGATGGAACTCCAAGCCCAGAGGAGGCAATGAATGAACCTGCAAAGCTAGCCGGCATGTGGAGGAAAGGCTGGTACGGAGGCTTATACCTGCTGGCGGAAGTGCTACGCCAGGGCTTAGAGAGATGGGGGGGTACAGAGCACAGGCACCTCTCCAGATGGAGATCGGTGAGTGGGGGCCCTGGTCCCCCTGGGGAACTTGGGGGTGAGAATAAGAACTCTTCGGAGTTTTGTAATGATCCTGAAGAGGAAGAACATCGTAGCGTCAAGTGTGGCAACTCTGCTGGACCTTTACCACAAAGAGGAAAGGCTCGATCTTTAAGGGCATTTCTTGACGCTATGTGAGGAGGCAGAAGAACACGGGGGCGGTTTTCAATTAAGCAGTGGGGGGGAAGAAGGAGTTCCTGTTGTGGCTCAGTGGTAACGAACTGCCTAGGATCCATGAGAACTCAAGTTCAATCCCTGGCCTTTCTCAGTGGGTTAAGGATCTGGTGTTGCTGCAAGCTGTGGCGTAAGCCACAGATGCGGCTTGGATCCCGCGTTGCTGTGGCTGTGGCGCAGGCCAGAAGCTGTAGCTCTGATTTGACCCCTAGCCTGGGAAATTCCATATGCTGAGGGTGCGGCCCTAAAAAGAAAAACAAACAGGGAGTTCCCTTCATGGCTCAGTGGTTAATGAATCCGACTAAGAACCATGAGGTTGCAGGTTCAATCCCTGGCCTTGCTCAGTGGGTTAAGGATCCGGCGTTGCCGTGAGCTGTGGTGTAGGTCGCAGACGCGGCTCGGATCCCGCGTTCCTGTGGCTGTGGCAAAGGCCGGCAGCTACAGTTCCTGTTAGACCCCTAGCCTGGGAACCTCCATATGCCGCAGGTGCGGCTCTACATAAAGACAAAAAGACAAAAAAATAAAAAAGAAAAAAATAAAAAAGAAAAACAAACAAAAAGGCAGTAGAAGCTGGCAGAATACGGAAGAGGAATCCCATCTATCTTTGCAGGAGTTGGAAAATGCATCTTATTCTTAAGGGCTACTGACAAGTTAAGGGGAACTCTATTTTGCTGATTTGAGGACGTGAGAATGGTGGTGGGATGAAATAAATGTAATCACTCAACTCAAACCCGATTACAACCAACAACAGTGAATACTTTGAAAATAATAGGTATAAAGCAATTTGAAAACATTTTGGCTTCACAGTAAGAAAGAAGGGTCATTTGTTTTCGTTAAGGAATGAGAGAAAAGTAACTCTAAGAAGTCTTGCAGGGGAGTTCCCGTCGTGGTGCAGTGGAAACAAATCCCACTAGGAACCATGAGGTTGAGGGTTTGATCCCTGGCCTCGCTCAGCGGGTTAAGGATCTGGCTTTGCCGTGAGCTGTGGTGTAGGCCAGCAGCAACAGCTCTGATTAGACCCCTAGCCTGGGAACCTCCATATGCCGAGGGAGCGGCCCTAAAAACACACACATCAAAAAAGAAGCCTTACAGTTCCTTCTCCCATTCTACTGATGAGCTGGGGGATGTTGGGGAGAGTGGCAGCATTTTTTTCACTACCTTCCCCCCTCCCCAAATTCTCAATTTCATGAGTAAATCTTACACTTGATATATATATATATATATATATATAATTTTTTTCCCCATAACATGATCCCTGACACAGACATTAATTTTATTTTATTTTAATTATTATTATTATTTTTCTCTTTTTAGGGCCACACATGTGGCATATGGAAATTCCTGGGCTGGTGTAGGGGTTCCTACACCATAGCCACAAGCAATACCGGATCCTTAACCCACTGAGCGAGGCCAAGGATCAAACCCTCATCCTCATGGACACTAGTTGGGTTCTTAACCCACTGAGCCACAATGGGAACTCTCACATGCACTAATTTTAAAGCAATCTTTCCCAACACTGGCTGATTTTCACCCTATTTGATCTTCACCATTCCCTGGTCCTAAACTGACTTTAGACCAGCCCCACTTAAGAGCACGGACACCATATTATGACCTTAAACCTCAAACCATCCTGTGGGATAAGCCTTACTATTCTCCATTTTTTCAGATGAGGCAAGGAAACTAAAGCTTAGATAACCTTACCGCTGCATGTAGCTAGAAAGTACTAGAATTGGAATTTCATCTTAGTTCCCTCTGATTTTAGAATTTAAGTCCAGGAAGACAAATGCTGGGAAGGCACAGAATCAAAAACCTATTAAATCATGTGGCCAAGAGGAAGGGGAACATTTAGCTTGCTAGGCAGTTAGGAAACGAGATCACTTTCTAGTAATCAAAAAGGGCCCTTTTAAGAGAAGTAAGAGGAAGTATTACTTTATCTGGGGGAGGAGTGGGGAACTACACAGATGGAACTTCTTATTCCCACAAGGGAGTGATGGCTGAAAAACAGAGACGCAAAAGAGATTCTACCCAGCCGCAGATGAAGGTTGACCGAGGAGTGGTTGGAAGCAGGGTGGGAGCTGGTCTTCGGGATGGTACCGAGGGGTCTTACAAAGTACGCCCTCCCCACAGCCCCGGCCTCTGGGCTGCATGATGCTCACGACCAAGAAATCAGGAGCTTCTGGCTCAGAGCAGGGCTGAAATGGACTCTGAATTGCTTCTGCAGCTTTAAATCAAATGCTGGGCCGGGGAGGGAGGGACCTAAGGGACATCTGAGCTACTTTAACTCCCTCTGAGCATTTCTCTCTTTGGGTAAAATGCAAGGGGAATTAGATGTGATAGAATCAAATTCAAAGCAAGGTCTCAGTAAAGAAGGAGACCACAAAGATGACGTATTTCCTACCTTCCTCCAAAGATACTGGTTTTTAACACCTGTGTGTGTGTGTGTGTGTGTGTGAGAGAGAGAGAGAGAGAGAGAGAGAGAGAGAGAGAGAGAGAGAGAGAGAGGAGAGAGAGAAAGAGAGGGAGAGAGACACACATTCAGAGATAAAGTCCCCAGTAGTACTTGATCCCAATGGGGTTCATCCTGAGCGTTCTTCTCTCTAAGGCAAAAGCAGACTTTACATGACTTTTGATGCCTTTTTCTAATCCAACAGGAGAAGAGGCCCAGATAACATGAACATAAAAAATCCCGTGCTGGGTTCACATCCTATTTAAAGTACCTGGACTCAGAGATTTTCCTAAGGTGGATTTTCTGAGGTTGGACTGCAATGCTGATGACTGTTACCGTTAGCAGTACCTACTTCGTCCGAGTGCGATGCCCAGCATTTTATACAGAGAATTCTGCTTAATCCTCACAAAAATCCTGTGAGGGACTCATTACTATTCCAGTCTTACCAGTGAGGAAAGTTTAAAGCTGAGGGAGGTTAAGTTTGTTCGATGTGGAGTTCCTGTCGTGACGCAGTGGTTAACGAATCTGACTAGGAACCATGAGGTTGTGGGTTCGATTCCTGGCTTTGCTCAGTGGGTTAAGGATCCAGCGCTGCCGTGAGCTGTGGTGTAGGTCGCAGATGCGGCTCGGATCCTGTGTTGCTGTGGCTGCGGCGGCGTAGGCCAGTGGCTACAGCTCCTGTTAGACCCCTAGCCTGGGAACCTCCACGTGCCGTGGGCGCGCCCCCCCCCAAAAATGACAAAGGCCAAAAAAAAAAAAAAGTTTGTTCGATGTGGCTAAGTTAGCAAATGACAGAGCTGAAATGAGAACTCATGGTTGGCAGCCTCTCAGCTGTCACACTGGCAGTCTCACATTGTCACTTCAGAGGGTGTGTGTGTGTGTGTGTGTGTGTGTGAGAGAGAGAGAGAGAGAGAAAGAGAGAGAGAGAGAGAGAGAGGGAGAGAGAGAAGGGGGTGGAGAGAGGGAGAAAGAGAGAATGGATGAGTCGAGGGTTAAACTTTCACGGGCACTTCCTGTAGTTCAGACAACTCTTTCATTTGGAGTGTAAACAAATCAGGAATTATCATGAGATTTTCAGGGCTATTTTAGAATTAAAAGAGCTACAAGTCCCAAGGCAAAATGGTTTTAATTAGCAAAGAAGCTGTAGGAATCTAAAATAAAATCTCAGTGAAATCAAGGGAAGCAAAGATGCGCAGCATACGGATTTCAGTTTGACCTCTTACCTGCGTCCAGCTTCCACCAGCAACACCGCCTCCTCCCCGCAAAGTGCATGAGGAAGGGACAGGCATTCGTGAGAAATGCCCTGAAAATCCCCCAAACTGCATTTGAAACCCATAAAAGGTTAAATGAGATGGAAACAGAAGGGAAAGGCACCAGATGCAGAAGATCATACCCCCCCCGCCCCGCCCCCAGGCAGCTCTTCTTTCTCTTCCCCACAACTCTGTTCTCCAGCCCTTTCTCGCTCGACCTTGGCCTTGGTGATGGAGAGCGAAAAACCAATTAAGAAAATTGCCGGTTGTGATTGTGCTTTGAAGACTGAAAGCCAAACCTCCCCTCTCTCTCTCTATTTAATAATTTGATTTCAAAGAGACAGATCATCTCTTTCTTTCACTCTTTCAAACCAGAAAGTCCCTTTTTCTAATTACATCCTCTTGGGTGTCAACCGGCATTTTGAAAATACTTCACTTCAGATTTCCATTTACAAAGTACACAAGGCTATCTATGTTTGGCTCTCATCAGCCAGCTTTGAATCAAAATGTGAGCAGCTCTGGGAAGTAGAGCCGAGTCCTGCTGGATGGGGAATTCTGTTTGGGCTTTGTTAGAGGAACAGCCCCGTTGCAGCCTGGGGCTACCTACGTTTGCAGTCTCTGTGCGTCTCTGTTCTCTTTATTTCTATAAAATTGTAAGGTAAAGTGGTTGGCAAGAAACCCTCAATCTACCCTTAGGAAAAAATGCTTCCTCCTGTTGAGTCTTTGAACCCTAATCCCTTCAAACCCTCCACAGAATACATGTAAGCACTGCTGGGATGACTGTTTTTCTAGAACATTCTATGCCCTCAGAACTTGTGACAGATGCCTTTTTCATTTAGAGTCTGCAGATGCAGTCTGGGTTGATGAAGGGTACACCTCATTTTAAATGAGGGAATAGAGGCATCCAGAGGCAAATTAAGGCGAAGCTCAGCAGCCTTAAAAACATAAATGTGATTTTGTGGCTAGGACTTTGTCCCATGACAAATACGTGACTCTTCCTTTTCAACCTGGGTGTTATATTGATGATTTCCTTTAATCATGATGATATTCCAGAAGGAAAACACTTGAGATGTTGAAAGGGTGGTGTGGGGAGTTCCTGTTGTGGCGCAGCGGCAACGAATTCATGAGGACGAATCCATGAGGCCTTGATCAGTGGGTCAGCGATCTGACATTGCCATGGCTGTGTTGTAGGTTGGCAGAAACAGCTCCTATTCAACCCTTAGCCTGGGAACTTCTTCTTCTTTTTTTTTTTTGCCTTTTGTCATTTTTGGGCCACACCTGCGGCATGTGGAGGTTCCCAGGCTAGGGGTCTAATCGGAGCTGTAGCCACTGGCCTACGCCGCAGGATCCGAGCCGCGTCTGCGACCTACACCACAGCTCACGGCAACGCCGGATCGTTAACCCTCTGAGCAAGGCCAGGGATCGAACCTGCAACCTCATGGTTCTTAGTCGGATTCGTTAACCACTGAGCCATGAAGGGAACTCCAGCCTGGGAACTTCAATAGGCAATGTGTGAAGCCCTAAAAATAAAAAGAGTGCTGGGATTATGGACATTTTCTCTTTCATAATTTTCTAAATTTTATAAAACCAACATTTTAGAGTTTGAAAATAAATATTATTTGAAATGAAAACTATACAACAGTTTTAAAAAGACCAAATTTTAATGGATTTTACTGTTTTACTCATAAATAAAACTAGTTTTATAAAAGACTGGCCTTTGGGAATCTAGATTTGAATGTACATAACAAATCATGTTACTGCCTTGTGTTTCATCATTCAAAGGGGGTAAGGAGGAGGTAGAGACAAAATAAACATTTTGAGAAGACAGAGGATGCTCAGATGAAAGATTTAGAAAGCGGTGACCTCTGGCTTGGCCTTTAGGCACAGAAATCTCACATGCTCTCACTGTAAACAACAATGAAATACAGAAAAAACATGGTCTATGTGAGCCCCTTCACTTCCAACCCCTATATTTATCTTTCCTTTTTCTCCTTCCCTCCCTTTCCTCCTTCCTTCCATCCTTCCATCCATCCTTCCTTCCATCCTTCCTTCCTTCCTTCCTTCCTTCCTTCCTTCCTTCCTTCCTTCCTTCCATTGAACGAGGATGGTAGGGAAACCATTCTATGAAGGAGGTAGGGAATGAGAAGGAAAAAGTCTGGGACAGAAACTCCTATGAGTTCATCTCAACCTGGGTTACTTTGGTTTCTGGGCACACAGACTACATTTCCCAGCCTCCCTTGCAGGTGGGAATGACCATGTGACCAGATTATGGCCAATGGATGTGAGCAGAAGTTACATGTGCCATTTTGGTCCATAAAAACTTTTTCAGTGAGAGCTCCCCTTTTCTTTCCCTAGCCTCTGGCTAAATGGAAAGAATGCCTCCAAGGGCATGGAGGAGGGAGGAACCACAAGATAGAAAGAGCCTGGGTCCTTGGATAACTGCATGGAAAGAAGTCTGTAAGGCCAGGAACACCTGCTCAGACTTTGACATAAGAAGGAAATAAAAAGCATTTCAGGGGCTTATCTGTTACAACAGGGCATTGTACTCAAATGCTAAGCCTGAAGTATGATCACTGTTTAAGGAGTAGTTAGTGAATTTCTGAGAGGGAGAAATCCTCTTAAAAAGTCATTTCCTTTTCTCCCCATCTCCCATAGTCCCTTCTGGGAACCTCACCCAAATACCAACCTATCTTACACTTACAATCTCAAGTCCATCTAGCTCTTCCTGGAAGCCTCCAGTTTGAAACTCTTGCTCCTCAGCTTAAGGTATGCCCCGTTCATTCTCCAGCCTAGAGGGTTCAAGTCAACCTTCACTAACTTATATAGGGTTGGTAACAATCTTTTGGGGGCCAGGAGTGACCGGTCCTTGTGGAATGTTTATGAGGTTAATATTTGTAATTGAGCAAAGTATATAGATGGGACAAAAGCTACTTCTTGAAGTATAAGTCTGAGAACACAACAAAATACAAAGCACCTCTCCCACAACTGACAGCAGGAGGGTCTTGAAATGAAACTGCTGGTGTGAATTTACTAGATTATCAAAACCCTCTGGACAAAGGAATCACCAAGGTAGGACAGCACTGTGTCTGCCTTATCTTCTGTCTTCCTCATATAGAAAGTGGTGCCTTACAGTTTCTCCAAATTGCCACATGTTGGATCTCACCATTTACAAAAACTTAAGTCACCAGGAAAAAAAAAAAAAAAGTAGCAATCTAACTGAGACTATCATGATAATATCTCATTAATATCACTGGGGGTTTTCCATCCAGCCTTTTGTTTTACTGGTAGCATGTTACATATAAAACCACTTTTTACAATAGCCTTAGAAAGAGCTGTATAATTTAAGAGCTGTATTATTTAAGAAGTAACATATGTTCACTGTAGAAATTTTAGGAAATACAAAAATCCTAAGAAAATTACTTGCTATTATTGAGAAACCACCACCACTTTTACAGAACATTTTACAAATGCTTATTATTTCTGGTAGTTTTCCCTTTTTGCTGTTGTTGTCCTTCGCATAAGGGACTACGTTTCTTTGACTTCTTTCCCCTTGTAATGATTTAGAATATATGTATTCTCTTTTTAACCTACTGGTGGTTATCTTTAAGTTAAAAATATTTAACTTATTTTGTCTAATTACCGTGTTAAGAATGAAGTCAGATGTTTCATTAGACAAGAAATTTAGTGTATTTTTACTTCCTCCTTCCTCTTGTTCTCAGTTTCCAGTTACTATAGTCTGATTTCATATCTCTTTTACATTATTATTATTATTCAGGGCTGTATCTATAGCATATGGAAGTTCCCAGGATAGGGGTCGAATCAGAGCTGCAGCTGCCATCCTACACCACAGCCACAGCAACACGGGATCCAAGCCATATCAGCGGCCTACACCACAGCTCATGGCAACACCGGATCATAAACCCACTGAGTAAAGCCAGGGATTGAACCCACATCCTCATGGATACTAATCAGACTTGTTTCTACTGAGCCGCAAGGGGACCTCCCAATGCTTTTGATCTTAAGGACACATCTTTTTCAGTTTAAGAGAGGTCTCTTTATCTCATCGATGACTGTGTCAGCCTCAGCTTGCTTTCTTCTGTCTTCTTTTGGAATAATTATTATCTGTATTTGGATCATTTAGTTCTGTTTTTCAGACTTTTCTCCTCGGTATTATAACCTTTGTGTCCTTCTGAGTTCCAAGAGATATTTCCTGGGTCATTTAAAAAAATTCACTGATTTGACTTGCTGTAATATCCAATCTGTTACTCATTGGTCCGTTGTGAATTCAAAATTGGTTGCCATATTTTTTCACTTCTTTGCAGTTGTTTTTTTTTTTTACAAAGAGCTCCCTGCTATGGTTTCACAGATGCAATGTCAGCTTGAAGACACGGATTAGAGATTATTCAACATCTTCTCCCATTTCTCAGAGGTAGAGACAGCCGTTGAAATTCCTCAAGAATATTCTTTTCATACACTAAATCTTTTCACGTGGCAATTTCTTACATCATCATCTTTATAGACGCAGGTCTACTTTGTCGAGTATGATGGAGAGTTAAGAAAGCTTCCGTCAGAGAGGGTGTGGCCTTGTCCAATTTGGGGGGCCCAGATAAAGAGAGAAAAGGGAAAGTCTAAATATTGGCTTTAAATCTCCGGGGAAATCTGGTAGAAGAAGGAGGCAGAGAAAGTGCAGCAGAGGGTTTTATCTTCGGGCCAGAAGGTTTTCTCTTTTCTTCCCTTGTGTGCCAGGCACCCATGCCATGGCAGGAGTAAGAGCTGACAAGTACGCAACTCGGTGTGGCCCTGACTGCTGTCCTTTCTTGAGGTGTAGACAGGACCCAGGCGGACCAACCCTAGTCCTACTGCCGCATGGCCAGCTCTCACCCCCATTCCCTGGCTTTCCAAGGTTGGACCGTTGGTGTGATTCTGCTCCTGACAATCCCCTCCCCTCCTGGAGAAGTGGATGCTGCTCGCGGGGGGAAGGGTGGGTCCCATCTGTACATTCCCTGGCGGAAATTCCTCAGAGCTTCTGGTACTGACATTCGTTTAGAAATAGTTTCAGATTCTATTGATCACTCACTCATTTCAATGAGAGTCTAAAGGCAGATGGGAGAAAGCAGGGGGTGGAAGTGGTGTGCGCGAGTCTCCCTTCATTTTCCTAGAGACATTTTCCATACGACGTGCACACAGGGTGATGAAAGCAATACTGCCTCACCACCCCCACCCACCACTTCTGTTTCTCCAGGGAACTATTTTATTTTTTACTGCATAATTTTTAAAAAATTTTATTGAAGTATCATTGATTTACAGTGTTGTGTTAATTTCTGCTGTACAGCAAAGTGACCCATGTATACATTTTGATGAAACATGTCTTTTCCATCAAAAGTAAAGTAATAGAAAAAAAAGTAAAAAAAAGGGAAAGTAATAGAAATAAAGCCCTAAATAGTCCCATCTCCTCAAATTCTTCCCTAACCCGGAAATGAAATATTACAGAGATGGAGGTGCTCAAATTTAACTCTAGGCAGCCCAGAGCCCTTCTCTACCTATGCTGTGCCTGAGGGGGCTCCCTGCCTGTGCTCAACTCTTCTTGTACACAGGGGCTCACGACCTTCAAGGCAGTTCCTTCTATTTGGAGCAGTTTAGTGCAAGGAGGTTCTTCCTTAAGGCAAGTTGACATATGCCTCCCTGAAACCTCTCTGCGTATTGGTTTGACTCTGTCCTTGGAAACCACACAGAATAAACCTCCCAGAAAGCAGTCCTTTTGTGTGCCTGCAGTCAGTTTCCAAATCTCTGAGACTTTGCGGTGATAAATTTCCAGCAACAGCCAGCCTCCAAGATGGCTCCCAGGGATCCCCAGGTCCTGGCGTCCGTGGCCTTGCGGATCTGCCTCCCACACTGTCTCGGGCTTGGCTTGTACAGCTGAGAGAATACGGATGGTATGTGACTTCAGAGGCTAGGCCACAAAAGGCACTGTAACATCTGCCTCTCCTTCTCCTGGGTCATTTATCCTGGGGAAAGCTAGTTGCCCTGTCACCATGTAATCAGGACACTCAGTGGAGTGGTCCATGTGGCAAGAGACTGAGATCTCCAGCCAAGAGTTATGGGGATGAGCCATTCCCCTGGCCCCAGTCATGCCAGCAGATGACAGCATCTATAATAGACTCTGAGCCCGAACCTCCTAGCTGAGCTGCTTCTGAATTCCTGACTCTCAGAACCTGTGTGAGATAAATTTTAAGGATTTAAGCTGCTAAAGTTGGGGGTAATTTGTTACACAGCGTTAGATAACTACTACACACTCTCATTGCTATAAATGCTCTTGAACTGAGAAAGTCTGTAAACTTTTTACCTCAGGACAGATCCTGACTTTTTTTTTTAAGTGTCTTTCTTAAAACAGTCCACTGCCAGGTAACAGTGATAACAACAATAACAGCTATTACAAAAACATTTACCAAATGCTTTAGGGGTTGGGCTGGGTGCTAAAAGTTTTACATGCATCATCTAAGTTAATTCTGTAAAAGCCCTGTGACACAGTTCTATGAGTGTAATAATTTTATAGATGAGGAATACAGGTTTAGAGAGGTTTAAGGTCTTGGTCAAAGGCACAGGACTAGGAATACGTAGAGGGGAAATTCAAAAACAGTGGCATGACCCTAGAGCCCACATCCTAAATCTTTGGGCTACGGAAACAGAGGACAGCAGGAATCTATATTTCCTAAGATGTGATTTCTACACTAGTGTAACTTAATTCTTCATCAGTTTGCTAGCAATTCTGAAACACTGTTGGGTTATATGGGCTTGTGATCAACTTAAGCCTTTAGCCTTTCTCCACATAAACTATCGTCATACTTGGTCTCATATCCTTCCTAATTAAATAGTTATTCTTAACCTAAATATTGCTGAATGTGTCACTGTTCAATTTAATCTAATTAGTTGGCTTTGATCCATCATTCTAGCTCAATGCTCTCCCCGCCCGCACCTTTGCGTCTTTATTCTATCATCCAACCCTTCAAGTATCATTCTGGGCTTTTGTTCCCTCTAAATTTGATAAATTGGAGATCCTGCTGTTCCTCCAATTTGATAAATTGGAGTTCCTGCCGTGGCCATCGGGTTAAAGATCTAGCACTGCTGCAGCTGTGGTGTAAGTCACAGATGCAGCTCAGATTTGAGCCCTTGCCAGGGAATTTCCATATGTCATGGGTGCAGCTAAAAAAGAAATAATTAAAAAAAGAATTGGGTAAATTTTCCTTATATGTCTTTTTTTAAATTCACTCATTTAATGCTCAACAGGAAAGGAGAACAAATCCTGCTGGCAGACCCCTGAAGCCCCGTCCCAGGTCGATACGAATACATCAGTGAGGATTTTCTGAGTATGTTCCAGTTACAAACTTCTTGCTCCTCCCCAAAGTTGACAGGTGAACCTTTGTAGGGTTTGCCTGGGGGTCTATCCATTTAAGGAAGTCACTCTCACTGTTCCATTTCACTGACCAGCCACCCTTTTAACTCATCTCTCCATCTCCATATGGAAGTTCCCAGGCTAGGGGTCAAATTGGAGCTACAGCTGCTGGCCACAACCACAGCCACAGCCACGCCAGATCCGAGCCGCATCTGTGACCTACCCCACAGCTCACGGCAACGCTGGATCCTTAACCCACTGAATGAGGCCAGGGATCACACCTACGTCCTCATGGATGCTAGTTGGATTTGTTTTTGCTGAGCCACAGCGGGAACTCTGCCAAGGATAGTTTTTAAAAGCCCTCTTCTTGTGAGACCGATAGCCACGTGGACAAGCTTCTGTTTCCCATGTCCTTCAGTTTTCCTGACATTCGTGTAAACACCTGCCAGCACCCAGAGTAACACCTGCCACCCAGGAGTCATCAGTGTGCTTTCTCACTCAACAAAGCACCATTCAGTACTGTTCTTTGTCATCTCTTGGGATGTATCTTTCTTTTGATCTTCTCTGCACCGCTTATTAAATGGTACAGCAGAGAACTCCCTCTCCAGAGACACACGGGTCTTCTTCAAATGTTTAGTCCTTGTCTTTCTCATGCATCCTCTGACTGTAAACCAGTATGAGTCTTCCAGCCCCCACCCCCAGGCCATATTCCTTTCTAGAATCCTACTCATGAGACCACCTTTGGTTTTTCCCTGAGTTTTGGTAGACTCAGCTTTTCTGAAGTTGAACTATGCCTAGGGTTTCCTTTTTTCCTGTTAGAAACTTTAAAATGACAGGTAGACCGGGTCACTAAATGATACTGTACAGTAGAAATCGACACAACACTGTAAATCACCTAGGCTCTAACAAAAAAATAAAAAATAAAATTAAAATGACACATAGACACACCAACTTGTTATTCTTTCTAGTCAAGATGGCATTCAAAGAAGCAGGTGCCTCTGTCTTCTCTACCTTCTGAGTAATACGACAGCCAACAAGTATGTAAAGAATTGTTCATGTGTTCAATTTGTGGCACTCTGAGAACTCCAGAAAATGTAACAATCTGATGTTTGCCGTCAAACCACATTCTATCCTTATGACTACTTTGTAATCAGGATCCATGCAGGAGTAGTTACTTGGACAAACCATCTATCCATAGAACTGATTCACAATTATGTTGCCTTTGGTATTCCTTCCTTTTGCTTTTTTCCTTTGACCACACCTACAGCATATGGAAGTTCTTGGGCCAGGGATCTAACCTGAGCTGCAGCTGCACCCTACACCACAGAGGCAGCAATGCCGGAACCTTAACCCACTTTGACACAGCAGGAGCGTCGGTATTCTCTCCTTTTTATCTTGAATCAAACATCCATGCGCAACAATTTGGGGCTGTCTGGCAAATATTTCTCTACTTCCAAATAGCACCCAGGTTTTCTTTAAGGGAATTGACCTTTTCCACCATGGGTTTATACTGCATTATAGCCACAGTCAGACACCTACCTTCCCTCATAGCCTCTCTACCTAGAATTTGAATCTTGGGGCGACACAGAGACCATGCAGATGGAGTTCAGGCCTACAGCTGTGGTGCGTTGAGCACGGTTTTGTTCTGAGATGGATTTTGTAATGCCCAATTCCTGGCTTCCTGGCTTCCTTCATTTCCAAGGATGATTCTCCAGCTTTCTTGCTGATTTGGTGGGCTTTTAGCAGCCTTCCAACAAGATTGCTTTTGTTAAAGTTAGCCAGAATTGATGATTGATTGCAACCGAAGAACCGCAGGTGATATACTCCAGAACAAGGCATATTCTCCAATGACTTAGTCCAATGATGTTCTTCCCACCAAGTCTCCAATGCCCACAGCATCTTAGAATCACCCATTTAACTCAATGAACTCATTCATTTATTTGTTTTGCAGTAACACTCCCTAACAAGCCCACAAGGTATAAACTGGATTAAAATGTCAAGTTTAATTTATTCATTGCCCCCAAAGTGAGCTCTAAGACTATAGCGACCTGAGTTCTTAAGTACTGTCTTTTTCTGGTTTGTTTGTTTGTTTTGTTTTTTTTAGAGCCGCACTTGTGGCATATGGAGGTTCCCAGGCTAGGGGTTGAATCAGAGCTACAGCCGCCGGCCTTCGCCACAGTCACAGCAACACAGGATCCGAGCCATGCTGGATCCTTAACCCACTGAGTGAGGCCGGGGATCAAACACGCATCCTCATGGATACTAGTCAGATTCATTTCTGGTGTACTACAATGGGAACTCCTTAAGTACTGTTTATTGTGATGCTGTGTTGTGCATTAGTACTGTTATTTCTCAAGCTCTCCCTTCCTAAATTAATAAACAGCTTCATGGGAGTTCCCGTCGTGGCGCAGTGGTTAACGAATCCGACTAGGAACCATAAGGTTGCGGGTTCGGTCCCTGGCCTTGCTCAGTGGGTTAACGATCCGGCGTTGCCGTGAGCTGTGGTGTAGGTCGCAGACGTGGCTCGGATCCTGCGTTGCTGTGGCCGCGGCGTAGGCCAGTGGCCACAGCTCCGATAAGACCCCTAGCCTGGGAACCTCCACATGCCGCAGGTGCGGCCCTAAAAAATTGACAAAAGGCAAAAAAAAAAAAATAAAATAAAATAAACAGCTTCATGGACTCCTTTAATGCTTTGTGAAATTTAAAAAGAAATACACTGTTTTAACTGAAAATTGAGAACCAATTCAAAGGGCCTTAGTGGTGCTTAATTTGCAAATTATACCTGTCACCCCTCTCTATGGCATCTGGCTTTATAGTTTTATTTGAATCTTTGTCTTTCTTATCCCCAAGTTTCTGTTTAAGGACATACTGATTAGCCTGGAAGGGTTCTTTTCCCAAACATGTGCTTATGTCCCTGCAAGTAACCTACAGTCCATCTCTTGCTGAAATAGTTTTAGGCCATGTTTATATATATATATATATGTATACATACATACATATAAATAAAAACTAAATTTTATATTAATATATAAGATGTTTATATAGGCAACGACCTCCTTTTGGTGGCTGTGTTGGCCATTCTCCACTGTGTCTCAGATAAATGGTCAAGAAGGACCAGATACCTACTAATGAAATACATCAGGTCAACACCATACCCTTCACCAGGATTCACAGTTTACAACCGAATTGCCTCCTCCTGGAACTGAGGACTCTTAGGGTCTTTTGCTCTTCTAGCTGTCAAGGTATTTGAAAGGTAAATGCTCACCCAGCAAGTCTCTTAATTAAGCTGTCCTGCATATATTTTTCCTGGCCTGCCAAGTCAAGAAGTTATTGCTTTCTATTGTCCACTGGAGCGCAGCTGTTCTGCAAGTACCCACTTGTGAGACACTTTTTGTGAATGGGAAGGTCTATATTTGCCTCTGGACAGCTTAGCAGCAATGCCCTCTGCAGACCTCGACAGCGAAACGACGGATGTTCTGATGAGCTCTACGGTGGACCTAATGGGAAGGAGGGCCTGGAGAATAAGGGCAGGATATTTAATCTCTTTCGGCCCTGGTTTGGGCACTTCTAGGGTGCACTTCTCCTCGTGGTGCCAGACCTCAACCCCAAGTACTCACATGGTCTCTCAAAGACAGCTGAGAAAATCCCACCCAGATTCTTATAACAGCACCTCTTGTTTTAGTAACTTTTTGACATCTGCAAAAGCAACACGTATTCAAGGCAGAAAACTTGGGAAAACACAAAAGCACAAAGAAAGGAAAAAAAAACTGTAACCTGTAAGCCCATCACTCAGGGATAACTGGTATTAGCCCACCACTTAGGGATAATTAGCATTAGCACTCTGAAGTATAACATTTGTCTTTATTCTGTGCCCCTACTCTGTCCCCAATGGGAATAAAATGATGCTATCAAGAACATTTCCCCAACTCAGTAATATTTTAGGAAAAGGTAATGTTCAATGGCTGAAGTATTCCACTGATCCATTTTCTTTCTTTTTCCTTTTTATTTTTTTAGGGCCGCACCTGCGGCATATGGAGGTTCCCAGGCTAGGGATCAAATCCGAGCTACAGCTGCCAGCCTACGCCACAGCCACAGCAATGTGGGATCTGAGCCATGTCTGCAACCTACACCACACTCACAGCAACACCGGATCCTTAACTCACTGAGCGAGGCCAGGGATCGAACCCGCAACCTCATGGTTCCTAGTCAGATTCGTTAACCACTGCGCCACGACGGGAACTCCCTTACATTTAATTTTAAACAATCTGAAATTTATTTTAGCATATAGGGTACACTTTGTTATTTTCTAAACGGTCAACCAATTTCCCCAACACCATTTATTGAATAGTTCATCATTTCTCTATTGATTTGAAATGTTACCTCTATCATAACCACACTTATTTTTTGGTTTTTCTAGCCAGCTCCATTAAGATTCTATTTTTATATCAGTACCAAACCCCCTTATTTACTGTAACCTTATAATACAGTTTAATATCTGACAGTACCAATTTGCCATGCTCCCTTGCTCTCACTCATGTTTTAAAACAGATAATTACCTGCATCTTTTTCCCAGTTCAACTTTAGAATCATTTACCTAGTCCCCTCCCTGATATCCAAATCTTTTGGAGACTGACATTAGAAATTAGAGATAACTAATCTCTAAGGGAAATTAGAAGTTCCCTTGCAGTGCAGCAGGTTACGGTCCCCTGTTGTCACTGCAGCAGCTTGGGTTGCTGCTGTGGCTTGGGTTCAATCCTTGAGGAACTTCCACATGCAATGTGCACCCCCCCCCACCAAAAAAAAGAAATTAGAGATAACGGGCCCTTTTTAAGTATGAAGTTTTCCTAATTACAGACATGCTCTGCCTTTCCATTTATTCAAGTCTCCTTTGTACATCCTGCAGTAATGTTCCATGAAACTCCTGCACATGGCAACCATCGCTGTTGTGTAATGCCCTTGGCTAAGAGTTAATCGTTCCTGATAGGAGCTGCAAAGGCCTCCAGGTTCGCTGGCCTGCTGCAGCCTTGTGCACAGGAGGCTGCAAGTGTGCGCCAAGGCTGGAGGGATGGCGACAAAAATCACTGAGTGGGCAGCCTGGGCCCTAGCGGCCAGGACACCCACTCTTGATGACTTTGGCCAAGTCATCACTCCCTTCCCTGGACCTTAGTTTACTCCTCTGTAAAATCGGTTGCCCCTATATAGCTCAGGTTAAAATTCAGGTTACGGTCCCCTGTTGTCACTGCAGCAGCTTGGGTTGCTGCTGTGGCTTGGGTTCATATTAAAATTCTGATTCTATCAAAAGTGAGATGGTGGATGAGAGCGCCCTTTGAGGAGGCTGGAGTCTCATAGAAATTAAAAGGTAATGTCTATTATGAACGGTATGCGCTGAAGGAGGAAGGGATAAAGGATGATTATCTAAATGCAGCTAATTTCATCTGAGGAAGCTTGCCGGAGAAGTGAACTCGAACGTGGGATTTTCATAAAGGCATAGCATATATATGGAATTGGTCCCCCAGTGCGGAACAGATGTGCAAAGGTACAGAGGCCAGAGGTGAGGGAGGCACCTGGGATCTGGTGTGACTGAAAAGTGGGATCCACAGCAGACCCAAGATTAGAGAGCAGTCACGCAGGAAAGCAAAGTCTAAGCAAGTTTTCATAGTCTCCTTTCCTTAGCTCAGGCTTGGGTGGCCATTCTGCAGAATTCACCCACTCTCTACAGAGAGGGCCTAATCCAGAAAGTCCAGTCCGGTCCTAACATTTCCTTGGTTGCAAGGTGGTCAAAGAATCCAGGGTTTGACCTTGAATCAGACCTTGGCAGGCACTGAGAGGGTGTGGGGAACACAGAGCAACCTGCTCTTTCCTGGCCTAGGACGCAGGACGGGGCCTGGAGGCCAACTGTGGGTTGCCCAAGGGGGAGACGCAGACAGGAGCTGCCCCTCCAGGCCACACCCAGGTCACAGAGGGAGGCTCAGACAGGCCAAGCCCCTGGAGCTGGGCCGGGACCCTTCCTGCCTAGCAGACACAAGTGTCCTGATGGCCCACACTGCTGCCTCCCTCGGCAGGTGAGCGTCTGCTCCTACCAGCTGTGGGCGAGGTGGGTGTTGGAATGCTGCTCAGGGGCACCCTGGCCTCGCTCAGCCTGGCATTTCACACACCCATTCCTTAACTTCGTTCTCGGCCCATTTCATTCTTCTTCCCACACAGTGTTTACTAAGATCTCTCCTCCCCACCAGACGAAGCACGAGACCAGGGTTCCCGAGGCAGCCTGGGGAATGTTCCCACAAGTGGGCGAGTCACCAGTGCACAGAACACAGGTCACCACCCTGTACACTGTGGTCCCCGGCCACCCGCTCAAGGGTGGAGGACCCCAATCTGCACCTCGGAGGGCAACCCCTAGTCTTAAGGACAAGAGAGCTGTCAGGCGGTGTCCGAGAAAGAGGCGCTTTTCCTTTGCGGTTTGCAAATAACAATGATAATCAAAAAAAAAAAATCTTACAGAAAAAGGAAGATGAGCTCTGGTGGCTTTGCTCTTTGTTTACACAGTAGGTGACAGGTGTCAGAGGACAAGGGAGAACCCAGGCAGCATTGGATCATCGCTGTTCTGCAATCTGGCATCTAGCTGTATGACCTCTTCTAGAGTCTAGGACCTCGCGGCCCGGTGTGGTCCACAGACTAGCAGCATTGGCACTGCCCGGGAGCTTGTTAGAATGTAAAGTGCCAGGACCCACCCCAGAGCTGCTGAATCAGAATCTGCATTTTAACCAGACCCTCGCTACCGCTACCGCCACCCCCGCCAACGGAGGGCTGTGTGCACACTGCAGTTTGCTAAGTGCTGCTCTGGTCCAGCGCTTCTCAATCATGGCTACACATTGGAATCAACTTGCAGAAGTACCTATGCCTGGGTCCACCTGCAGAGATGACGATTTAATTGTTCTTGGGTACCGTTGGGACACTGGGAATTCTTTAAGACTCCACAGGTGATTCTAATATGCAGCAAGTTTGATATCTATATATGTTAAAAAAAAATTAAATTCCTTCTGGAATTCCTGGACCATAAACAGCACCACAGAAAACTTTGCAAACAACTAAGCAAAATTCATTGAGGAGAAACTAAACATGGAACCACTCATGCTTTTACCATAGAGTGTCAATAGATGATGTCCTTAAGAAAAGAAAAATAAGAATAAGAATAAGAAAAATAAAAATAACTTACTCTCCAGTGAAGTTAAAAGGTAACACTTCCTCTCTCCCACCTTCTAACTAATAAAAACCCATCCTCCTCGTGTAACAATTTTCAAACCATGGCAAAAGGGAATATTCTTGTGCTTCAGTCTTCTTTGAACAATTATTTTGGCTGCACCCATGGCATATGGAAGTTCCCTGGTCAAGGATCGAACCTGTGCCACAGCAGCGTCCCAAGCTGCTGCAGTGATGCTGGATCCTTAACCCACTGTCCCACGAGAGAACTCCATGAACAATTTTGTTTCTGCGTTGCAAATCTGGGGTGTGATAATGCGCTCTCCACTACGGTTCCATAAGCACAGTGGCGGTTCTTGTGTTCATTTGCAGAATACAGAGTTTCCTTTTACTCACATACTCCTTTAATGTAGTTGGACATCAATCTTTCTAGTCTAGAAAGGAGGTTTTATTTCATTGCCAGGGAACAGAACTTCCAAAAAACACAAATGTCTTTCAGCATCATGTAGAGTAAATAATCAAGGGGGTATGAATTGGTCTCTCTCTGACTTCCTGCCTTATTTTGCTTTAAACTCATAGGTGAGCTATGAAAAGACATCTGCCCTCAAGCTTCAGCCACCAAGGCAGGACACCAGCCCCAAAGCCAAGTCTAGGCTTAGAGTGCTTCCTGCACTTTGCACGTTTATCTGGTCCTGGGGCCAAAACAACAAGGTGTAGACATATCTGTGTACCAGTCAGCGCCTTTCCTTTCAATTCAAGCCATTCATAAAAGTGACTCAGGAAAAATCTAAAGTGACTCTTGGCTCAGGTTTCCCCAATCATATCAGGTTTGACATATGACATGACCATATTCACTGGGAAATGACAGTGGAAAAAACGGTCAGTATTCGGTATTTCAAACCCGGGGCAGTCCAGAGTTCACTGACCCACCCATCCACCCTTCATTTAATTCCTAAAGAAGGCACTGTTAGCTCCCACACCCTAGCAGAAACCCAGCACGTTCTTTTGAGAGCTGGGCTGAGGACAAGGACTGGACCTGCTGGATGGTCCTTGTCCTAGATATTCAGTATCACCAGCGCTGCCGGCATGGACCCCCCAGGACAAACCCATGTTGAGGCAGACAACGATAAGGTGTCACAAGGCTGGCCAGGCCCAGTGGCTTACAGTGTGCAGGGGACCAGCAACCTTCTAGACCAAACCAAACTTTCCATCGTGGCATGATCTAGAAGTCACTCCACCACGCACGTGCAGAGGAGAGCTGTCGGACTCAACAGGGCTCCACCCAAGCCCATCTTCACTTCCATGAGTCTCCTTGAACTTGAAATGGCCTATATGAAAGTTGGCTTTTAAAGACATTTATTCCCTCATCTTCTTGAGAATTCAAAAGGAACGCATGTGTATACTACGAGAAGTCTCTCTCTCACCCTGTCCCCAGGCAGCCTGGCCTCCTTCCTGGAGACAGTGGCATAACAGGGTCCTGTGCCCAGGACTGTTGGCACCACTTTCCTTCCCAGGAAAGCTCTATTCTGATGAGTGAGAGTCTTTCTCTGCTTTCCTCTGACCACTGCCCCCCTCCCCCACCAAGAAAAGACTCATATACAGCTTCCTTGCAGTGTGGAAGGTACTGCGATTCTGTTTCCTATCCTTGTCCCTTGGGAACTCCCAGGGCACCAGGCCACACCACATGGACTAAGAGTTGACAAAGCCCAGGAGATGAGTTGCTCAAGGATACATTTTCAGTGTCTTGGAGGTGAGACCTTCAATTCTACAATTTTTTTTTTTGTCTACGCCTGTGGCATACCAAAGTTCCTGGGCCAGGGACTGAACTCATAACGCGGCAGTAACCAGAGCCACAGCAGTGACAACACTGGATCTTTAACCCATTGAGCCACCAGGGAACTCCAATTCTACAATTTTTAAAAACCAAATATTAACTGAGCTCTTTACTGTGCAAGAAAACAGTCTAGAAGAGAAAAATCATGAGCAATACAAGTCCTACTTTCAAAGGTCTTATCCTTGGGTGAGGTTAGTGCCCACACTCCGATTTGTGCTGATACAAAGGCGAGAAAAACAGAGGTGTCAAGAAGATGAGAAGAACTCTCTGGTGGTCTAGTGGTTAGGATTTGGCACTTTCACCAATTTGGCTCGGGATCAATCCCTATTCTGGGAACTGAGATCTCTCTCCAAGCCACTGAATACTGAAGCAAAAAAAAAAAAAAGATGAGAGGAAAGGAGGCAAGACTATAGATACACCTAAGCCTCAACACAGTAAAGGAAAGAGAAGGGGAAGAAGAGTGACAGAGCATTAACAGGTACTCAAATGTGGCACTTCCTTCTCCACACCTGGCCAAGGTGGGGCCGAGGAGAGGATTCTAGAGCAGGAATTAATGAGCTCCTCCATCTTGGATCGTGGTCAGTTGAGTATGGCCCTGGCATCTTCTCATCTAGATGGTACATCCATTGAGGTCAAGCCTGGACCAGATGAGTGGCTGTCTCATCCCTATTTCTTAACACTAAGACAAGCAGGTAGTGCTTTTTCCCATTTAAGAGACAAGAAAACAGATGCAGATTACGTGACTTGCCCGAGGTTGCTCTGCTGGTTGGCACCAGAGCCATGGCAGGGACTGCCTGGTTAAGTAAGGAATCTTTTCCCCCCTTTGTCACTATGCTGGGCTGTTCTGTTCACCTTGACGTTCCTTGGTATCCCTTTTGATTACCAAACTGACTCTGTGTAAAGCAGGAGTTTTCCATATTCCCATTCTTAACTTCAAAACCCCAGTTCCATTTCACAATGTTTCCACCTGTTGGGATAACAAGTTATAACTACGGCCCCCTGGCATGCTTCTCAATTACCAATTGTGTGCGGAAAAACAAAAGTGTCTTTTAAGCTATTCCCTGATAAACAAAGCTTTACTTTTGATGTGAATGGGAAATTCTAGAGTGGTTTGTTCCCAATGGGGAAGAGATTCATTCATTCTCATTTTAGAATGTAGCCTGGGGAGTTCCCTTCGTGGCTCAGTGGTTAATGAATCTGACTAAGAACCATGAGGTTGCGGGTTCGATCCCTGGTCTTGCTCAGGGGTTAAGGATCCGGCGTTGCCGTGAGCTGTGGTGTAGGTTGCAGATGCGGCTCGGATCCTGCATTGCTGTGGCTGTGGCGAAGGCCAGCGGCTACAGCTCCTGTTAGACCCCTAGCCCGGGAACCTCCATATGCCGCGGTGCAGCTCTACATAAAGGCAAAAAGACAAAAAAAAAAAAAAAAAAAAGAATGTACCCTGGATCCCTTATAGACATAAGCTTCAATTTGCAAACCAGATGTATATAATATCTTTAATATAGTCAAACTCAAACAATAATGGATCTCGATTGTGGTTCCTGTGTTTATATGCAGAGCAAATGCCCATGCACCAAGTTACTAAACGTGCATACACCCTGTGGTATCCGGTGATAACTCTCACTGCTGATGTTTTGGACAGTTTTATTCAGCAACATTTACCGTGTGGCTCCTGTGGGCCAGAGAGCAGACCACATGTGAGGAGAGATGAAGGTCCACTCTCTCTCTGGGCAGGTCCTGTGGATCTCTGGACTAGTGACTACGGACACATAGGCTGTTCCATAACAGGGTCTTGATATGACATTATTATCTCAAATTTCTCATTCTATATGTGCAGAACTTTGCAGTGATTTGGAGTAGGGGCTCTGAGTGAGAGGGATTTTCTAGAAAAACATTATTCCAGAAAAATCTCAGATAACCACAGGAGAGTCCCTTAGGCTTGAATGACCAATTGTAGGGGACTTGACAATCTAATCGTTGTAATTCTTATAGCTTCTGACCTCTGTGTGTGTTTTCACTTGACTCCACTGCATGCACTGTGATAATTCCAAGATCTGACCTATGAGAACACTTCACACACCTAGGCACACGCCCTCAAAAGGAAAATGCTAACAATAGTGCAGCCAGTATCCAAAACAAATCAACTAAAATCTATTCACCAGCCACACCCACACTTATCAGTGTCATAGCAATGATGTATCTAATGACAGTACAAAGATACTGAAGGAGGACCAGAAGTCGAGAGCAAGACGTGACACTCAAGGATAAAGAAACTGAGAGGTGACTTCCCAAGGCTGTGACCAGATGCTAGGTCTCTGAACTTCTCACCCAGGACCAACTAATGTACAACTACAGCTCAAGTATACGTTTGATTTTTCCTTCTTTTGCAAATGTATCTGGTTTATACTGCTGCTATGCCAAATTACCACAAACCAAGTGACTTAAAACAATACAAATCTGTCATTTTATTGTTCTGGAAGTCAGAAGTCTGAAATGAATCTTAGGGGGCTAAAATCAAGGTGTTATCAGGGCTATCTTCGAAAGACTCTAGGGGAGAATGGTTGCCTTACTTGTCCCAGCTTCTAGAGTCAGCTAGAACTAGTCTTTGATTGGGAGCAGCGTCGTCTCAATCTCTGCTTCCCTTATCTCCTCTCCTGCTCTGACTTTGGGCCTCGTGCTTTCCTCTTACAAAGGCCCTTTTGATTCCATTGGGTCTACCCAGAAAATTCAAGATAATCTCTCCATTTCAAGGGCCTTAATTTACTCATTCTGCAAAGTCCCCTTTTTCATGCAGGATAACATATGTACAAGTTCTTGGGCTCAGGATGTGGACATCCCTGGGGAACCATTTTTCAACCTACGGCACCAAACAAAACTAATTCTCTTCTGTTTGTCCAGTTATCTGTTGTCTGCAGTAAATATTTGTAAGCTTGATGGCCCTTCCAACATGTAAAACTAGGTAGAGCAGGAGGAAGAGGAAATCTATGATTTTGCTTGTATAATTAAGGTCCAGGCACTAATACAAATTAGACATTCAAGAAAATGATTATGTCCACTAGAATGACACAGACCTAAGCAAGTGTTCAATAGTTCAAAACTGTACGTGAGAAATTTGGCCTTCAATTCATAGTAACCTGATACAAAACTGAAAAACTTCCATCAAAATGTAAAAACAAAAGAAACTCCCAAAAGACAGGCCATACAATGTATCACTGCTGTTTTACTTGTAAGCTTCATTTGACCTCCAGATGGTGACCTGAGCACTAAATGTTCTGTACGGCCCAGTAATATGGACAAAGGTTCTGCCCATCCACTTCAAAGCCATCCCAAACCTCCCCCAGCACCTCTTACCATCTCAGCACTTGGAGATTTCCTGATACATCACTGTCACTAAGTCACACAAATCTACCCATGCTTATTTCCTTAGGACATTATTCTTAGAAGTGGTATTTCTGGGTCAATGGGTAAGCAGGGCATTTCAAAACCTTATGAAGAGTATTACCTAATCACTCTTGTACACGTAGGACTTAGGACTCACATGCCCAATAGCACGAGTCTCCAACTTTATTTACTGTGTACCCCAATCCTTATTATTATTATTTATTGGCATGCCATATGGAAGTTCCTGGGCCAGGGACTGAATCCAAGCCACAGCTGTGACCTATGTGATCCCTGCGTGGGATCCTTCAACCTGCTGTGTCGGACAGGGACTGAACCTGTGCCTCTGCGTGACCAGAGCTGTTGCAGTCAGATTCTTAACCCCCTATGCCACAGCAGGAACTCTCACCAATCCTTATTTTTATCTTTGCTAATTTGATCAATGAAAATGACATCTTGCATTAATTTGCATTTCTTTGATGACTAGCAAGACTGGACATCTTTTCTATATTTATGGGCATTTTGTGACGTATCGATTCAAATAATTTGCTTGTCTCATACTGATATATTAATTTTTTTGCTTTTCGTTTGTAAGAATACTTTCTGCATTAAAGATCTGAATCCTTTTTAGGATTCTAATACTGGCAGACATTGTCTCTCAATTTTCTTTACAGTGTTCTTTTTGTGATATCTAGAAAATTATGATTTCTAGATAGCTATTTTCCTTTATGGTTTCTGTCTTCGATGTTCTGATTAGTTCTCCTTTTGTGTAAGTTTTTTACCTATTCATCTATCTTTTTAAAGATAAATTCTATGCTTCCATTTAAGGAATATTTCAGTCAGTTAGAACTTATTTTAAAATGTCAACTAGGTTTTCATTTATATCTTTAACTCTTTTCCAGTGTTTAGCCTATGACCCCAGAATCATTCGTGACAACACCCCCTCTTTCCCTAGGGATGTGAATGCCACTTTAATCATGTCAACCTGTTACGTGTAGCGTAATTGGCTCGCTTCTGGAGCTTTCCACACTGGCTCATGAAGGTATCTATTCTCGTGCCAGTGTCACAATGTTTTAATTTGTACAGCTTTATATTATTTGCTAATATTTGATGGTACAAATCCCTCCACCTTTTTTTCCCCTTTCTTTTTAGGGCTGCACCTGCAGCATATGGAGGTTCCCAGGCTAGGGGTAGAATTGGAGCCGTGGCTGCTGGCCTACACCACAGCCACAGCAACAAGGGATCCGAGCCACGTCTGTGACCTACACCACAGCTCAAGGCAATGCCAGATCCTTTACCCACTGAGTGAGGCCAGGGATCGAACCTGCATCCTCACGGATGCTAGCCTGGTTTGTTAACTACTGAGCCACGATGGGAACTCTGGCTCTTAATATTTCTAACAGACATTCTGGTGATTTGTGTGTGTTTTCCAGATATATAGGAGATAGTTTGTAAAGCTAGTAATTTATCTCCTTTTGAAGCAGTTTCCCGGGCACCCTCTGTCAGGCTTCTAGTCTAGGAGGTCTGGCTGTCACAGATCTCAGGGACGCTGCAGAGCTGCTGCTGCATCCACACGGGTGAACCTCAGAAGCTCCTGTCACTGGGAGAAGTGATCACCAATGTATCTGGAGCCTGGCCCAGCTTTCCATTTGCTGCCATCATTATTTTTATTTTATTTTCCAAAAACTAGACTAAGACGTGCATTACTGCTCAAATTAGAATTGGAGTTTCTGTTGTAGTGCATCGCAAACGAATCTGACTAGTAACCATGAGGTTGCGGGTTCAATCCCTGGCCTCACTCAGTGGGTTAAGGATCTGGCGTTGCCACGAGCTATGGTGTAGGTTGCAGATGTGGCTCGGATTCTGCATTGCTGTGGTTGTGGTGCAGGCCGGCAGCTGTAACTCCAATTGGACCCCTAGTCTGAAAACCTCCATATGTTGCGGGTGCAGCCCTAAAAACAAAAAGAAAAAAAAATCCATAATCTTCAGGCTGAAGCAAAGGTCCATAACTCCCTCTAAAATATGCTCCTGCTGGAACCCTGCCTTGTTACCACCAGGTTCTTTGGGACAGAACTGTAGGAAATGATCTATTTCAAGGGCCACGGACAGGAAATTTTGAGCCATAGGAATAAACAAAACACTTCCTATCAATAAATCCATGAAGGTACAGAATAAGGCAAAAACTTGAACCAAAACCTCAGACCTGACTCTGAAACAAACTCATGCAGACAGTTAGGCTGGCTGAGATCAAATCTTAGCTCTTTGTTACTAATTCTTTTCTCTGGTGGTGGGGGGGCTGCACCCACAGAATATGGAGGTTCCTAGGCTAGGGGTCCAATCGGAACTATAGCTGCCGGCCTATACCACCGCCACAGCAACACATGAGCCGAGCCAGGTCTGTGACCTACCCCACAGCTCAAGGCAACACCGGATCCTTAACCCACTGAGCGAGGCCAGGGATTGAACCCGCAACCTCATGGTTCCTAGTCAGATCAGTTTCCACTGCGCCACAACGGAAACTCTTCTGTTACTAATTCTAACCTTGGGCAAGTCCCTGAAACCCTCTGGGCCTCAATTTTCCTGTGTATCAATGGTGAGCGTTGTAAAGATGCAGTGGTGATGTAAAGAGAAAATTCATTCATTTCTTTACTCACACACTGACTTAAATATCAAGCGCTTTCTATGTTCCAAGCATCGTGCTGGGCACTGCGGAGGCATTAATGAAATAGCCAGACTAGATCCCTACCTTCAAGGAACTTAGATCGACTGGGGAGGTAGGCAAATTCTAAGTAAATAAACACATGAAATCATTACAGACAGCAGTGAGTGCCACGAAGGAAAGGAACCGAGGTGTGATGGAGAGCTGCTGTTGGAGTCACCATTCAGCGAAGGCTGCTCTGAGAAGGTTCTGGAAAGAGAGCTGAGACCCGAAGGACACAGATGAGTCAGTTATCAGAAAACTGGGGAAAGAGCATCTAGGCAGAAGGAACGGCAAGTGCAAGAGCCTGGAAATGCAGAAGGGTGAGATACCTCCGAGAAAAAGAAAGGAGGCCAGAGACTTGGGAGTCTGGAAAGCGGGAGGAAAGAGCTGTAGCTGGAGAGGGTCGGGGGCTCGCAGGGCTTGGAAATGAATTTTCTGAGAATATGGATCTCCTACACTGCTCAACCCACCAGCAAGCAGGAAGGGTGCTTGCTATCTGTCCTGGCATGAGACTGCTGTGTCAGTGGCCAATGTGCTATAGGGAGAGGCTGGAGACGGGGCTCTGAGGGATTAGAGGTGTAAGGCACAGGTCTCAGAGTGAAGAAGAGAGTGAAGGGAGAGGCCCGAGAAAGCCGATGACACAATAAGAGCCCTTGGCTAAGGGTTTTGGAACAGAGAGGGGAGGGGAAGAGAGAAGTAGGGAAGGGCTTTTTTTCTTTCTCTCCCCTTCATCATTAAGATAAGCAGAGGGGCTGGAGAAGGGACCCCGCCCAACCCCGCCCCCATTTACTGACTGTAAAAGGAGGCACATGCAAACGTATGGAAGACACTTTCCTTCTTCTCCTGGCTTCGTGTCGCAGAGGAGAGAAATGGCAAATGCATATAAGAATGAACCCGAATCCAGTTTATTAAAAAGTCCACACCTACCAGGGTACAATTATAGCTGATATTTGTTCAATATTGTAACTGACAAATACTTTTGTATTTGTTCGATCTTTACTGCCATTGACAGGTGTGCAAACCGAGGCTCAGTCTGTACTGGAATGCCAACTCAATATACACAGCTGATGCACTATATGCGATATACACAATATGTTCCTCGACTTCTAAGCACACAAGCTTGGTCTTCCCAGGCCATTGAAGCTGGGTATGGCCATATGAGTTGTTTCAGGCAATGAAATATGGGCACTGAGAAGTGACCCACATCTGGGTAAGAACAACTGCGGGTACAAGACCTTACACCCCACGGGGGGTTTAACCGGAACCATCGTTTCCCTGGAGAGTCATCTGGGGCCCACAGTGGGCTTTAAATGCGTGAGATGATTTTGCTATTAAGACGATGACATTTTGTTACTGCAACATGACCTAACTTCTCCTGACTAAACCTGTGAGTCTAGTGTGAAGCCTGCGAATATTAATTTTGATAAGCATCTAGCAGCTTCTTATGCTAGCAGCCTGTGGCCCCCACTTTTAGAAGTAAGCCTAACGCTAGGTTAACATTCTGTGTTTCATGTCTTTATAGAGAAATCGATGTCACCGAGAGCTAGTGTTCATTTATGCATTCAACTTCTACTGGGCACCATGGGTCAGGCATGGAGTGAAATGTTTGCCTTATTTAGAGGTGAACAAGACACAGTCCCCTGGTCCTCAGGGAGCTTACCATAAGAGAGGAGGCAGCGGGGAGGCGGGGGAGGGGGGACCAAATATTTCAAAAGCCAAATATTTTCAAAAAATCCCCCAATATTCCCAATATTTTAAAACAAGGGGATGAGATAGAGGAGGAACAAATTAATTTTGCCCAAAGATGGTCAGAGAAGCTTTCTAAAGGAAGAGATGCATGACCTGGTCTTAAAGGACAAGTCAGCATTGCCTGAGCAGAACACTGTCACAGGTTCAGGCACATGAGAAAGCACTGGACGCATGAGCTAGAGCAAGGTCCTGGGACAAAGCCGACGAGAGATGACCCAAGGGGCTGCTGTTAGGGGAAGACCCAGGACGGAGGGAACTGATGTGAGTGTGACAATGTGCTGCAAGGCCCTGGGGCCGTGCCGTCCAGTAGTAATTACCATCAGCCACTTAGGCGATTTGACATTTTCTAGAAGCCGCCTTTAAGGGAAGAGAAAGGTGAAATCGATTAGAACATTCTGTTTAACTCAATGGTGTCAAAATAGTGTCATTTTAATAAGTGACTAATATAAACATACGTTAAGAAGATAGGATCTAAAAGAAGAATAAGAAGTCTTTAAAAATCTTGGCTTTATAGATATACATATACTTTTTACAGCCACACCTGTGGCATATGGCAGTTCCTGGGCTAGGGGTCGAATTGGAGCTGCAGCTGCCAGCCCATACCACAGCCATGGCAGCACCAGATCTGAGCTGCATCTGTGATCTACACCAGAGCTTGCAGCAATGCCAGATTCTTAACCCACTGAGCGAGGCCAGGGATCAAACCTGCATCCTCACAGACACTATGTCAGATTCGTAACCTGCTGAGCCATGTTGCGAACCCTGTATTGAATATTTTTAACACAACTCTCCTTGTATTAGTTGCGTGGCCAGTGTTCCATACCCACTGGCAGCTGCTGCTCTGGACAGCGCAGTCTAGACGGCTGCCAGAGGCTTCTAAAGCCATCCTCTCTTCAAGGGGGATACATGGAGCACTGGCTATTCATTCATTTAAAGGTAAACCATGAACTGAGCATCCTCCATGTGCTTTTTAATTATACAGGCTTTCGAACACTAATACAAATACACTGATGGTTAAAAATACTGACATTGTCAAAGCCCACTCCCCTAACAACATCTATTTACTCACAAAGTTATACTACTTAAGCCAAGTTAAAAAAAAAAAAAATCCAACCCACAGCATCAATGGCAAAAACAGACCTTCGAAGAATTCCTTTGACTTCATTAGCTAGTACGACTTTTTTTTTTGTCTTTTTGCTTTTTCTAGATCCGCACTCATGGCATATGGAGATTCCCAGGCTAGGGGTCTAATAGGAGCTGTTGCCGCTGGCCTACACCACAGCCACAGCAACGTGGGATCCAAGCCGCATATGTAACCTACACCACAGCTCACGGCAACGCTGGATCCTTAACTCACTGAGCGAGGCCAGGGATCGAACCCGCAACCTCACGGTTCCTAGTTGGATTCGTTAACCACTGAGCCATGATGGGAACTCCTAGTACGACTTTTTACAAGGGTGAGGAATTGGATAGTGCTGTAGTACCAACACTCTTGACCAAAGTTAATGACTTTTTTTTTTTGTCTTTTTAGGGCCGCACCTGCAGCACATGGAAGTTCCCAGGCTAGGGATCCAATTGGAGCTGTAGCTGCCAGCCTACACCACAGCCACAGCCACAGCCACACGGGATCTGAGCCGAGTCTGCGACCTACACCACAGCTCATGGCAACGCCGGATCTTTAACCCACTGAGTGGGGCCTGGGATCGAACCCGCGCCCTCATGGATATTGGTCAGGTTCATTACCACTAAGCCACAACGGGAACTCCTAAAGTTGATGACTTTAATTTGAAACATGATCAGCCTGGCCCTTCCTGACAAAGATTTATTTATAATTCTGGTGGGCAGTCTTTTAACTCCAGTAAGGCTGGAAATTTTATTCTCACTTTACCAGTGAAAGGGCCCTGCGGGGAGGGACAGCCCTCTGTAGTAAGCGCTCATAGTCAATCATAAAATGTTTTTATTTTTATTTATTTTTAAATTTTACGTTTATTTTTTTGTCTTGTTAGGGCCGCACCCACAGCATATGGAGGTTCCAAGGCTAGGGGTCGAATCAGAGATGTAGCTGCTGGCCTATGCCACAGCCACAGCAACGCCAGATCCTTAACCCGCTGGGGGAGGCCAGGGATCGAACCTGCATCCTCATGGACACCAGCTGGGTTTGTTACCACTGCACCACCACAGGAACTCCAGATCATAAGAATATTTTAAAAAGACTTTTAAAAAGAAAGTCACATCAGATTGGGCCAAAGATCCCTTCTGTATAATGCCTCCTTTCTCAAGGATTCCAAATAACTTTCTTCTTTTTTCCTCCGAAAAGATAATGATTTTTTTGGTGTGTTGTTACTGGATGGTTACTCCTAAAAGCCATTTAATCCCAGTAGCTCTATTTGCTTAGTTAGGTCTGCTCTCAGTTTAACCATCTAATTATTTCTCCATCTTCCTGCATTTCTAACCTGTGCTTCCACTTAGGTTCTGGAATCATTCGACTCCAAAGGGGAATTAGGAGGAACTCTTCTCATAGAATCACTATAGGAGTTCCTGCTGTGGCTCAGAGATAACAAATCCGACTAGCGTCCTTGAGGATGCAGGTTCTATCCCTGGCCTCGCTCGGTGGGTTAAGATCCGGCGTTACCCTGAGCTGTGGTGTAGGTTGCAGATGCAGCTCAGATCTTATGTTGCTGTGGCTGTGGTGTAGGCCAGCAGCTACAACTCTGATTCGACCCCTAGCCTGGTAACCTCCATATGCCATGGGTGTGGCCCTGAAAAAAAAAAAAGGAATTGCTGTAAATGGTCCCTATGTGTGATCACAGGATGGGAGCACAGCCTGTGCACACCGTATTTAAACTGCGGTGTCAGAGGTCTTCCACGTAGAGAGAATGCTAATCCCTCAAGCACGTTTCCACCTCTGTGCTGCTGTGGCCTGTGCCGGGCACCCCTTATAGGGAGCCTAGAACTTCGCCTTGCTTTTCTGCCGGCCGGTGCCTTGGCTTCTCCTGCCTTTGGCCTTTCCACATGGTGGTTTGGTTTCTCCAGCTTCGTCTGTGTCCTTCCTAGCTCTCACTGCTCTGAACAGAGAATGACACCCCACGTCTCCCATCACTGTCACCGAAAGGCCAGGCTGTGTTTGCTCTGTGTTGGGTACCACAATTCTAAAAGGAAAGTTTAGTCTTTGGCATCTTCAGGTAGCGGGTTCTATAAGACCACTTCCCAACAGGCTGAGGGGCTTCCTCTGACCTGTCCTTCAAGTGTCAAGGGCAAGCCCCTGAGAGTTGAGTCACACGGCTAGCCCCGGCGTGGTCCTTTACACTTTACCGCTTTTCCTTTTTTTGTTCTTTTTAGGGCTGCACCTGTGGCATATAGATTTGTATTTTTAGGCACCTTTTCATCAAGCCACATTTAAATAGGTGAAAAGGCATAATTCCCTCTCCAGCTAATGAGAAGCTGAAATCAAGTGAAACTTAAGCTTCAAGAACAACTGAGAATTTCTAACCTAGAAACCACCCCCACTGGGTACACACTCGAGGCAGCTGGCTAATGGGGCCACCACATAGGATAAGCTGCAGAGTGGGAGGGCTGTGTTATTGCCCACGCAGACTTTGTGATTGTGGAGCCCTCTAGATTTAACCCTTTGTGTTTCAAAAGCCTAGTCAGAGGCATCTTAGATAAATCTATAAAAAGGTTCCTTTAGGAAGTGACTCTCTGTGACTGGCTCTCTGCAAAACATTTACATAATAATAATCTAGATACCTCAGGACAAAGTCCACGCACCACCTTCCTCAGCTGGTTACTGCTTTCTTCCAGCCTTACCTCCACACGTCCTCTCCCCACAGTCTGTCTGCCCAACTCCATCTCAGCCTCCAAAACTCAGTTCAGGAGTCACTCCCTGGAGTTGCCGTCGTGGCTCAGAGGAAACGAATCTGACTAGGAACCATGAAGTTGCGGGTTCAATCCCTGGCCTCGCTCAGTGGGTTAAGGATCCGGCGTTGCCATGAGCTGTGGTGTAGGTTACAGACACGGCTCGGATCCCGTGTTGCTGTGGCTCCAGTGTAGGCCGGCAGCTGTAGCTCTGATTAGACCCCTAGCCTGGGAACTTCCACAGGCCGCGAGGGCGGCCCTAAAAAGCAAAAAAAAAAGAGTCACTTCCCTTAAGAAGCCCTCCCTGAGGCCTCCCAAAGAACAAGTTTGGGGTCGTCCTCTCCAAACCACCTCATGCAGCCACCTGACAGGGTGTGATTATCTAATAGCTGAATTGTTCTACCCTGAGATGCTAAGACTCTTGGTGGCTGCGGGAAGGATGTCTCAGTTGTTCCCCTGGGACTCTGCATATCCTTGCACTGAGTCAGTCTTTGGTGAATGGAAGAATGAAGCTTCCATAGTTTTGTGTTAAGAATATGAGAAAATTAAGCAGAATTTATGTATAGTGTTCATGCACATATCGGAACGCTCATATGGGCACAGGTGTACACACACACACGTATGTGCCCATACTTTGCCTTAAGGTGTAGATCTAACTTGTAGAGGAAAAGGATTAAAAACCCAAGCAAGTAGTTTCCAATCTGTCTTGCGGAAGGTGGAAAAAAGAATCAGAGAGTTATTTAATGCTAAGCGTTTGTAAATTTTCCCTCAAACAGTATTTGTGGTCTGTATGAGTGGTATGTGTATTTCTGAGTGTACTTTCTCTCTCTCTCTCTCGCTCTCTCTCTCTCTCTCTGTCTCTCCTTTTTTTTGCTTTTTTTTAGGGCCACACCTGTGGCGTATGGAAGTTCCCAGGCTGGGGTCAAATCAGAGCCGTAGCTGCCAGCCTACACCACAGCCATAGCAACGCCAGATCCGATCCGCGTCTGCAAACTACAATACAGCTCAGGGCAACGCCGGATCCTTAACCCACTGAGCAAGGCCAGGGATGGAACTCACATCCTCATGGATCCTAGAGCGTCGGGTTTGTTAACGACTGGCCACAAAGGGAATTCCCTGTGTGCGTACTTTCAAAGTATAGTGGTGAAGTGCTTACATGCTGCCGTTACCTGGGTTCAAAGCCCAAAGCCCAGCTCTGCCGCTTTCTATGTGGTCAGTGAAGTTACTTAACTTCTCTGTGCCTCAGTTTGCCAACTGTAAAATGGGGCTAGTAATAACACCTCCATCTTAGAGTTGTAGGAATTAAATGCAGATATATAGAACGGTATCCAGCATATAGTGGGTGTTCCATAAATGTTAGGTCATATCACTATGTGAATTCTATTGTGATCTATAAGACACAAATTCATTTTAACGTGTCACTGAGTTCTCATAGCAGCCTTTATGTATTAATGGATTTACTATTAAAGTCACAACTACTCTCTGTGGGGTGTCACATACTTTGATGTTCGAACTAGGTCTTGATTCTGAAGAAGGTTGGGAAGCACTGACTTTAGGTTAAATCCTTAGGAAATGCCTACAATGATGACTACAATGTGGCTATCATCTGATTAGATATGCGTCTCGATTTCCAGAGCCTTTTGCTCTGCTGGGTTGTGTTTATTTAATGGGCTATCAGGCGGAAAGCCGGCTAGACCCAGACTTTTACAGGGGCTCCTGTGGACCGTTACATGATTCATGATTATATTTCCATTTGTCACACCCCAGAGCACCAGGAAGATTCGTCTGTGGCAGATTTCATAGTAAGAGCTAATATTTTTCACTTCCAAGGTTCAAAAAATGCCGTCCTAGATCTACCGTGTAAGGCAGAGAGAGATGTTTCTTATGTCCCAAGCCCCCAGCAGTCAGGACAGAAAAAGGCCCCCAAAAGAGAGCCTCCTAGCCAGGCTAAATGACAGCTGGCAAGAAAATCATCCTCCTGAGCCCCAGCTCCAGGGCACCAGCGTGAGCAGAACTGAGCCCTCCCTCCTTTCATCCTCTCTGTTCTTTCTCTTGTTTAGTGCTGGCACGTTTTGGTACGGAAGAAACATTTAGTCATTTTAGTGATAAAATGGTTACGATGTGTGAAATCACCTTCCACGACACATTCTGATAAAGCTGACCCTTCACTTTCAAGATAAGAAATGAAGAAGAGAGATTCAAAACGAGCTATAAATTAAACAGTTTACTGAGACTGCTAAGGAGGACATCTGAACCCGGCTTGATTAAAACAGCCAAGGACATTAGCACATAACCAGACGCCCCAGGCTGTTCCCCAAACTCAGAAACTGGAGGTTTGGGTTGGGCTCTCAGAAAACCAAGCTGACGCTGTACTCAAAGCTGCTGTGTTCATCATTTCATCACAGCAAGGTTAACAGGAAAGAGGATGTTTCAAGATGATGGCCCAAGTTCTGAGGTTTTAGATTCTCTTTGCTAAGCTTCCGGTTGAATGCTAGAAAGTCAGCCCCGAACACAAACATTTCCCAGACTCCCAGAAACTGGCGGTGTCCCGCTGAAGGGGCGAGGGGTCCGTGAGTTTCAGGGACGGAGAGGGGCTGCTGGCTTAAGGAGAAAGGAGTGTACCACGCAGCTTCTTCCCTTCTGGCCTTAGCAAGTGCAGATTTCTGGGCCACATGCTGATGGGGGCCCAGGAATCTGCATTTCAACACAGGCTGCAGGATGCCTTTTCTGCACATTGAAATGTGAGAACCACTGTCTCGTGGCTTAACTGCAGGTAATAAAAGCACCATGAAGACACAGGTCTTGCGTCAGAATACCTGTGTCACCAAAAACATAGTAAGAGTAGAAGCAGCAAAGCACTTACGTGTGTGCACAGAGCTCTAAGTGCTTCACATATAATCTCTTAATTCTCACAGACAACCCTAAGAGCAGGTAAGATCATGACGCCTATTTCATAGATAAGGAAGCCAAGGTACAGAGAGCACATAATTTGCTTAAGGTCTCCCAGCTAGTTTGGCGGCGGAGGGGAAATTTGAACTCTGTCCAGTTCCAGAGTTTTCACATTCTAGAGGCTGACTCTAGGGCTGGGGGCCCAGAAAAGCACAACCTCTCCTTTGAAACACAGAGATAAAAGTGGATCAGTATCTAGAAGCCACAGAAGAAAAGAGTTGGGATGAACATCTCTAGAACTTGGAGGTGAACCTAGACTTATTCTGTTGGGGCCAGTCTCTCCAGACAGTTTGGTCCTGAGGGTGGGTGCCAAGCTGTAGGAACCAGGGTGGGGGGTGGGCTGGCTCATGCAGGCCAGTATGGCAGGTCGCTGTGCTAGAAACAGCAGCGCTGTCCGAGCCTCTGTGACAGCTGCAGCCATGGGACAGCAAGACCAAGGCAGCCTGCACTCAACCCGGGCTGGTCAGCAGACCTGCAGGGCTGGACAGCAGCCATGGCCTTTTCTTTCTTTTAAAAAATGTCACTCCTTTTATTTCTGATTATAGTGTTAAAATATGCTCACTGTAGACAGGGTAGAAAAACCAGGAAAATACAAAGGAAATTAAAATCATCCATATTCCTATTAACCAGAGATCGCTAACGTTAATACTATAGGGTGTTTGCCCTTTATTTTTCCATCTGTGTGCGTGGTTTATGCGCACACTCCTGTATACGGATTGGATGGCCAACAGGGCCCTGCTGTATAGCACAGGGAACTCTACTCAATGTGCTGTGATAGCCTGTGTTTGGGAAAAGAATCTGAAAAAGAATGGATGGGTGTAAGTGTGTAACTGAATCACTGTTGTAAAGCAGAAGTTGTCACAACATTGTAAATCAACTAGACTTCAATGAAACTTGAAAAAATGGAAAAAGTTCATATATATCACTCAATTTTATATACTACTTTGCCTATTTATTTACATGTATGTTCTCCCACATCATTAAATATTCTTCTTCAAAATGATTTTCAAGGGCTTTTCTTTAATTCTATCCACCTGCCCCATAACTATTTCCTTCTTGCTGACATTTAAACTGGCTATATTTTACTATAATGGACATTACTCTAATGTCTCTGATTATTTTTGTAAAGTGGATGCCAAAAGTATAACTTTTGGGTCACAGGGTATGGACAATTTTAATGTTCTTACTAATACAAAGGAAGCAAGTCCTTTAATACTAAGTCCCTTTAATACTAAGCTCTTTTCCAGAAAGCCAATATACACACCTATAAACAATATATGTAGCTGTCTCACCACACACACTAGCACTCAGTGTTTCCATTCCCCAAACCATGCCTGCTTGATAGATTAAAACGTAATAGAATATCTGCCTTTCCCAGTGGCGCACAAGGTTAAGAACAGAGACTGCTTTGATGAGGACCTAGCTAATATATACAACAAGTGCTCAATAAATCTTAGTTGATTGAATGAATGACTGAAAGAATCAGTCTGAACCAGGGATGCTGGTATTTGCCTCCTCCAGGCGCGTTTTGGACAGGGACCCTACCTGCCCAAAGCCTACACTGCTCCTTGGCACCTTGTTACCTGCAGCCTCCCACTCCCAATCCTGCCACAGCCGCTGGGTGACCACTTGACCGAGGAAGGAAAACCCATCCAATTCTCTGTCTTGAGACTCTGAGCTAAGAGGCACGGGGATGGAATAAGCTGATATTAGAATTATCTTCACAGCAGGTACAGAGTAAATGGCCACAAACTGCGGGGATTCTCAGCAATTCTGCGGATTCTAAACAGGCTGACTCTTCAGGTGGATGTGCAGTTAGGGTCCATTCCTGCAACACCAGGTGCCTGGCAGAGATGCCCTCTCTGCCAGCTTCCCAGATGACAGCGACCGCCCAGAGGAATGATCAATCAGACGGAAAACCAGCTCAGCACCATTGGCCAAAGCGAGCAAGATGCAATTTAACAAAGAAGATAAAGCGTATACAGTTTGGCACTTTGATTATAAATGGGAAGTCTGAATATAGTAGAAGCAGGTGTTTTCTTCTAAGAAATCCATCTGGTCGATCACCCGATCTGTATTTATGATTTACTTTGAGGTATAAAAATCATCAACATCATCTGCCTGACTTGATGCCGTCTGACGGCAAGGCTCACGTTTAATTCTCATATGTATCTCCAGGGTTGAGTACAATGCCTGGCACAAGGCAGTAATTAATAAGTCTGTGCTAAATAGATGTCAAAAACTAAAAAGTGGGAGAACAACAAGGCTTCTATAGGCCTTGACTTTTAGAAATCCATGAGTTGTGTCACATGCTTTGCTTTTTTCAAAGCTGGGAGGTACTTTATTGGACCTTAGCATAAACCAGGGCCTTGATGTACCCAATCCATCCTTTCCATTCCTTTGTTAAAATGTCTAGACCTAGGTCCTCAGCATGCAAAAGCTCAACTAGTTGGCTACTCTAGTTTCCCAGCCCATTTCTGTTTTTACCACTGAAGCTATATATTTACCAAGAGGACATTTGTGTTTGTTCCCAAACCTGTTTATGTCAGTTGTACTCATTACTGTATTTACGTAATTTAATTACATATTACATAGACTAATGAGATATCTATGCATAAGGAAAGACCTGTTGTTTCTGTTATAATAGTGGCGTGTTTTGGACAGACTTGACAAGGGTGAATAAATGAAAAGAACTGCTGTCAAATTAGAGGTGAACAAGACAACTATAAAAGACCAGGTGTGTGTGGGGAAACGTACAGGTTTGTAAAGACACTTACTCTGCAAATGTCTCAGTTCTCTGAAGAAATCAAAACTGCAAATTATAGAGGCTGCAACATGGGTGCAGCTTACATAAGTGGGCAAATGCAGAATGCCAGTATATAATCCACAAATAACTAAAACAAGAGCATCATGAAACATTACCCATCTTTCCTTCATGTCATGCACTCTGAAATTCTCTATTCTAGGAGTTTCTGTCGTGGCTCAGTGGTTAACAAATCCTACTAGGAGCCATGAGGTTGCAGGTTCGATCCCTGGCCTTGCTCAATGGGTTAAGGATCTGGCATTGCCGTGAGTTGTGGTGTAGGTCGCAGATGTGGCTCAGATCCAGCATTGCTGTGGCTGTGGCGCAGGCCGGCAGCTACAGCTCCTGTTAGACCCCTAGCCTGGGAACTTCCATATGCCACGGGTGCGGCCCTAGAAAAGACAAAAAAAAAAAAAAAAAAAAGAAATTCTCTATTCTAAACTATTAAGACCATGTTTTCTTTTGGCTGCCCCTGCATCATATAAAAGTTCCTGGGCCAGGGACTGAACCTGAGCCACAGCAGTGACCCCAGCCACTGCAGTGACAACGCCACATCCTTAACCCACTAAGCCACCAGGGAACTCCTCAATCTCACTTTCAAAAAGGTTGGTTGTGACCCACTAAAGGGATTTTGTGACTCACAGTTTGAAAAGACACGGCTTTAATCCCACTTCTTAATTTTATCAAGGAGAGAACTGAGGTTCAGGGAGATTGAAGGGCATTACTGATGTCACACAGCTAGTGAGTCAGAATTATGATCCTGGATTCCACGGCCTACGGCCTGTCTACTGCATGGAGCAGCCTTTGCACAGTTAACTCTGCAAAAAGTGGAAGGTAAAATGAAGAACGGATATATGTGTAACTGGGTCACTTTGCTGTACATCCAAAATTGACAGAACACTGTAAATCAACTATAATAAAAAAATTAAAAAAACTAAAATTAGAAAAAGGAACTACTGTATGACAAGAAAAGATTCTAGAGAGGAAATGCGAAAGACGCCCTCACTCTCTCCCGAGGCTCTAGGTGTACCAAGCTAGTCCCAGCACCCAGCGATATGCGCCTTTAGCCCCCAAAGAAGACAAATTAAGTCGCTCGTGCTACAGACACGTCTTTGGAACAGTGAACCGTGTACCTGGGTGGAACACGTGAGTCTTCTAATTTTAGAATGACTTCAGCTCCACGTGGGAAAGCTCCAGACAATGGAATGGGGAAGCAGTTCGCAGCTCTGAAAAGCTTTTGTTAGGCGAGATGAGCAATAAACAGATCCTTTGCTTGCTGGCTGACCTGGGTTCTACCTGTTTTCCCCGACAAGTAACACCTTCAGAGGCTGCTCCTTATAATCTGATTTGCACCCCCCAGCCTCGACTTGCCCTCTCACCATAGCTAAGCTCGGTGTCCCCCCACAGTCTGACCACCATCTCCCCAAGCAAGCTGATAACAGCGACCTTCTCTGTCAATAACAGTGCAGTGAATTTTCCATGGTCTAGCATAATCGCCTCTGAAAAGTCTCCCAGATGCTAAATTAAGCAAGGATTGAAACCCTGCCCAGTTCCAGGTGGGTGTCATGAGACACAGGCTAGAGGAAGGAGCAGAAGTTCAGGTTTAAGGAGCCACCCCGGGCACCCGATCGTGCAGGGCATAGATTCCCAAGATAGCAGAGGGAAGCCTGGGGCCTGGCTCCCAGGTGCCTGAGCACGGCCCTCACCACACCCCTGGGTCATTAGAGTGAGTCTCATGAAAATATGAGAACCAGATGGGCAGCCTGGGAACTATGCAATATTTCAGAGGGTTAAGCAAGGAGCCACCCAACAACTTAACCAGGATGCATTCTGTCCCTTGTAAGGGGCATGAAAAGGTGCCTTTGAAGACAGGTCAGAGCTCTTCCCCTGTGAAGGGTGTGAAGTTCTAAGCTGTAGGTGCTGCCACCCTCATCTTGCCTCCAGCTAATATTTCTCTGCACGCTTTCCAAACGGACAACCAACCAGATACAAATTTTCTGTTCTGATCCTCAGACTATTGACTTTGCTCTGCAGCAATGACTTTCTAAATCAGGCACCAGTCAGCTGTGGTTGCCTTATGTCACTTTGAGGCTCTCCTTGTGGGTTCCCATGCTGTCTTTTCACCTGCGTGGTGGGCTCTCTGAGGACAAGGGCAAAGAAGTTGTCCAGAAACTATAATGTTAGAACCTGAATGTAAAACAGCATCTGGGAGTTCCCATCGTGGCGCAGTAGAAACGAATCTGACTAGGAACCATAAGGTTGCAGGTTCGATCCCCGGCTTCACTCAGAAGATTAACGATCTGGCGTTGCTGTGAGCTATGGTGTAGGTCGCAGACGCGGACTGGATCTGGCATTGCTGTGGCTCTGGTGTAGGCCGGCGGCTACAGCTCCGATTAGACCCCTAGCCTGGGAACCTCCATATGCCGCAGGTGCGGCCCTAAAAAGACAAAAGTAAACAAACAAACAAACAAAAAAAACACACAACAGCATCTGGTTCCAAGAGAATGAAATACATGGCAGTCACACCACCACTGGCCTACCTGAGGCCTGTGGCAGGCATCACCAATTGATCACCACCATATTTCCTAACAGTTTGAAGGTAGCCTTATAATCCTTACCTTAGCTTTCCAAGTAGTCTCTATCAGTCCATCAGCGTGGACATGTGAAAAGTCTTATAGGCTATTCCTGATTCAAGACCAACAGATGAGGAAACTAAGATCCAAACAGGAACCTGATGAATAACTTGCCCGGAGACTTGGCAAAACTGAGACCAGATGGGTCCAACACCCCGGATTCCTAATCTCCAGCCTAAGGCACGTATCCCTCCAACGTCCCTCCCAAAGCAGATGTCTGAAAAGCATTTGCTGATGACAGTAACGCCAGTTTCCTAAGCCTCTGGCATCAATGACCCTCTGTATCTTGGTATTTAAGAAAAAGGAAGACTGGAAGAAACCAATGAAAACTCAGCAACAAAGTCCAAGGGCAACTGTGTGGAGTCATGAGACATGGACATTTATTTATTTATTTTTTTGAAAAGCGCAAAAAAAGCCACATGGGTTCAGCCCCTATTTCATCAAGCTTGTGTTCCACCCTTAACTGGATTGGCACACAGAGTTTGGAGTTTCCTCTCTCTGCTGCTCCGTCAAGTCAGATTGTTAGAACTTCATCCTGAGCATGTCTGCAGCCCTTGGCTCCAGAACCATTAATCAGGAAGGTACCAAAATCTCCTTCTTCTTCATTTTTTTTTTTTTTTTTTTTTTTTTTGCTTCTTAGGGCTGCATCTGTGGCATATGGAAGTTCCCAGGCTAGAGGTTGAATTGGAGCTGCCGCTGCCGGCCTTCGCCACAGCCACAGCAACACAGAATCCAAGCCTCATCTGTGACCTATACCACAGCTCATGGCAATGTCGGACACTTAACCCACTGAGAGAGGCCAGGGATTGAACCCATATCCTCATGGATGCTAATTGGGTTTGTTACCTCTGAGCCACATGGGAAGTCCCCCAAACCTTCTTATATCCATCACTCTCTCTCACGTATCACCAACTGACTCTGGGATCTCAAGGTCCCCTGGACACAAGAAGGTGTGGCACAGCCCACTACATTGAGCCACAGAGTGGCATTCAGCCAGTTACAGGGTCATGGGCAAAGGAGCAGGACACGACTACGGTTTTCTGAACCTACATCATCCTGAGGGAGAGAAAGCCTCGGGTTCTTGTTGACACCAGAGACAGTCTCACAGAAGCAAGACCAGAAAGGAAAGATGGAAGAGGTTGCTCACTGCTGCAGCAAGGACAGTCATTTTTCGGATAAATGTCACAGGCCTTCCCATGCCTACCCGGGAGAGCCTGGGAAACCCCAGAGGGCCTGGGCAGGAGCCACACCAGGTCCCTGAGGGAACCTGACATCCCCTAGGCCTTTCCTGTACGAATGGATGGAACGGGAGGAGAGCATAAAGCAACCAGAGGTGTCCGTCCCCATGGACGTAGCATCAGTATTTGCCATCACTGCAAACTGTCACCTGCAAGTGACAGAGGAGAACCCTGCTCTTGGCTTCCGGGTCCTACAGTGAGAACCAGGAGGGCTGGAGATGCATCTGGGGATAAATACAGCGCCCCCCCCCCTGCCCCAGTGGGGGCGGTTGGGACAATTCTGAAAGGAGCCCGCGGGAGTCATCAAGCTCTCTCCCCCTCCCTGTACACTCACATCTGAGCCCTTCATGATGGGGGAAGTAACGAGAAAGTGAGAGAACGACTTCATGGAAACTCTGGTAGGCTCTGGACTCTGCAAACCCTGCTCTGGGATGGACAGACCCTTCCAGCCCCAGTCCCAACAAAGCATAACACAGAGGAAGAGAGGAATTTTCTTCTGTGGCGTCATGGGCCACCAAGTGGCCTGGACACCTTAAGGGTTCACAGGCATCAAGGATAACAACTCCAAGGCGAGGCTGTGGGGCTGGTACCCAGTGGGAGTAGCAGCATCACCTCCACTGTATCTGGAAGGAAAGAGAAGAGCAGGGTACCAAGGACACTGTGTGGCTGCTTTGAGCATTTATGAACACATAGGACCACCTCCTGCCCCGGCTCCTCCCTGAAATAACCAGGGAGGTAGAGCGGGGGCCACTGCAGTAACAGATGGGAGCATACTCCATGTCAACCAGGGAACAATGAAACTGGCAGATTTCTGTATTGTTGGCAGAAAAATCAGCTGAATTCACTTGGAAAGCGCTTCCGCAATTTGCTACAAGGGTCATAAATATATTTGTTCCTGCTGCTGGAGATATGTCCTAAGGAAAGAATCCAAAAGAAGAAAAGCGCTTCTAGGCATCAAGCTGCAGCATTATAATTTAAGCCGGAGGCAATAAAAATATCCAATGGGGAATGCTGAATTAAATCAAGCATGTCCATTTTAATGGAACAGAGTGACATTTCAAAAGGATAAATTTCAACATGGAAAAATGCACAACTCCCAACCTCGGTTGAAAAAGCAGGCATCCAAATAGCTCCCTCACCACAACTAATTGTACGACAATATCAGCGCATATGGACAAGGCTAATACCCATGTGCAAACGGAGCAGAGGCTGCCTCTGTAATCCTCTGCCCGCGAGCCGTCTGCCTCCCACGTTCCCCAGCTTTCCCATCTGTTGATCAGGGATCTTGAAAACGAAACGGGGGAAATTTTACTACAAATGTCAAAAGAGAAACTGGAAAATAACTAAACAGAGATCAGCAGGCAGAGGTAGACAAGCGGGTTTCGGAATCTGGATTCTTCTTGAGATGGATTAGGGATGTGAGCGTTCCAAGCCTGGGGGTCGTGCAGGCTGTGCTTTCCGCAGCCTCGCCCACAGCGATTGCTGGGTCAGAGATGGGAGAGGGCAGGTCCTGAGGGAGCTGCAGCAGCCGCTGGTGGGTGGGTGGGAGCAGTTAAGGCCCCCCAGGAGTGCTCCCTGGGCCCCTGGGACAGAGGGCTCAGAGGACGGCTGTGCCTCCCCGGGCAGGACCCCGCCCCCCACCCCCGCCAAAGAGGCATCTTAGAGTGCAGGCTCCACAAAGCGGCCCGGGTCTGCAACCACCCCACATCAAGGGGTCAGGACTCACCACTCAGGGCGGACGTGCTGTTCTCCAGGGCCTGGCACGCGGTCAACAAGATACCTGTGGGGGGAAGACGAGAGGACAGGTGAGGGTCTGGTCGGCAGCAGATTTTCTCAGGCTTTGAGGGGACGGCCCCCGGCAAGGGTGAGAGTTGGTATTTTACAAAGTGGCCAACAGGCAGGTTTGGTGACCTAAGTGGGGGAGCTCAGTGCAAAAGGAGTATGTGGGACCCTTGGTTCAAAAAGCAGGGAAAAGTGCCTCTTAGCATGACTAAAATGCAGAGCTATTCCCTGCCTTTCCCAGACTGTCTCTCTCCATTTGTCATGGTGCTTCTTGTTTTTTTTTTTTTTTTTAATACTTTATAAATATTTTTTAAAATGTGGTAAAATACACATAGAAGTTACTATTTTAACTCTTTTTAAGAGTACAGTTCAGTGGTTTTAAGTACATACATGTTGTTGAGTGTGTCAGGACGTATTTCATTTGCTCTTTCTGGTCTTGCTGTCTTTGGGTTATGAGACTACTTATGGGTGGAGCATGGCTCCTTGGAGGCCCCCTGGGCCCCAGGGACAGTGCACAAGTGCGCAAGTGACCATGAACTACGGGTTTTCCCCTCGGCCAGCGTTGGGATGGATGTGTGCGACCCAGCCCGGGGCAGGGAGGATTAGTCGGGGGTTTCTTCCTCCCAGAAACCAGTTGACCCCACCCAAGGTAGGCAGGTGATCCTTGAGGGTGCTGCAACACCCACCCCGGGAAGCTGGATGGGGGAGGGGAGAGGCTCACCCCTATCCGTCATCCCAGGAAACGCAGGGGAACTGCCAGCTGGATGGGGCGGTGGCCACCACGCCCTGCCCTAGATGCCATGGGGTACATGCACCTCACCCCAACCTTTCTTTGTCAACGTCCTGTGTGGCAGGGACGAGAACCCACCCAGGGGAGGGAGGGAGGTGGGAGTGGCATCATGGGCCACCAAGATGGCCCATGACGGGCACACGGGAGCCGAGCGCCCCTTCCCCAGCCCCCCTATACTCCACTGTCCCAGCGAACTTCACTTAAGAGATACAAAGGCAAAGAGAAAACTGTTAAGAATTTCAAGACTACAGCAGCCCGGCGTTAGCCCCCAAGGCCACCTGAGCCTGAGGCTCTGGGACCACAAGGGTCGCATACCCATGAAGGTGTCCCTGCCAGCAGATGACCTTATGTGCCTGCACGTTACAGTACTGGAGATTTCTGGAAACAGAGCAGCACAATTCTGATGAAGAAGGAAACTCTACGCGTTATGCAATCAGCATGACCTAAGTTAGAATGACTTCCTAAAACTGAACTGAGAAAAGATGCCGGGGTGGCCATACAAAGAGGCTGGGCCACCTGCAGGGTAGCCCAGAGGCGACACAGAAAACAGGAAAACTTCTGCACTGTGACCACCCCCCGCCTCTGCCAGTGCTCAGGATCCGTGCTCCCCACCCCCGCCACGCAGGCTGTGACGGCTCCTTTCCCCTTTCACTCAGAGTGTAGACACAGCAGCCCTTGACTCTCAAGGAAGAAACATGCTTGGACAGAAAAGCAATTTGCTCACAACTTTCCTTTTGGCTCTTGACATGAGAAACATCTCGAAAACTTCAGACTGCTTTTATGGCAGGCCTGGCCTGGATTTCCCAAATACTCTCACAGAGTGTGGAACCAGTCATCTGGGCTGGAGTTGGGTGCGTGGGAGGGGGGACAAGATGCGGCGGGGGACGAGGAGAGAAATGTAGTCGAATCACACGTCTGCCCTGAACAACTCCTTCCTGCTGCTCAATAGACTCTTCTTCTTTTGGCCACCCCGTGGCATTTGGAATTCCCAGGCCAGGGATCAGATCCAAGTCACAGGTGCGGCCACACGGGATCCTGAACTCACTGTGCCGGGCCAGGGATCAAACCTGCGTCCTGGTGCTGCACAGACGCTGCCGATCCCGTTGTGCCACATCGGGAACTCCGATGTGGCACAAAACAAACCAAACTTTTGTTTTGGTGTTGGTTCATTTGAAAATCATTTTTATTGGAAGATAGTTGGCTTACAAAGCTGTGTTAATTTCAGGCAGACAGCGAAATTAATCCGTTATACATATACATATATCCATTCCTTTTCAGATTCTTTTCCCATATTGGTTATTATACAGTATGGAGTAAATTTCCCTGTGCTGTTCAGTTCTTCCTTGTTACCCGTCCATTTTATATATAGTAGTGTGTACATATTAATCCCAACCCCCTCGTTTAACCGCCCCCCCCCACATTTCTCCTTCGGTAAACGTAAGTTTGGTTTCGAAATCTTTGAGTCTGTTTGTTTTTTAAGTTCTACTGTGCCATTTCTACTAGACTGCACATATTACTGATCTCATACGATGTTTGTCTTTCTCTGAATAGTCACCAACTTTGGAAGCCTGCTCTTGGGGGTCCCCTGGGCAGATCTGAAAGGCCGGGTTTATAATCCACACACCAAGCGTTCAGGTGAGGCTTTCCTTCCAAAGGCAGGAAAAGTCTTAGTGGTTCTGCACTGTCAGCTGGGAACTTGTCACAATCTGCCTTTGCTGTCACCGCCACAAAACACTCTGGGTCAAAGGTGGCCAGTGACCTGCGGTACCGAAAGGAATGCTCTGCATACCTCTTGAGAGGAAGTGCCACTGGCCTGTCACATCCCTGAAAGAACAAACTGACTTCCCACCTCCCTCCCTCCCTGGCCCTGTATCCTTTCAGTCAGTACAGTTCCTGGGCTCCACACCAACCTTTGCTTAAGCAAAATCGCCACAAGAAAGCAAACCCTGCATGACTGCAGGCAGGACAGAGCAGAGCCCCTCACCAGTCTCCAGGGAGTGCAGGGGGTGCTCTCCCAGCCTTCATTCCCCCCGGATGCTCCCAGCCGCCAGACTTGCAAAGATGTTTGGAGAACTAATTAGAGTTTGCAAAACCACCATGATCCACAGATGAAAGACACTGGGTTTTTATTCATAATTGGAGCAATACGAGAAGAATGGTTCCTTTCTGTACCCTTACATCCCCATGGAAAACAACTTCTTAGTGCCCTGGGCTCTCTCTGCAATCTTCAGTTGAGGCCCTGCGATGGGAGGTAAAGTCTGTGCTTTCCCTCAGAGGGTCCCAGACCAAGAAGACAAGGTCAGGCCTCCTTCCCTTCTCAGGTGGGTGGGTACCACTTACTGGGCAGGTGCCAGTTCCAGGCTTAGCAGTAGGCTTTTTACAGGCATTATCTTATTTAGTCTTCACTATAACCCACAATATAGGGCACCCCCGGCCTCCCTGCCTTCTGGTCCAGCCCATGGCAACACCAATTTTACAGATGAGGAAATGGAGGCTTAGAGAGGTGGAGAGATCTGCCCAAGGTCCTGCTGTCAAATTCAAACTCAAGTCTGTCCAACTCCTGTGCCTGAGACAGTGTTTAATTATTCCCTCTCCACACAGCAGTTACTTTGACCATGGCCGGTCATGACACACTGGTAGGTGTGTATTTACCAGTTTCAGCCCCTAAATGTGCCCAGGCAAGAGGTTCAGCAGACCTTGCCTCCAGGTTTGAGTCGCCTCTTCCTCAGGCCATATCTGAGCCCTTCTGGCATTTTCCCACCACCTCCGGTCCCTCAGCCCCCCACGAGCAAGGTCTGCTGAGAAGGGTTAAGGGTGTGACTTAGCCAGGCTCCTGACCGCCCCACCTTGTAAGGCCAGCTGTCCCAAACTGCCATGCCCTGGGGGCCGTGCCTGGAAAAGCTGGGCTGTGTAAAGTTCTTCCAGAAACATGTGACCTTGGCAGGCTTCAAGCCTCCTCAGACACACAGGAAGTTGTTCCCTGGAGCACCCGTGTGGGACAGTACAGCCACAGGGAGAGCGGCCACAGTCCGTGGCTGGGGGAAGCCAACCCACGGTTCAGATGGAGGCTTGACAGCCACCGAGGCCTCTCACCTGAAGTTCAAAGCCAGACTCATGTCACAGGGCCACCCAGCCAGCCTCCCTCTGGGCCAGGAATTCCTGCAAGGCTGCTCCTGCCAGCATCCCATTTCTATTTAAATAGCTGCAAAGAGGGGAATCCCTGGATTGTGAACTTGCAAAAAGGGGTGGCGGTGAGGGGAGAACCATCCACAACGGAAGAAAGACCTTGTGAAAGGGGGATCCCCCACCTCAAGGAAGAGAAGGAAGCCAGTCTGGAACACGGATAGACGGTGCCAACGGAAAGAATGTTGAGAGAGGCCATTCTGCTTATCTGCTGAGCCCACAAGATGCAGCCACTGCCAAGCCACCCGCCACTGTGCCGATGGGAAATGCTGCTGACAGATTCAGGGTGCCCATCACCCCTGGGCCACAGAGCAGGGCGCCCCCTCCATGCAGCCCCTCACGCATGCATGGATGGGGACCCAACCTGTGCCTTCAGCACGGGACACCCTCATCCTTTTCCCCCACGTCGGCCTGGTGACCACCTCCCGTCCTCTGTGGATGCTCAGCTCTAGTGCCCTGACCTGGGAGAAGCATTTTCTGGTCACCCTGGCAGAGCTGACCACGCCCAGCTCTGGCCTCTGCTGCGGCCAGTACCTGCTCCCAGACTCCTACGAACTCCACCCTTTGCCGGAAAACTAGAGGGCTAGAAAACTGAGGGCTCCGTGCCTCATCCATTTTTAGATCCCTTAAGCTAGGTTTCCTGAGGGAAGGGGTGGAGTTTGGGTGTTGGGGATGTGGGGAGGATGGAGTGAAGTCGCAGCAGGTCCTTAGGGATGAAGGGTGTCTTGGACTAAGGACGTGGCCAGGAAAGGCCTATGAGTAAAGAAGTGATGGAGGCGGGAGGCGCAGGGATCAGGTGAGAGGCGGAAGGAAGTGTGGGTGTCTGGAGGGCAGCCAGGAACCCCCCTTCCTCTCCTCCCATCCTTGGGGCTGGGGATTCGTAAAGGACAGAGCAGGAGCTCAGGAAGTGAGGGTGGGACCTGGACGGTGAGAATCCTGCATCTCAGCACGAGGTCTTTGGGTGACACCCGTGGATACCATGTAGGGCGCAAAAATATGTCTAAGTGGGTCACAAGGAACTCATGACCTGCTGGTACTACAGTACCTTCTGGTAGCAAGTTGTAAGCTATCTTCTCTTGTGAATTGTACTCAAACATTGGAATTTTATCTGCAAACATGGCGGGATTAACTGCATAGCAAAAACTGCAATATTGGGAGTTCCCGCTGTGGCTCAGTGGCAACCAATCTGACTAGCATCCATGAGGAACCAGGTTTGATCCCTGCCCTCACTCAGTGGCTTAAGGATTCGGCGTTGCCTTGAGCTGTGGTGTAGGTCGCAGACGCGGCTTGGATCCTGCATTGCTGTGGTTGCGGTGTAGGCCGGCAGCTACAGCTCTGATTCGACCCCTAGCCTGGGAACTTCTATATGCCGTGGATTTGACCCTAAAAAGACAAAAGAATCCCACCCCCAAAAAACCACTACAATATTGCGTGACTTTCTGTATTTCAGAATTTTGAAATGCAAGAGGTTTGAAGCCAGGTGAAGATGCTGGCTTCAGGGTCAGAACTGATTAGGCAGAAAGAGGCAGGCAGAGGCAAGGTGGAAAGATGGTAGGACCAGGAGACCAGAGCCACCCCCTTTCTGCCCCTAAGAGACCATCCACAAAGGTCACGATCAAAAGCAGCCACATGGCATCCCCGTCTCCCCAGGGCAGTGCTTCTCTTCAAGGAAGAGGTGACAGTTCCCGTGTGCCCCCTCTTACGGAGACACCAGTGACACGGGCCTCAGAGGATGGCAGGCCAAGCGGCAGAGGAGCTTGTGGCGGAACTGGCCAGACGGGATTAGGAAGGCGCAGGGGAAGGCAAGGAGGGTTTAGAAATATGTGACACGGGAGTGAATCACCTTGGGCAGACGGGCTCATGGGACAGAGGGCTCTTTCTTTCGCCATCCCGGCAGCTGGAACACTGCTTTCAAAACACAGATGGGTCCCTGCTACCCAAGGAGAGTCTTAGCGAGAAATTATCTGAAATGGTTCATGTTGTGTTTCAGGTGGCGGGTCCCGACGCATGGAGCAGAGAAACCAAATCTGCGGGGACAGTGGAGTCCTGAGCCTGTGCTCAGACAGCCAAGACGTGGGACAGGTGAACCAGGAAGACACTCGTATGTCAGGGGGGGCGGCAGAGGGAAGATCACCAGAGCCTGTTTGGTTTCCTGAGTGCCCTCCTCACATCATTCAGCCATAATTGCCATTGTGGCTGATGGCGTTATTTTTTTAAATTGAAGAATATTTACAATGTTGTGTTCATTTCTGCTATACAGCAAAGTGATTCAGTTACATATGTGCATGCGCGCTCACACACCTACACGTTCTTTTTTAAAATATTCCTTTCCATTATGGTTTCTCAAAGGACACTGAATATAGTTCTCTGTGCTATATGGTAGGACCTTGTTGTTTATCTCTTCTGTGTATAATAAATAGTTTACATCTGCTAACCCCAACCTCCCACTTTATTCCCCCAAACACCCCCCACTTGGAAACCACAAGTCTGTTTTTCTATGGCTGTGAGCCTGTTTCTGTTTTGTAGATTGGTTCATTTGCGCCACGTTTTAGATTCCACATATAAGTGATGTCAGATGTTATCTGTCTTTCTCTTTCTGATTTACTTCAGTTAGTATGAGGCTCTCTAGTTGCATCCACATTGCTGTGAATGGCATTATTTCATTCTTTTTTTCTGGCTGAGTAGTATTCCATTGTGTATATGTACCACATCTTCTGTATCCACTCCTCTGTTCATGGACATTTAGGTTGTTTGGCTATTGTCTTGGCTGTTGTGAATAGCGCTGCTATGAACATAGGGGTGCATCTTTTTGAATTATAGTTTTATCTGGATATATGTCCAGGAGTGGGACTACTGGATCATATGGTAACTATGACAGCATTATTAACAATAATAGCCGCAACATCTGAGCATGTAGGACATGTGCTGAATCATCTCATTCAATATTCAAAGCCAGTCCTAGGAGGTAAGTAAATGATGCTTCCATTTTATTTATTTATTTTTTCTTTAATTATTTTTTTGCTTTTTAGGGCCATACCCAGGGCATATGGAGGTTCCAAGGCTAGGGGTCCAATCGGAGCTACAGCTGCCTGCCTACACCACAGCCATAGCAACATCAGATCTGAGCTGCTGTGACCTACACCACAGCTCACGGCAACACCGGATCCTTAGCCCACTGAGCGAGGCCAGGGATCGAATCTGCAATCTCATGGCTCCTAGTCGGATTTGTTTCCACTGCGCCACGATAGGAACTCCATGATGCTCCCATTTTAGAGGTGAGAACATGTAGGTACAGGAGACTGTCACCCCTCCAGGTCACCCAGCTCGTGACATTGCCTATTACGGGCCCAGCTGTCCCTCCTCTCCCCCCAACTCTGTTAAGTACAGCCAAGAACACAGACATGCTAGAGAAGTCCTCCCCTCCTCTTTTCTCCAGGATCTAAGCCAGATGTGTTGTAACGTGGACAACACACGCTAACTGGGAGTCCAGAGATCAGGGTCATCTGTGAATGGTGTCACATTTAGCAAGTCCTTCCATCGCTCTCATTCCGGGTTCCTTATGTTTAAATGACAGAGTTGGGCTAGAAGATCTGCCCAGTCTCTAACAATACACGGCCGGCCGTCTTCCTCAACCATCTATCTGGGGAAAGGGGGTGGACATACTTGGCCTCATTCCACTGCTCATTCCATTGTGGAACCCTTGCCTTGAAGAAGGATCAGGCGAGATGCAGGGTGTGAGTGCTGGTCTCCATGAGTGTGCTTGGTTTACGGTAATTTTTTCTTCCAATTCAGCATGGCATTTCCATCAAATATCAAAAGATGGAAATGATCCAAAACTGAAACCTAAAAGGGCACTTTCTATTTCCACATTTTCAATGCAGTCTTGACATTGGCTTGATGATCTCTTCCAAGCTTACAGTCCATGAGGAGTGCTCTTGGGTCGGTGAGCTTGGGACCCTCAGTTTTCCTGCTTAAGGATCCCCAGGTGGTCATAAGCAGCAAAGTCCAGTCTGATGAGTCTAAGGCAGTACCTCGTGACTACGAGAGCATGGAAAATCAGCTCCTGGGTATTTTCCATATCTGTGTCCATATAATCTGGATGCAAAAACCCAAAGTATTCAGAATGAACCTTCAGGATCTGGGAGGTGGGAGACAGGCAGGTGGGTGCCTGCACTGTAACCCTATACCATTTTCTAATCCTGACTCAGGGTCTATTATGGTGGAGCAGAAAGGAGCTTTGGGTTCGAACCCTGGCTCTGCCACTCCTTTAACGGTGGGACCTGGGCCATATTATCTAACCTCGCTGAGCCCCTGTGTTCTCATGCACAAATATGGATCACACTTCCTCGCATGACTGTTGCAAGGATTAAATAAAATGAATGGAGTCTGATGCAAAGTCGGAGGAAAATGGACTCCTCCTTGCTATAGGGAAGGCAGATGAGCCCGCACTGCTGAAGCCAACACACGAATCCCCTGTACCCATATCACTTCCTCACTTCCGGGCCCCAAGCACCGTCTCCAGCACGTATCTCAAACCACGTGTTCAAAAATCAACTGGTCTAGTGACCTGTTCCTCCTCCTCGGTCCCAGGTGGGGCTGAAGACGGGACAGCCGTCATGGACCCCTCCCTCTCCTCTACCCGGTATCCAAGCCGAGCCCTCCCACACATCCTGCCTCCACCTTCCCCTTCTTATCCAGCACCCTTCTTCCCTACTGCCACTGCCCCAATTCAGGCCTCATCATCTCTCCTGGGCTATCACAATAGCTGCCTAACTGGTTTTCCTGACAACTTTTTTTTTTTTAAACCTTTGCTCCTGTTGGCAGAGTGAGCTTCCCAGGTGCCTCAGGACCATCACATTCCTTTCCTCTAAACCCCCGCTCAGGGAGCCCCGTCCAAAGTCCTGAACAGGGATTCCGGGCGCCTGACCTGGCCCCTCCCACCCACTCCTGTCGGGCGCTCCGCCTCCAGCTGCCAGGCACTGCCCCCCTTTTCCCTGCACACGACCTGTCCCCATCCAGCTCGGTGCCTTGGGCTCACGCCATCGGGATCCTGACTCCTTGCCGCCGCCTGACCTCTGTTCAGTTGCCTGAGTTTCAGTTTCCTTCGCTGTAAAAAGAGAGCAAGCCATCCCTCTGCCTGCCACGTGGTCACTGTAAAGATTAAATGAGGGGACTCCCGCTCAAGTAGTAACCAGAGCGGAGTGTCACAAAGAGGCGTGGCTGTTTGGCCTGCCCCCTCCTCCACCCGTGGGAACCAACTTCGCCTCTGAGCACCCGGCCCAAATGTCGGGAAGAATCATCTCTTCCTCAGAGATGTCCTTAACCTTGAAGTTAAGCCCTTAACCTTCCTTAACCTTGAAGTTAAGAAGCTTTCTTTTCTTTTCTTTTTTTGCTTTTTAGGGCCGCACCCGCGGCATGTGGAGGCTCCCAGGCTGGGGGTCTAATCGGAGCTACAGCTGCCGGCCTTCACCACAGCCACAGCAATGCGGGATCCGAGCCGCGTCTACGACCTTCACCACAGCTCACGGCAACGCCGGATCCTTAACCCGCTGAGCAAGGCCAGGGATCGAACCCACAACCTCATGGTTCCTAGTCGGATTCGTTAACCGCTGCGCCACGACGGGAACTCTGAAGTTAAGAAGATTTCACTTCTCATCCCGCTCCCCCTCTGGTGTGGTCGGCAGCCTTGTCTTACTCATCTTTGCTCTCACGCTTGGTGCAATGCCTGGCACCTACTTAGATTCTGGATGCATATGTGTTGAACTGAATTAGTCTAAGAGGTCACTGGCTTGCAAGCAGAGCTGGAGGCGGGTGAGGACTGAGCATGTGCAGGTGGGAGCTGGCCAGCCCTCCGACTCTCAGGAAGTCTCCCCTCACTTGTTCCTCCAGCCACAGCTCTAAGCCTCAGTTCTTGTTTCGACATCCGCGGATCTGGAGAATGTCGACACGTGACCTTCACGCAATCGACGGCGCTCACTGAGCACCTGCTCCTCACAGAGACTCTTCCAGAGGCTGCAGAGATCGAGAAGGGCTCAAATCCCCTTTTCTCACTTCTGCACTGTACTCTTCTTATGGAAATCATTCCTTCTGACTCTTGGGAACCATCATGCTGAACTCCATTTATGCACGTCCACCTGGGGGCTGAGTTAAGATGCCTCTTCCAATCGTGGTGAAGGAGTCTCACTAGAATATAGAGAGGACCACGAAGGATGGCAGGCATCACCCTTTGCCTGAGCCTGGACTAAGTGCTTGGAACCCAGATCATGCCAAGGTGCTCCTGAGCAGGTCGGTCATCTCAGCTGACCCTCCGAAATGTTTTACACCTTTAACTTGTCAGTTTTTCCTGAAATCTTTATGAGAAAGCTGGAAGACACAGTTGAAGCAAACACTCAGCTGTGTTCCGAGAGCCTCTCCCACGCTCCCTGTTCAAGCCCTTTGTTTCACCCCATGTGTCCACTGAGGCTCAGGTCTCCAAATATTCTCGCTAGCTCCTCTCGCCTGCCTTGCAAAACACTTAGGCTGCCCTGACCTCACTTCTACGCAGTTGCCAAGCCCAGACCTCATTTCCCACCATCTCTGACTTAGGAGAAAAGGTTACCACCTTTCCTTCCCTACCTCAAAGGACAAGTGAAATATCTGCAAAACACTCCACAAGTATTTTGCAAATGTTTATTAGGACTCAAAAGGCCTAATAAATGCCCAGGACTTTTACCACATGCATAGGCATCAGAGAGGAAACACAGCTATAAAAGGGGGTGACATGCCCATCCTGGCTTCTGGAAAAGCAAGGAAAAAAGAAGTGACCAACTAAAGAAGCTGCAGAGATCCTGGCAGGAGGGGGTGGATGCTGCCGTGTTGAGCAACCTTTGTTTCTAAGGCCTGGCAGGTGTGATGCAACACCTCACACTGCTACAGGCACATCTTCCTCTCTGCTTTCACCCAAGTCAAAGCCTTATAGAGCAGGGCTGCCCGCTGATCTGGTGGTCTGAGAGGACCCCTTCCTACAAAGCAAATAGTGTACGCGGCAAAACATCTTTGTCAAACCACCAGTTAACCAGGATGTGTTGAGGATCTCCTCTGGGCGAGGATGGCCCTGAGGCCCTCCTATCTGTGTCCCACCCTTCCTTGTTAGGAGGAAGCAGAGCTAAAGCTTTATCGAAGACCTGGGCTAGGGCTGGGGGCTGAGTCAAGCTTCCTCTTCCACAGGCCCTGCTTCCGTGCTGGTTGCCTGGGGATTGCAGGGCAGCAGGGCCAGTATGGCCAAGCCCTCCCGGGCCGGCTGGAGTCCCCTGGCTGCTGAATCACCAACAGGCTCTACCAGGGTCGAGCTCTGAGGTCGCCGAAACTCTCCCAAGCCAAGGTGCTGGCAACCCTGCACCAGCCGACTGATGCTGATCTGAGGCATCAAGGTGTCTGTGCCAAGGGCTACCCTTGACTTTCCTAGAGTCCCAGAGGAAAGAAGGGGTGGGAGAGCAGACTAGAGACCAAGGAGGATCGAGTGGCAGATGCAATGGCACCATTTGCAGGGCCCTCTGCATTTCTAACCAGCTAAGCATGGACCCGGCTGCTGGGGAACTCAGGAATCAAACACCAAGCCCCTCCCCCTCCATGGAGGCCCACTGGCCCCGCCTCAGCTCCCCCTGGCCTTTTGGTGGCCCCATAATTGCCATCTTCCAGGCCCAGGGTCATCAGTGGCTCTGCTCATGTGGCCCTCAGACAAGCAGAATTAGCCTCTTGGCAGCCCCATCAAAGCCAGGCCCATCCCTCTGCTCGGTCAAGGCCATGTACACACATCGCTCACCACCAGTGGTCTGGAAGTAGGCTATGAGTGGGAAGGAGGTAAAAAATAAGCAATCCTTGAACTCTGCCCCATTTCCTCCATGTGAATAACTGAGCGATGACAAACTCGCCCCTTCTCACCACTCTACTCAGGACACCCCTGGAACCACCCCGCAGAGGGCACGGTGAGGCTTGGGGTTGGAGCCAAGATAAATACTGGTGTGACTGGAAGAATTTCAGATCAACGCAGCATCGGCCTTGGGGGCTGGGGGAGGGGTGGACAGAGAAGATGACGCTGCACTGATGTTAACCGTCACTGTCACACTGCTGGCTTGTTCTGTGTTCTCAGGGCTGACCCCTTAGAACTCATTTGACTGCCTAAGGACCACGATGGAGAAGCAGGGTGCAAATGGAGGAAACAAATCCTCAGAAGCACAGATTTTCAAGAGTTGAGGAGAAAACACCCTCAAGTTCCCTCACATCACCCTGCAGGCTGGGAACATGTCTAAGTTCTTCTCCTTGGGCCCTGGAAGTGAGGGTCAGGAGGAGGAGGAAGAGGAGACAGCAGATGAGAAAGGGCATGGGTGACAAGAGCAGGTACCAGCTGCTGAGAAGGGCCTGGATGAGGAGCAGGCAGGAGGCACCCGGAGCGACCTTTCACGGCGAGACCCTCACCAGGCCACCCCTAGCCCAGGGGTTCTCACCCCACTAGCACCTCCTGGGGACATCTGGTAACTGGCGAGGTAGTTTTTGATTGTCATGATGATGCGGGCTCGCCTGGTATGTAGTGAGTGAGAGCAGCGATGCTAGATTGCCATAAAGCACAGGACTTGGGCCTGCTTAAGATGCTAACAGTGCGTCCTGCTGAGAAATTCTGGACCCCAGCAGGGAAAGTCCCTTCCACCACAGCTCATTCAGCCTCCAGCTAATTGCAAGGGAAACGGAACCAGCTGGCAGTCACATGAACGGACAGGGTGGCTCTTGAGAACCTGGCAAATGGTCTAGGGAGCTCTCCGTGGGACTGTGGGCATCAGCCTGCCCTCAGTTCACTGGGACGCCTCCCCTCACTGTTCAGTAATTCCCTCCAATCTACATTCATCTGTCTGCCTCTGCTACAACAACCTGAAGCATCTGGGTTGCACCACAGGAGGCCTACCTGTAAAGCAACAAGATGGATAAGCCACAAACAAACGTGCTGCCAGTGATTTATAGTTGCAAGGGCTCCAAACAGACTCCAAGGGAGTGTGGAGAGGGAGGGACTGACACAGGGGTGGTGAGGCGAGGGTGCTGCTGCAGGCAGCTGTCTCTTGGCCCATTGCCAGACTGTAGGGCCCCTGAGGTGCTTCCCCTGGGGCCGATGCATGGTCTCTGGTCACATATAGCAAAGCTGTTTGCTGAATGCCCCCAAAGCACTTAGTCGTTTGGGAAGTGTCTTATTTTACTGACTGGAGACAAACCAGTATGGAACAAGGCACGCCCAGCCCGAGTTTTGGGGTGGAGAGTATCACATACCTTTTTGTGGTGTCGACTTAATCATTTTACAGGAAGACAAAAAACCCCCTGCGGATTCATGGTAGCTCTTCCACGCGAAAGTGGGAGTGGGACCTCCCCCACCAGCCCTGCACCTGTGCTCTCCCTATTTTTCTCTTTGACTTCGCAGCGCGAAGAAGGATAGAGATGCGAAGCCAACGAAGAGAGAGAGGAAGAGGAAGAGGATTTTTTCTGCTGGGATGGTTTAGCTCTGACGAGAAAAGGAAAATGACAGAAAGAAGAATGCAGGTGGCATCTGTGGAGAGGTCAGTGTATTTCCAAAGCACTTCCCAGAAAAATCAGACTCATCTAAATGAAAGCAGTGTGGGAGCCAGAACCAGCTGATGAAATGGTACTGCCACTTTGGAGGACAGTGTCGTGGTCTCTTGCAAAACCAGACATAGGCTTATCGTATGGTCCAGCAATTGAGCTCCTTGGTATTTACCCAAATGACTGAAAACTTATGTCCACACACACACACAGAAAGCTGCACACACGTTTAAAGCGGCTTTATCCACAGTTGCCCAAACCTGGAAGTAACCAAGACATCCTTCAGTAACTGAATGGATAAACTGTGGTACATGCAGACAATGGAGTATTACGTAGTGATGAAAAATGAGCTATCAAGCCACAAAAAGGCATGAAGGAAACTTAAGTGTATATTCCTAAGTGAAATAAGCCAATCAGAAAAGGCTATGTACTATGATTGCTCACCCCGAGACAGATCCTAGGAATCTTAGTCCAAGGGAACCCCAGGCTTCCTTGGGAGGGTCACATTCAATATCCAGGACAGGTTGGCATCCAGATGATGACGACTGTGCCCAAGGCTTTCTGGAAGCCCACACAGTATCTAATCCCACTCATCCCTCTGCTATCACACACAGGCAGGTCTAAAGCATCCTAGACCCATGGGGAGAAACATGAACAGGCTCTGAGCCAACCTGTAACGAGAGCATGTGCAGCTGCAGATATATAGACCCAGAGACCATTCTCTGCCCTCCGTGTCCTCCTCTGCCACAACCTCCTTCTGCCCCTGTGATGCGGGAGTAAGGATGCTGATGGCTGCTGGGGGTGGAGGGTGGCAGGTGGGTGACATGACACACTATGTATACTCTGGGGGAAGGAGCTCCTCCCTCTAAGAAAGCGAGACATCAATGTTCCCTTTTGACTAGGAGGCAGCCGGAACACTCCTGCTATTAACACAGCATGGGCCCAAGATCAGCAGATTGAACATTAACACAGAGCTTTGGCATCTGTGTTATCTGTGGTTTTCTGCTTCTCACTCTGAAGGGAGGCAAATACCCCTGTGACCTGAATGACAACATGATGTACCAGTCCACACCTGCACAGGCTCTCTGCCTTTCTGGAGGCTAATCCTGCCTAACAGGACTCAGTAGCACTTCTACATGGCTACGGTGTTAGGTTTATAGAATGCCTTTAAAAAAATCACAGAGTACTTTTTAAAAGGCAGGAAATGTAAGCAATGTAAGTGGGAACATCGTCAACTAATTCCATGGAGAAACATGCCTTTTTTCTCATTCTTGAAAAATGGCCCACCACCTCAAGCAGGAATGCAAATACACTGCACATGTACCACTACTTTCATACTGAGCCCACGACAGACATTAGTAATTGATCACAGCACTATTTCCCTCTGAACTCAGAAGCAGCCTCCAAACCCTTAGATACAGCACTTCTAGAGTTCCCGTTGTGGCAAATCTGACTAGTTTCCATGTATCCATAAGGATGTGGGTTCGATTCCTAGCCTCGCTCAGTGGGTCAGGGATCTGGTGTTGCTGTGGCTGTACTGTAGGCTGGCAGCTGTAGCTCTGATTCGACCCCTCTCCTGGGAACTTAAATATGCCACGAGTGTGGCCCTAAAAAGCAAAAAAGAAAAGAAAAAAGAAAAAGAAACAGCCACTTCTAAGTTATCACAGTTGGCCTAGAAAATGGGACTACTCCCCCTTCTGCTCAAAAAATACCTGCTGCTATGTGAATGATGTTTTAAAAGTAAAAGGTGGGGCAGGGAAAAAAGGAAGAGAAGAGAGAAATAGAGAGATTCTGGGGGTGAATTATTTATCATCAATAAAGATGTATGGATCAACCATTAAATGTTAGATATTGTGCAAGGCCCTGCAGATGCTGAGGACGGGGTAAGCGGAAAGGTGAAATAGAAAGCCCATGAAGTAGGAAATGAAGCTTCTAGATGAAACACGAGCATGCATTCTTACCCCTTTGCACACAATTATGGTCAGTGGAGTAAGATGCCTTCGGCTGGCATGACTAGAAATGAAAATAGATTCTTCTTTTCTCCCCCAGGGTAAGAGAGGCTGTACCTGAGCATATCAGTAATTATTCGTACCAATTTATCCTCCTCCTTAGAGCAAAACTATTATGTAAATTAAAGCCCTAGCTGTTCAGAAAATTTCTGCCTGTGCTACCTCTGAAAATATCTCAGGTGATAAACAGCCCAAGTGAAAACAGTGACTGAACCATTTACAAAAGAGGCTAAAGTGGAAACAACCAAGAACAGCACAGAACTGCGTAGTCTGAACAACACAGATTCCTTTAACGCTTTCTAATTAACTTACTGGGAGCCCAAACACGCTGGTTCACAAAAGTTGATGACTATCTTCAAGGCCAAACAGTGAGGCCATTTGCCGGCTTCTGCTCCACTTGCAGTAGAGTCAGATGACATCACAGCCCCCAGAGGGCATTCTCAGCTAACCCAGGACCAGCCTCTGGGGTCACGGCCCCGCTCAGGGATGCAGACCATGCATCTAGGAGGGGGTTTCACCTTGTGGCCTGAGCCTCCCCTCCCATTCACCAGGGCAGCCGGCACCTGCCTTGTTCAAGGAAGTATTTTCAAGGGAAGGCATATATCATATCCTGTTTTCTGGGATAAAAAACATACCCACGCAGACAACCCTGGGGTTCACTTCTAAAGGCTGAGAGCTCAGCTAAACTGTCCATCCGCAGGGCTGGCTCGAGGGACTCTCTGTGGTGGGAGCTGCCTCTCAGACAGACCGTCTCTGTCCTTGGCCTGGGAACAGTTGCTCACTGGAGCAGAAGCCTCTCCCCGCTTCGGGCCGTTCCTCCCACAGGAGAATAGAAAACGGCCGGAAAATGCTGTTCCCTGATGAGTAGGTGCAGCACATGTATGAACGATTAAGTACGTTTATGTCCTTCTTGTCAGAAGCCTCACCCAAGTCTTTTCCTTGTTATCAAGCATCAGCTCCGTGCGATTTTGGTTCCTTGAGTTCCAAGACATTTTGAACCCAAAGGATTGCTCTGCTCCAAAATGTCAAACCTTTCTTTTCTTTTCTTTCTTTTCCCCTTCTGTTGACTATCACAACTAAAGAGCATCAGTCTGAGGGAGAAACACAAGAGAGCAGGGCACTAAGAGATGGGCTGACACAAAGGTCAAGGAAGCCTGTAGCCCCACGTGGAGAAGACCTATGGAAGATTCGAGTAGGCCCTCGGATCTAAGAACAGCAGCACTTTTATAAGGAACTACCACCTGTGTGGGTAACTCACAGGAGAGCGCTTAGTTTCTTGGCTCCCATGAAACATCAACTTTTCCTCCCTCAAGGCCAGTTGGAGGGGCTTTTTCACGGTTACCAAGTAGCCAATTTTTTTTTGGGGGGGGGGTGTCACCACAATAGAGGCGTCTTACTTCTGGCAAACCAGAGTTGTGAACAGTCTGGACTTAAAGCCAATTAAGAAGACATTGTTCGAGGAAGGGACTGTCAAAATCCTTTAAACAAGATGCACACTTTTTTTGGTCCGTGGCACGTAGACGTTCCCAGGAATGGACCCCTCACCATAGCAGTGACTGAAGCCACAGCAGGCCTTACCCTGCTGAGCCACCAGGGAACTCCCAAGATACAGATTTTTTAAAGCTATGTTTTTTTTGCCAGGAGCTCATTCGTTGCAAAAGAAGAGCATCCCCCTGACTGCTTTGTGTGTTAGTGACACACTGATTGCCCATCATTCGACACCCTTACTTTTTTTTTTTTTTTTTTTTGCCTTTTGTCATTTTAGGGCCGCACCCGCGGCATATGGAGGTTCCCAGGCTAGGGGTCTAACAGGAGCTGTAGCCGCCGGCCTTCGCCACGGCCACAGCAATGTGGGATCCAAGCCGCGTCTGCAACCTACACCACAGCTCACGGCAATGCCGGATCCTTAACCCACTGAGCGAGGCCAGGGATCGAACCCTCAACCTCATGGTTCCTAGTCGGATTCGTTAACCGCTGCGCCACAACGGGAACTCCCGACACCCTTACTTTTACCTAAAGGAAAAAAAAGGCAAAAAACCACACCTTTAATCAGCCTCTGTAGACTGTCCATGCTGTGGCACTGTTCCAACAGCCGGGTACCCAGATACGAAACTATCTATTCAGAGGGACAAAGGCCATCAAAAGTGCTGCCAGCTGAAATGAAGGAAGTTCCTATATATAAGAGAAACAGTAAATGCTCTTTTTGTCCTGATCTGTGATTCTATCAAGTCAATGGAAATGCCTGTGTTAGCTGTGGGTACGTGTCATCGCAACAGTTGGGGGTGTAGAGTCTGAAAGTAAGCCAGCTATTAGCAAATGTGCAAACACAGATGCTATCTTTAGTTGGACTGTGAGGAGCTAGAAGTGTTAAAGACTCTTCCACCTTTCGCTATCATTTGAGGAAAATGTCAACCAGGGAGGCTTGAAAAGGGTGTGAGGAGGGTGAAGCCAGCCCCCAGCAGACAGTCTCGAGGCTGTAGTTCACATGTGCTGTGACCTTCAGGCATGTCACCCATTGGGACAAGCTGCCGCAAAAATGGAAGAGATCACCCTTCGAAACAAAAACCTTTTTAAAAATTTATGATAGAAATGGAATCTGACCTCCATCAACAAGTTGACAATTAGAGGCTCCCTGGTTACAACAAATTATATTAAGTCACACACACTTCATGTGATTATCTGTGTTCTGAACATCTGAACTTGTTTTTTTTTTCTTTTTCTTTTTAGGGCCACACCTGCAATATATGGAGGTTCCCAGGCTAGGGGTCTAACAGGAGCTGTAGCCTCCGGCCTTCGCCACAGCAACGCGGGATCCAAGCCGCGTCTGCGACCTACACCACAGCTCAAGGCAACGCCGGATCCTTAACCCACTGAGCATGGCCAGGGATCGAACCTGCATCCTCATGGATGCTAGTCAGATTCGTTAACCACTGAGCCACGATGGGAACTCCGAACATCTGAACTTGTGATTTGAACAAGGCAAAAATAAATAAATAAATAAATAAATAAATAAATAAATAAATACACAAAAAAATCCCAAAATAGCAACTCTCCCACATTTGTTTCTTTACGTTTCATGGCTTTGGGAAATAGCAGTATTTCTTTTCAGCCAGCAGGATGGTTATCCTCATGGCAGTTACTCTCAATGCAGTAAGTATTTCGGGAAGCAGCTGTCTGAAAGGCTGATTACACTTAATCTAATGTCTACTGCAAAACAGAACTCTCACACGTGACTGACGCCAGGCCCCTCAGAATCCACAGTCCTCCATGGATGACATGGAGAAGCAGAGCAGTGGGATGACAAGGACAGCAGGCCAGGGTCCTGGGTTCAAATCCCTGTTCTCCCACTCGAGGGCCATGGGAGCTTGGGCAAATTAGTTAATGTTTTTGAGCATTCGTTTCCTCATCTGTAAAGCAGGGATACTCATCTTATGTTGTAGGATTGCTAGATGGGTGAAAGTAATCTGTGCAATACATAAGGCATTTAAAGAAACAGGGAACTATATCTAGTCACTTGTGATGGAACATGATGGAGGACAATGTGAGAAAAGAATATATATAGATATATATAGATATAGATATAGATATATATAGCTGGGTCACTTCGCTGTACAGCAGAAATTGACAGAACACCGTAAATCAACTATAATAGAAAAAATAAAAATCTTAAAAAAAAAAAAAGACCGTGTGCTAGGCACTGTTTTAAGTGATGGCCAGGCATTGCTCTGAATGATGCTATATTTCCTCAAAAGGTGCCTTGCTCTGTCATACCAGGAACCCTCCTCTTGAGCCCAAACTGGCTACCTTGTACCTGACATCATATTGTGTGAAAAACTGTGTTTGCTTCTGCTACAGTCTACTAAGAATTCAGGGGCTGGGGGCAAGGGCTAGGTCACGGCCCTCTTCTGCATTGATATCGCCAGTCCCAGCAGAAGGTCTCATACACATTTAAGTGTTTGCTGAAGTGAACCGCATGTGTATAAAATAACCTAAACAAACAAATAAGCAGCATCCCTCACTTGGAGCAGACAGATTTTTGTTATTTATCCCTTTGGGTCTACAATACAGCAGTTAGTGAATAAAGTGCGACCTTGGGTGAATTACGAATAAAAGATTACGTTAGGACCCGTTCACAAAAAATCACAACCTCTGTGTGACCACTTAGTTGCAGTCTTCATAGGATGATAGCTGAGATACTCCAAATGCTATTATTGCTGTTAGAAGAAAAGTGTCCTGCCTTTTATCTGAAATCCAAAATATCCAATTTAGTTGAAAGCACTTTTTATTTTTTCCTGGGTTCCACAGTAGGGGAAGGGAGGCACTTCACAAGAAAATAAGCTCACATTACATAGTGAGTTGATGTTTTCCTAAGCATAAATCTCTAACTTTCAAGTGATTCACTGGGGCGTAAGCAATCTATTCGCCAAAACCTTCTACAACCTACAGAGGGTTCAAAATAAGAACTTATCTAAAAGGATGGACTTGATTAAAGAAGGTTCTACTACCTCGATCCTAACAGAGCACTGGTCCAGGAACTTGGAGTAATGCCTTTTATATATTTTTTTCTCTCCAGACGGAAAGTTAAAATATAGCAGAGTTCTGGGAGTTCCCTTCATGGTGCTGTGGAAACAAATCCAACTAGAATTCATGAGGATGTGGGTTTGATCCCTGGCCTTGCTCAGTGGGTCAGGGATCTGGCGTTGCTGTGAGTTGTGGTGTGTGGTAGGTCACAGACACGGCTCAGATCTGATGTTGCTGTTGCTGAGGTGTAGGCTGGCAGCAGTAGCTCCGATTCAACTCCTAGCCTGGGAACTTCCACATGCTGCAGGTGTGGCTCAAAAAAGAAAAGAAAAAAAAAATAGAGCAGAGTTCTGCCTAAGTCAGCAGAATTCTGCCTAAGTCTGGAAGAAAACTTTTCTCATTCACATGTAGTAATGGTAGTTTTGCATTAACTGAAGGCACCACATGGGGACAAAGGATTTACTAGTGATGATTTTCAGGCACTGGGGAACCCTGAATCATTAAAGAACAATGAAGTCATGTAACAATCTTTAATATGTATTCACCTAACAATAAAACATTAAAATATATGAGGCAAAAATGAATAGAACTTCAAGGAGAAAGAGATGAATCCACTATTATAACTGGACATTTCAACATTCCTCTTTCAGAAACGGACAAATCCAGCAGGCAGAAAATAAGTTGAACTTGACAGCACCTCAACAACATCATCAATCAACTGGATATAATGGACATCTACAGACTACTTCATCCAACAACAGCAGAATACACATTCTTACAAGTTCACAAGAACATTCACCAAGATAGACCACATTCTAGGCCATAAAACACGCCTTGACACATTTAAAAGGATAGAAATCATACAGTGTCTGCTCTCAGACAATGAAGGAGTTAAACTAGAAATCAATGACAGAAATATAGCTGGAAAATTCCCACGTACTGGAGATTAAACAACACTTCTAAATACATGAATCAGAAGTTCCTTTCACAGTGCACCAGAAACGAATCTGACTAGGAACCATGAGGTTGTGGGTTCAATCCCTGGCCTCGCTCAGTGGGTTAAGGATCTGGCATTGCTGTGAGCTGTGGCGTAGGTCGCAGATGCAGCTCGGATCTGGCATTGCTGTGGCTATGGCATAGACCAGTGTCTATAGCTCCAATTCGACCCCTACCCTGGGAACCTCCATATGCCGCAGGTGTGGCCCTAAAAATAAAAATAAAATAAAATAAAATAAACATGTGAATCAAAGAAGAAAGCTCAATAGGAGTCAAAACATATTTTGAAGTAAATAAAAATGGAAAAATGAAGTAACTAAAAATCAAAATCTGTGAGGTGCAGTGAAAGCAGTGCCTAGAGGAAAATTTACAGCATCGAATGAATATATTAAAAAAGAAGAAAGATCTAAAATCAATAATTAAGTTTTTACCTTAGGAAAACTTAGAAAAAGAAAGGCAAGGAGTTCCCACTGTGGCTCAGCAGGTTAAGGACCCGACATTGTCTCTGTGAGGATGCTGGTTTGATCCTGGCCTCGCTCAGTGGGTTAAGGATCCAGTGTTGTCGCAAGCTGCAGCACAGTTGCAGATGTGGCTCAGATCCAGTATTGCTATGGCTGTGACATAGTATGCAGCTGCAGCTCTGATTTGACTCCTGGCCCAGATAATTCCATATGCTGCAAGTGCAGCCATAAAAAGAAAAAAAAAGCAAATTATATCCAAAGCAAGCAGAAGAATGATGAAGTTATTTGTTTTAGTTACTATTTGCTCTACTTTTAAGTATCTGAAAATGAGTCATGCACATGGGTCAGTACTTCTCAACCTTTTCCATTAAAACCCCCAAAATGCAAAGAGAAGGAACTCATACCCATTCCTCTAGAGTCTGGGGCTACAACCTGACACAACTGAAGTAAAACAATCACAATTTATTTGAAGTCTTACACCTACGAATTAATTTGGATATTTCAGTCTTGCATTCTACTCGCTAATATACTTGTGTCTGCTTTAACACAGACTTTCCAGCTATGTTATGACTTTCTAGTTAAGCTCCTTCTTGATTCTTTAATTATTTCCTTTAATATACCCTGGGAGATATGCCAGGTTTGGTGTGTGGTTCCAAGTGGACAGCCCTCCCATTTGAGAAGGGGGCATGAAAATACACAGTTTAAATCAACCATAATGTCACATGGAGGACGCAGGCTCACCTCCTGACCCCCAAGTCCTGCAACGCACAAAGTCCCAGACAGAACAGGAGGACAAAGGCAGGTTCGCCACGCCTTTCAGGACCCTGAGACCCAGTGTCTGGCAGTCTGTAAGCACGCTGAAGGATGCGGCAAGTCATCTTTCTCCCCGGGGGTCAAAACATGGAATCCTTCTCCCCACCACCCTCTCCTCCTCCTCCTCCACAAGCACTCTCTCCTCCAGCAGCCCTACCTCAGAGGGAAGTGAAGTCCTGTCATGAAAGGGAGAAACGAAATGATACCCACTGTAATACACTGTCTACTTGCCTACTTCTCAAGATTTTTCTACGTCAACTTCCTGGGGCAATGACATGTTCCCAACACAAAAGAACGGTTCATTACAGGGTGAGCCCCAGGCTAATGGAACAGAGCAGCAACTCCAAAAAGACCAAGGACGCCTAAGAATGACTCAAGAGGCCAAAGCGGGATTCGAAATCAGTATGTAGAGAATGGATTATTCAACAAACAGTGTTCAAGTAACTGCATCACTTTATCTCCCAACTTACACCAAAATGCATTCCCAAAGAAGTGAAATTTCAGCCCCAAGAGGAACAACCTAAAAGTATAAGGGGAAATGAGCGATCAGTGAATCACAGCAAATCCCTTCCCACCCTAAGACGGAAGCAGAAATCAAAGAAGTGACGAACGCATTTCAAGTCTTTAACAGTTAAAAACAAAACCATTCTTCAGTAAACCCAGAGCACACATAAGTTTAAAAAGCCAAATGACAAAATAAAGAAAATATTTAATATATCTTTTAAAAAACTGCTTACAAATCAGTGAGAAAGCAATTTACCTACCCAAAACATGATCCAAGGATAGGAACAGGTAAGTCTCAAGAAAATAAATTCAAATATTCAAACATGAAAAAGGACTCAATGGTACCAAACTTTGGTTTTAACCAAAGAAATACAAACTAAAACAAGAAAATACCATTTTGCCCACATGATTAACACAGTCTAGAAAATAACAATGTTCATCATAGGCAACTTTGCTGATAAATAGGCACTCATACATAGATGGAAGTATAAATCTGCCTAGATCTTCTGGAGGACAGATTTTCAAAACATATTAAGAGGTCACCTAGTAATCCATTTCTGAGGATTCGACTGTGGAAAATAACTCAGTGATGCGGGTAATAATTTAGCTGTAAACATTCTCATTTCAGGTTTGAACATTTAAAAGTTTGAAACAACCGGAAGTTCCCATTGTGGCTCAGTGGTAACAAGCCTGACTAGTATCCATGAGGATATGGGTTTGATCCCTGGCCTCGCTCAGTGGGTTAAGGATATGGCGTTGCCGTGAGCTGTGGTGTAGGTCGAGGATGCGGCTCGGATCCCCAGTTGCTGCAGCTGCAGCTCCGATTCAACCCCTAGCCTGGGAACTTCCATATGCCGCAGGTGTGGCCCTAAAAAGCAAAAACAAAAAAGTTTGAAACAACCTACATCTCTATCAATTGTAGGATCAATAGATGGATGAGTAAACAGCGGCAGGGCTGTATAATGGAGAGTGTTAGTCGTTAAGACTAGATTGATAGATATATTTGTCTCTTTGCCACAGAAATATTTTCCCAGTATACTGTAAGCGAAAAGCAGATTTTAAAACACCACATGCTATTTTTGAAGGGAAGAGAGTGAATATGCAAATATCTGTAACCATACACAGAAAGACATCTGGTAAGGTCCCTGGCAGTTAAAGCTCGTAAGAGGATGCCTCTGGTGAGCTGAGCCTGAGGGTATTTTCTAGATGCTTCTGTCTGTAGATTCTGATTCCTGTTTCACTGTGGGAAAAGGATGAGTGGGATTTAGCCACAGCTGGCAGAGGTGTGTACCCTGAGTGGCCCACTTGGGGGGGTGGTGACCGGAGGGTGTGTGTGTCCTGGTAACACTAAGCGGCCTGCACTGGGGCCAGCACAAAAGCTGTATTTTTGGGGGGGAGGGCAAGGGAATGGTTGATGAGGTTTAAGGGAGAGTTCGGATCCAGAAGGATTCCCCAGCTCTGTGATTTATGACTTTACCTCACCTCCCTAAAAAAAAAAAAAAAAAAAAACGCTCAGGCCCTGGGCTTGCATTCATTCCAGTTCAGGGACCTATGATTCATCCCCTGAAACCCTAATTATAACACCCAAGGTCTGCTCTGTGCAAAAAAACATCTGTCATTGTTCACATTTGCTGGCAGGGAGTGTGTACCGTGTGCCAACCGGCCCCCTGATGTGCCCCTTCAGTGCCCAGATGGTAATCCAGAAAGCCGCCCAAGGTGGGAGGTGCCCGAGCCCAGAGTTTCCAGCTGAGCTCGGGGACAAGCAAAGTGACCAGGTATGTCCCTCCAGAGTTCACACGCCATTTCCTCAGCGCCACGGCCAAGGTGAAAGCTGCAGGTCTTATGCGGTTTCTTTCAACCAAGAAAAGTATCCCAAGTTTGTGTTTTCCCTGTTGGTTGCCAAGGCCTTGCAGTGGGAGGGGAGCAGAGTGTGTAATTGCAAACCTCTCGTTTATCAGCTTTGGCTGCTTTTGTGTCACCGCATCACCTGTACCATTTAGCCGGTTAACCTCCCGACCCTCTTGGAAGTCCAGTAATTACCCAGAGGGTGCCTCAGCCCTGGAAAGAAATGACGAAAGAGCAGTACAGGTATATCTGTCCTTCAGGCACCCAGGAGAATTGTTTACCGACCGTATTCAAACTCAGATTAAAGGCCTAAAATCCAAGATGAAGACATGGTCTCTTTGTAAGAACCCAGCATTTTTACCTAGACGAACTGATCTTCAAAAACCCCCCGTTAAAAAAAAAAAATCCCAAACATTAAGAAGTAAATGAGCAAACAACAGAAATCTCTCTTGCTCCAAATACTATGGTAGCATCTAATGGACACGAAGTGGATTTGGAGATTTTTAAATTTTTACAACTTAAGAAACCATCAAGAGCTACTGAGCAACCTCTGCTAGAAATGGCAGTGTCATGCAGCATCCAAGGCAGAGATGGCCTTATTAAAACAACTCTGGCACATGCATTTTTGCGAACAAACTATCAAATATGAAATTCTGACTTGAATTTGGTTAATGATTAAAAAGAAGTTTTTCTTGGAGGTCCCGCTGTGGTGCAGTGGGTTAAGAATCTAACTGTGGCACCTCGGGCCGCTGTGGCAGTGTGGGTTCGATTCCTGGCCCAGCACAGTGAGTTAAAGGATCTCGTCTTGCCGCAGCTATGGCGTAGGTTGTAGCTGCAGCTCAGATTAGATCCCTGGCCTGGGAACTCTATATGCTGTGGCTGCAGCCATTTAAAAGAAAAGAAAAAAGAAAAAAAAGTTTTTCTTCAAAATATTATCAAGAAAAACAAATTAAATATATATTTTATTTGGGGGCGGGCTAAGTGCTTATTTTGTTTCACGTTTGGTAAAGTCATGATGACTGAGGTTCCGGAAGCAACAGAAAAGTTTTTAATTAAAAGGAGATCATTTACAAATCTGTGCTAAAGCTTTAAAAATCTGAATTGAAGAGATTGTGAGGAAATAATTACCAAAAATGACTCAAGAAGTAGAAAACTTGAACTGACCACTAAAAAGGGATCAGGCTCAGAAGTTTCATAAACAATTTCTTTCAAGTCTTTACAGAACCATTTGAGTTCCATGATATTTTAGCTACTCCAGAGCATAAAACAGATGGACCGCTTTAAAATTTATTTTATAAAGCTGACATAACACTTTTTGATATCAAAACCTAAAAAGAAAAAAAGGCCCCAAATACTTCAAAATGGATCCAATCTACCAGTAAATACAGAGAATAACACCACATAGTCAAGAAGGTTCATTCCAGGAATTTAAGAATGGCTTTAATTTCAGTCAATAAATATCAAAACAATAAAAAAAAAAAGAACACCAACACTTGATCTCCCCTGCTTTAAAAAACAAAGCAAAATATCAAAATTTTTAGTAAGTTATAAAGAGAAGTATATTTTATCAACACAATAAAGCTTATATGTATATATACACACATATATAGTCACGTACATATGTGTATTATATATAAATAACTGAAAAGTCAGCCTTACTGCTACAAAAGTTACCAGTGTGTCAAGAAAGAGACAAGGATATTTACTGTTTTTTTAAAAAAGGTTGTTCTTAAAGTTCAGCCAGAACAATAAGAAAAAGCAACGAAAAAAATATGAAAGAGGCAAAGTTACCACTATTCAAGATTACATGATCATCTACCTGTGAAACCTAAGAGGATCAACTGGAGGACTAGCAGAATTAATAAAACCCATTACAACATACAATTGATCCTTGAACAACACAAGTCTGAACCACGTGGGTCCATTTATATGTAAATTTTTTGACAGTAAATACTACAGGATCTTGGGTGATTGAGTTTGAAGATGGGGAGCCTTGGTTATGGAGAAACTGGGGATGTAAGGGCCAACTACAAATTATAGGCGGGTATCTGGAGGGTCGCCCCCGCCCCTCGACCCTGATGTCGTTCAGGGATCAACTGTAAATATATTTTTTAAAAAAGCTTTTAGAAGTCAGCAATAACCAATTAGAATATGAGCAAAAGAAAAGGTCTCACCTACTAGAACACAAGATCCATGAGGACGTGGATCATTTTTGGCTGAAACCTAGAAGCAGTCTCAGCACAGAATAGGTGCTCAATAAATATTTGTAGACTAGATGAATGAACACGTTCACAAGACAAAAAAATACAAAATAAAAGAACCAAACTGAAATTCTACAAACAGATTCGAGTACTTAGAAGAATTCCGCATATGATGAAAAATGGAATTTTAAACCACAGTAAAAAGGATAGATTATTCCACAAATGACAATTAAGAGCATTAATGGGTTGCCTGTTTTAAAAAAATGAAACATAAAAGAATGACCGAGTCACTTTGCTGTACAGCAGAAATTGGCACAACGTTGCGGATCAACTATACTTTAACAAAAAATAAAAAAAAGATGTGCTACATATAAAAAAAATGAAACGTGAGTTGTACCTCACACCATACATTAGAATAAATTATAGGTGGAATAGTTCAACACAATGATACTATTAGGAAAAAAAAAAGTAAGTATCTGCCTCATCTTAGTATAGGGAAGGTTTTCCTAATTATACAAGTAAAGATAGAAAGCTTAAGGGGGAAGATTTATAGTTTCTGCTACATAAAAAAAAAAAAACCTAGGCATGTCAAAAATACAATAAACAAAACAAAAAACAGTAAAAGACAAACAATAAATAGAGGAATACTTGCCAAGTATTAATAAACTGTTTATATAAAGTGTGTTATAAAGCTCTAAGAAAGGATGATCAATCAATAAGAAAAAATTTTTAAAAGGTTAAGATGCAAATAACAAGATGACACATAACCTACAAACAAATTTACTCTCACTAAGAAGTATTAAATATGAAACTGGGCTGAGATTTTTTTTCTCCAATCAACTTGGCAGATGTTAAAACTAATTTCTGCTTGTGGAAGAGTCCAGAAAGTTAGCATTCATATTACTGCTGGTGGGAGAAAAGGCCAATTTCTAGAAAATTATCCTAAATAATCAAATCTGCACCAAACATTTTTTAAAATTTTTTATATTTTTTCTTATTTTATGCCCACACTTGGGGCATATGGAAGTTCCTGGATTAGGGCTCGAACTGGAGCTGCAGCTGCTGCCCTACGCCACAGCAATGCCAGATCTGAGCTGCTGGCTGGCCTGTGCCACAGCTCACGGCAAGGCTGGATCTTTAACCCACTGAGCAAGGCCAGGGATCAAACTCGCGTCCTCATGGACACTAGTCGGGTTCTTAACCTGCTGAGCCACAACAGGAACTCCATGCCAAGTATTCATGTATAAGAATGTCTGTTGTGGAGTTCCCGTCATGGCTCAGCAGAAGCGAATCTGACTAGTATCCATGAGGACGCAGTTTTGATCTCCAGCCTCGCTCAGAGGCTAATTCATAACACTTCAAAAGAATTTACCCAGATTTTCAGAATTGCCCTAAAGGGAACGTGCCTTGTGCTTGACATGAAGAGATGATTCTGATAGTCTAGATTTCTGATTTTCCTGATTCTACAAAATATTTTTTATATTTGACATTTCATGGGGAAAAAAATCAAAAGTCACCATGAAAGTACCCCAGTTCTCTAAGATGCTATCTGAAACATACTATGTTTAGCATAGAATTACGTTCATATTTTAAAATGAGGTGATTAAAAGTATTTGAAATGACAGCAAAACTCTGGCCATTTTGGGAAACCATAAAAAAGAAAGCACGACACGATTAGTATAGGTCAGCTTAAGTTTAATAACACAGGATCATTACTTTTCCATGGGAAAAGAACAAGACCACTTAGGACAGTTAAGAGTTCTCAGCACAGCTTCTGTCTGGTCAATAAAGCCTTTAATAATGGCTCATAAACTCACAGTGGCATTTCTAAACATCAGAACGTACTTTAGACAAAAGGCAACTGATTAAGCCAGAAGCTTCCCTAACAGCAATTGTGGAGTGGTGGGTCTCAGTGTCCCTTTCCTCTTCCCTGTCACCAGCAGCACAAGCCATACCTGGGAACTCTCCCACCTCCTGCCCAGCCATCTGGTTTACCAAGCCCTCTGGGTGGTTGTGATTTGAAGGCACCGCTGTGGAAAAGACTACAGAGGTTCTGAGTGTGAAATGAAGCACAAGGTGTCCAAGTCAGTGTGTTATGCCAATTCTAGTTTGGTTGACACAACCTTCTCTTCCCAATACCCGTCCCTGTTAGTAGGCAGCCCAAAGAGCAGGATCTTGTTCAAAACATACTTTCAAAAGGCTCTTAGAGATAGGTCTAATGGAAAAACCATTTATTTTTTCGTACGTGTTACCACGGGAACATGAAGCATCATTTACTCCTATAAAAAGGTCCCCTTTGCAGGGGACATTGAATATTTACAGAAAAGATTGCTTTATCCTAAGAAACCAAATTTTGGAAAAGCAAATACAGGAAAATCAGCCTCTAAGCCTGTATACCTTTACAGCCCTTATTCGAAGTCAACTTTCCCTAATTATGGCTGTCCAATAAGGAAAACATGTGTCCTGGGCAAAACTCCACTGTTCATTCTGAAAGACATCATTTCCATGTCATGGAAAAGAGAGCAGTCTTAATTCATGCCCCCTACTGGTCCCTCCGCCCAGAATCCACAGGGAGGCCGACCTGTTTCCTCCCTTACCCCATCCCTTCTGACATTTCATGTCCTAGGATGTCTTTCTTTCAGTTTACATCCAGTCCTACTTCTGCGAGCTGCCATGAAAATAATAATATTTATTTCTGGATTATAAAACCCACTTCTGTACTGTACAATCAACGTGTCATTTTGTGTGTAGCCCTTTATGTTTAAAGCTTATAAACAGCTTCCACATTTACCATCGCATATGATTCTCATCATCACCTCTAAGATGGGTACAGTTTTATTATTCCCACTTTATCGATAAAGAAAACTGGAACTTGGTGCTGACTTCAATAACAACTGACCACTGAACAATAAGGAGGAAACGCAAATGCTTTGCATCAAAAATTAGAGAATTCACCACGTCCAAAAGAACTCCCAAACTTTCTTGAACTTGTCATCTGCTGAGCGATATTCACTAAAATCACTACATATGTTCAGTTTAGGTGGTATTTTTTATCTTAGGAAGGTGGGGAGCTGGGAGATGAGACAAATGAGACAAACTCTCTCAGTTACAAATAGATCTAACCTGCAATGGTAGTTGGAATTCTATGAGGTTCAAAGTGACAAAGACAATGAGGAGGGCCCCAAGACTGATTCACTAAGCTCTTTCCAGATGCCAGGCACCCTTCTAGGTTCATTAATTATATTCAACAACCATATGAATATCCCCATTTTTCAGATGAGCAAAACAAGGCCCAAAGAAGCTAAGTAACTTGCCCAGGATCACACGTCAGGGGGACACGGGACTGGAGGTCCCAAGCCCCTGTGAGGTTTGCCCCGCCAGTGATGGAAACCTGACATGGGAGGGCAGCCACCACACGGACCTGGATTTCCTTCTCAGTTGCCATTTAAGTAACAGTCTCTCTCCATCCACACTCTCTCCGCCAAAACATCAATCAAGTAATGGGAAGAATCACTGGAGACTCCTAACAGCTCCTCCTCAGACTGTCCCCACCGAGGCGGGGACTATGGGGAAAGACCCCAGTGTTCCAGACCTTGATTATGATGGAACACGGGCTGATTTGCCTGGAAGTGCCTTCGACTAAGTTAAGAAAAATTAAAGAGGAAAGCAGCTCTGGAGGAAATGTGCAGAATAAAGATGCATGTGGCATTGATGAGTATTTAGTAATTTAGCAGAAAATGAGATGGGAGGCAGAAGTTGCAGTTAATGCACAGAACCAATGGCTTTTATATTAGTATAAATTACCCCACCTTCTTTTTCTTCTACTTTTTTTCAATTACTCATATTTTGGAACTGTATGAGCCAGCTGTTTACATACTGATCAATCTAAGTTTATACATCTTTTTCTTAAGGAAGCAAAGATCAAGTTGTACTCTTAGGCAAAAGAAAAAAATTACATGATGAACAAATGTGGTCTTCACACAATGATGGGGGCAGGAGCAACGCTGCAAAGCTGCTTCAGCTTTTTCTTTTTTGCTTTTTCCCTTTTTTTTTTTTGCTTTCTTAGGGGTGCATCCACAGCATATGGAAGTTCCCAGGCTAGGGGTCAAATAAGACCTACAGCTGCCGGCCTGCACCACGGCTCACGGCAATGCGGGATCCCCCCGGGCGCAGCTAAGCAAGGCCAGGGATGGAATCCGCATCCTCATGGATACTAGTCGGATTAGTTTCTGCTGTGAAACAATGGGAATTCCCAAGGCTGCCTTAGCTTTGCTTATCTTCATCATTTCTTGCCTCTAATTGTCACTGAGTATAACCTAAGACCGTCTTGAGATCCTGGGAGTCCAAAAGAACACACAATTGAAAGCAAGTCCCAGGGTATTCCACACAATCTTGCCTTGAGAAGTCTGAATCCTGGGAGATGGGACTGGAGTGACCCCAGTTAGGTGACTTTTAGCATCCACGTTCTTTCCACACTCGCCTAATTCTGGCCCAACATACTAACCACGGGCCCATGTGCACCGCTGTCTTCCTCCATAAAACGGGGATGGTAATAACTTCTTCATCAGGCTGGTGTAAAAATTAAATGAGTTAATACATGTACAGCACTCAGAACAGTGCCTGGCACAGAGTAAGAGCTCAGTGTTAGCTATTATTATTATTACTGGCATTCGCAAAAAAAAATTTTTTTTTTGAATAGGGACCCACATACAGGAGGCTTCTATTGTATTCCTAATGTTTTATTGCTTTAAAAAAATCTAAAATTAGAACCACCATAATACAAAAATATAAAAAGGTTTTGGAGGCACTCACAGTCATGTTGGTTGCGTTGGTGAGCTGGTGAGTTTTAGGTAAGGGTACACCTCTGAGCAGCCGTGGAATTTGGTTCCAGGACTGCTCTGTATTTCCCTTAGATGATGCCTCCCCTTCTGCTTCGGTTCTTAATCAGCATTTCATGCTCAGGATTACGGGCGGGTCCATGAACCCCCCGAAACTGTACACGGAACTGGGTGGGGCTGCGGCTCTGGGCATTTTGGGGTGTGGGGAGGGGTTCCCCAGCTTTTCTCAGGCTCTAATAAATGATCCTGTAGCGAGCAACTTGCTTTACAGGGTTAAACTCAGGAGACAGCGACTGGACACTTCATTTCACGAAGCTACGGTCATAACCAGGTCACCTGGGCTGTTAATAGCTATCTCAATACCAGAGAGACCTGGCACCGCGAAAGACAAGAGCCTGCGGGGCAGTGACCTTCACTATTGAAAAACTCACCGGTTCCCCAGACCCGACCTGGGTTTGCCGGGTTTAACTTCCCTTCCCTTCCCCCATCCTTCGTTCTCCTCCAAGAACAAACTCCAAGGAAATTGGCCACGCTGCGTCTAGGATTTCACTCCTGCCCTCGGTTGACACTTAAACCACTTCTCCCAGGGAAGTTAATTAAAAAAACAATTAACCCCCACAAAAATCCAAAACCCACCCCAAAGCTCGAGAACTTGCAAAGTTAGAAGACTGAGGCGCCGCTGCTGATAGTGAGCTCTGCAGGCCACTGAGGCTCAGGGGGTACGAAAGGGAAGTAGCCAAGGTGCGGTCAGAGGGTGGGACGCTGACAGCACTCTCCAAGTCTAAGCGCTACGGACGCCGGTGAAGAAGGGCTTGGAGGCAGCCAGGTAAGCAGGTACGTGTGGGCAAGTGTACAAGCACACGGCCGCTGCGGATTAAAGTTCAAGCCCGTTCACACACCGCTCCCCCTTCCCCGGCGGGCGTTCTCACGACTGCTCTGGGCGGCCACTTCCCGGGGAAAGCCTGGGCGCTCCACGGTCCCTCTTCGGAACAGGCTCCCCAAATCCCTACTAAAGCCAAGTGGCTCCCCTTGCCTCCCAGCCACCAAGCTTCAAGAAGCATTCGCCTCCCGTTCCTCTCCTAGGCGGGCTCAGAACACCCTCGGGAGAGAGAAATGGAGGGGACAGGGAAAAACGGGGTGTCGCGGAGGGCAGGTGGCGCAGGGCGCGCAGCAGGCAGCGTACGTACCCAGAGCGAAGAGGGCGAGCTGTCCAGCCGAGGTGACCATTTTACGGGCGGCGGGCGGCAGGCGCTCTAGCCTCCTGCCCTACCTGTGGTGCCTGAGTGGCGAAGCGGCGCCGCGGTGCGGGGGAAAAAGGCGCCGGCGAGGCAGGGCCAGCCCCCGGCGCGGGCGGGCGGAGGGAGGACCGCGCGCCTCTGCTGGCACTCGCCCCGCCGCGCCGCCGGCCGGGCGGAAATGGGAAGGCGGTTACCGTCACCTCCGCCACTCGGCGACCGGGACCGGTGGACCACCCTCCCGCCTCGGTGGGGGTGCCCCCCCGAGGGCGCAGGGGTGGGGCGGGGGCGGGGACGCTGCGCGCACCGTGCGGGGCGCGGGCGGCGGGGCGCGGGCGGCGGGCGGCGGGGCGGGGCAGCGCGACCCGGGAATCTCCGAGCCCACCGAGCGAGCCTGGCACCCGGGCGGAGGGAAAGGCAGGAAGCGCCCGACTTCAGACACCACCCTCAGACTAGCAGCTCAGTGCGGAGCCGGAGTGGCTGGGCGCCCTGGCCGCTTCTAGGCTCCAGGAGGGCGAGCAGAACCACTTCGGCGTCTGTCACCTGCGCCGACGGCCGCTGCCAGGGGCTTTCCCGGGCCCGGGACGGGACTTGCGAGCTGCGCCCACCCCTGCCGAGACTTGGCTCAAGGAAAGTGCACCCCAGAATCAAGCTAAGAATTTGTTCAACCAGATTTCCCACCTGCGCCCCCATCTGAGAGAACACTGGATTCTGGGGACGCCTGCTGCTCGAGCACAGCCATCCCAGTTCCGAGGCGGGCACACTGTTAAATCAGCGGGTCCTCATACTTCTGGCCAAGTGCTGACAATGAAGATGGGTCTTTACCCCGGGCCACCGCGCCCCATCCTGCCACAGGCTGCTGAGGCCAAGAACAAGGTACCATGCAGCCACATGCCCCCTGAGAGAGGGTTGTATGGGCTGGGGCTACCTGAGTGGTTCTTTCGAGGACTTGTGGCCTTGTGCTGGCCCCTGGTGCTGGAGTTTGGGAAAATGGAGGAGACAGAGGGATGACATTCTGGGCAGAGAATGGAAGGATCATAGGGGACATCTATAGGGAACAGTGTGCCCCTGAGAGTCAGTGACCACTGTATTCGCCTGATGCCCGGAGCTCAGGGACTAATTCTGATGCAGCCTACCTGAGGGGCTGAGGGGCTTAGTTTCAAAAAGGAAGTACCAGACCATTGGCCTCAGCGTTTGAACAGGAAACATGAGCCGAGAAAGGGATTTTGGAAACTGTAAATTTACTTTGAGAAACCATTTCTTGCAGTCCATTCATCAGAGGATACTTAGCTGCTCTTTCAACCCTTAATGATTGGTGGTGAGGGTTTCATGATAAGTCCTGGGCAACATCTAAGTCCACACCCATGCACGTACAGGACATACACACACTGTCTTTAGTGAGTGGTCCCTGACTGCCTTCAGCATCTATGTCTTCATCCTTCAGATTGGTCTTGACCTGTTCCTGTGGCTCTTGTGTCTCCCTAGACTAGCCTGCCTTGGCTAAAGGAGGGAAGAAGTCAGGAGTTCTCCATCGCCTTCTCTTCTCCAGGACCCCCAACTAGGACTGAAGAATTGACCTATCAGCTTGTTTCCTACTGGGACACCCACATCAAGTTCACTGTGGCTGAGGGCTGACTGTCCAAGCTGTCAAGAGTCAGGTTCAGCAGTTTCCCCTTCTCTGCCCCCTGCCTGCATGTGAAGTTGTGGATGGAGGGAAGGTAGCAGTAAAATCAAGCCAATGAGCTTGTCCCCTTCAGCATTATAAAATCTTTTTCATCAAGAGATAAGTTGATATCTTGTAGGCTAAAGAATACCCAAATCAAAGGACATTCTAATGCTTGGGAATCATTTATTGTTCTCCAACATTTTCAGTAGCCATTCTACATCTGTCATTTTATTAACGTTCCAACTCCTTTTAAATCAAAGAGGTAATTAGGTACTGAGGTATTTTTTCTAAACAACTACATTTTTAGTAAACTGAAAAATAATTATTGAACATTTGTAGAACTGAGAGGAACCCCAATATCCTAATATGTTAACACCGACTTTGGTATCTTATAGATCTCATTTAATCCTTACAACAACCCTGCAACATAGATTCTGTACTCCTTTTATGTGAAGACAATGGAGAGCTAGAGAATTTAGTAACTTTCCGAGTTAGAAAGTCAGCAAGTGGAAAAACCCAATTTTGAAAGTGAGATAAGCTGGTTCCCAGGCCTATGTATTCGCTTCTGAGTTATGCTGCCTCAGTTCCCATGTTTTTAATAAGGATAAGACTGAACTCATGGGGTTAATGTGAGGACTAAATGGAAGAATTTATTTGCATGCTTAGCACATTATTTAATATCAGCAAGTATAGCTATTATTTAAATAAAACTCAATGAACATAACTTTCCCCTCAATTTCCTACTATTATTATTTTTTTTTATCATTTCCATATCAGTTCCTTTGCTTGTGCATATGTACACCTTCCTGCAGGGGATAGTTTGACAGGTAAATCAGGAGCTATGAATTTTCTCAGCCTGTGGTGTAAGAAGAATGAGAAAAAAATTACAGATTGTGATTTAGAGCCAGGAAATTATTTTTCCTATGGAGTTGTGTGATGTTCTTTGTGTTTCAGCAGTATGGAATACATTGCATTCCAGGCTGAGTGAAATTCCTGCGGAAGCTTCTGGAAGCTGCATGGAAGGAACCACTGTGTTCCTTCACCTGCAAGCACTGCAGCTGTCTCGCTTGGTCACTGAGAGTTCTGCTTGTGCGTGCACATGAACCCTGACCGCTCTGTGGCCTTCCTACTAGGAATATGCCTGGGCTGCCTTTGCACACACTTAATTCACCTGGCCTTGAGCTCAAGGATAATCCCTTCTATAACAAGCCATTCGCAGCCTCTTCTCCCTGTGCAAACAGAGGAGAATCATGTTATGTGAAGTCCCACTGCCAGTTTTCCCTTTCCTTTCTTCTGGATACTTATTACAGAGTGTGTGTTTAAAGAGTCCCCTTCTTCACTGTAATCAGCCCCCTCCTTTCTGATTCATTTGTGGAATGAATCAGGTGAGGTTATAAGAGCTGGAGTCCTCCCAGACTTCCACTTTGTGGAAGTGTTGGTGAGGTTATAAGAGCTGGAGTCCTCCTGGAATGATTCAGGCCGCCGAGCTCGCTGTTTAGACCAGCTATCAGTGCATAAACAGCTCAGACATTCTGAGGGAGGAAGCACAGCCATGGGCCACTGCATCGAAGGAATTACAATTCCTGCAGAGGAGCTTTAGAGAGCAGTGAGCAGAGAAGGCTTCGGATGACTGCAGGACCTTTCCCGGTGGGAGCAGCAGAGGCAGGGGGACTTGGAGGGAAAACAGGAAAGGGTGCCTGACTTTCCTGTTTTCCTAGGATGTCAAAGGTCAGATGTCATCTGTGTCTGAGAGAGAAAAAGAGAAAGGTTTTATAAAGGACTCCAGAGAACTGTGTTTAGGCGGAGTGAGACTTTAATGTCTTAAGAGATTGAGGAAAAGAAATCTAATCCAAAGTAAGGTATTGTTCAAGTATCAGCCCCCTTAGAATCCTCAGCTATTACCGTATTCCTTATCTCTAGCCAAAAGGAGAAGTAGGAAACCTTAGGCTGACTCCATGCTCCCAGTTTTCATCAGCAGCATAATGGGTGGGTACGAAGCCATCAGAGGCTTTTGCTTTGTCTTCAGCTACCTGGGTGGTTTTCATGCCAGTGTTATCCAAAACTGGTCTGACCTTATTCTTAACTTCTTCCACCCCCCAGCCCTCACGTCTACCTTGGGAATGCACATTTAAGTTGTGCCTTCAGCTTGAATCCTTCCTTTCCAAGAGCTATCACAGGATGGCTCTAACGCCCAGTATTGAAATCTGGAGGTTGTTGCTTCCACGGATGGTCCAAGCAGCTCCAAGAAGTCATGGTTCTAAGACTCAGGGTTACCAGATGGCTGCTGCGGCTAAAATCTTTGTTGTCTCCTACAGCTCGTGAACCGCCTAGTTGACCAGGATGCAGGAGAGGTACCCAGAGGATTCACCACAGCTAAAGTCAAACCAGTCCATTAAGCACACTTGGAGGCAGAAGAGCTATGCGTTCAATTCTGCTTTTGCTTTCTTGCTGTCCCCCAACCCCAGCTCTAGCATTCTGAAGACCGGGAAGATTGCCTCCCAAATTCTCAGGAGTGCCAGCGCCAGGGGACAGTACTAAATCAAATGCCCAGAGATCCTTAGACAAGTGGAACGAATGATGTTGATGGAACACGGTGGTGACGATTGAGAGATGCAACAAAGGAAAAAAACATAAAGAACCGAGGAAGGAAAAATCAAAGAAAGAGAGTTGCAAAGGGGGCTTAATAATTTATCTTTTAGCGATGGATCAATCTGCCTGATAAACTCAAGAAATTCTCCCCAAACTCAAAGGAAAAGGGAAAAAAAATGAGAAATAAGATATGAGACAAAGACAAAGTCAAGATATCCAAAATGCTTTTAATAGCCCAGAAAGGGATCATATTGATGAAAGAGAAAATACTCGTCTTCAAAGACAGGAGGGGGTCAGCGATGACAGATGGAGGTTTTATATCCCATAGGTCTATAAGAGGAAGGGGACTTTGTCTAAAATGCAAAGTTCAAGGACTTTTCCATTCTGGGAGAGACATTTAAACTGTCACATTGAACTTCTCATCCTGCCTCTCTTCCAAACTCCCATTGAAACAGCCAGAGGAAAATAATAGTGGGGGAAACCTGTCATTGTTCAAAACTGAAAAAGGATTCCACCCACATACCAGACATTTCAAGGAATTTCTCTAAGACAACGCTGAAGAGACCAGCTTAAGAGAGGGTTTGACAACCTTCAATTCACATCACAGAAAAGAAAGTCATCTCCAGGGAGGTACACCCACCAGGGCTCTGGAGGCTGGTTGTGACACAGGCTGCCAAAAAAAAAAAAAAAAAAAAAATCGTAAGGGAGTGAGAAGAGGCAAATCTCCATCCTCCTGAAGCATCCTGGTCGTGCCCAGCTACTGGACTGCACACAGAGCATGGATCCTGTGAGGGATCCTGGCACAGAGAGAACACTGCCGAGGAGGAAATGGTGAGCGCAGCCGCACTGGCTCCCAACTAGTGTTATGTGGTTGCAACATGCAGGAGAAAGAAACTCTTCGATCTAAAGGTGAAGTTGATCTTTTGAGAGTTCCACAGACATCTGGCTCTTGTTTTCTTTCATCCTTTCATTCCACACATGTCCATAACAAACCTGTTATGTTCCAGGCACTGGGTGAGGCACTAGGGCTTCAGCAACGGCCAAGTGAAGTGCTTTCTGCACTGTGAAGCCACTCCAGCAGAAGAATCAGGTAAGCTCCGAAAGAAACATCATTTTCAAGTTTGCTACTTAAATGCCCCAAACAACAAAACATGGAAACTGCATTTGGTGGGAAAATGATTGTGACACAAAATTCTCTTTCTTTTTTAACCTTTTTTTTTTTTGTCTTTTGTCATTTTAGGGCCTCACCCGTGACATATGGAGGTTCCCAGGCTAGGGGTCTAATCAGAGCTGTAGCTGTTGGCCTATACCACAGCCGCAGCAATGCCAGATCAGAGCTGCATCTGCCACCTACACCACAGCTCACGGCAACGCCGGATCCTTAACCCACTGAGCAAGGTTAGGGATCGAACACGCAACCTCTTGGTTCCTAGTCAGATTTGTTTCTGCTGCGCCACGACGGGAGCTCCACAAAATTGTATTTCTTAACCAAGGTATTTCAGACAAGCAGCTGTAAAAAAGTAGACTATTCAGTATGTACCAGCTCAACGTAAGAAATAAATGAAAAGGCTCCACAGGAAAATGTCCCAGCCAAGCAAATAAACTCAATGATGTAAAATAAATACTGTAGAAGCAATGGCAGTGAGTGATAAAGCAGAGAAACTTTCTGTTGAAGCCTAACTCCTGATTTTTAATATCTTGTGGCACTCACTGTTGGATGCCAATAGAATGAATATTTTCCTTTTCTTCCTGCTAACAAAATCCCAGTTTTGTGTTTGACAACATGCTGTGACCCAGAGGATAAAGCAACATTATTTATTTATTTATTTATTTTTTTTGCCTTTTGTCATTTTATGGCCGCGGGTTTATGGCCGCACCCGCGGCATGTGGAGGTTCCCAGGCTAGGGGTCTAATCGGAGCTGTGGCCACTGGCCTGCGCCACAGCCACAGCAACGCAGGATCCGAGCCGCGTCTGCAACCTACACCACAGCTCACGGCAACGCCGGATCG
>PVHT021183519.1:25862422-26015720 GCA_004024745.2 Catagonus wagneri
GCAACATTATTGATGACTGGCTTAGGGCTGGGCGTGTGCCTAAGTTCTGGCCAATAAAATGTCAGGGAAAGTCTCCTGTTAGGCTTCTTGGGAATCAATTTGCTTCTTCCTCTTTTTCTTTTTAATTGCAGTCTAACTGATTTACAATATTATATTAGTTTCAGATTATATCATAGTGATGGGTATTTTTGCAAATTCTACTCCGTTATGGGTTGTTACAGGATAATGGCTATAATTCTTTGTTACTTATCTATTTTATACGTAGTAGTTTGTACCTGTTAACCCTACACCTCTAATCTGCCCCCTCCCTCTTCCCTCTCCCCTTTGATGGCCACAAATTTGTTTTCTGTGTCTGTGAATCTGTTTCCATTTTGTGTATACATTCATTTGTATTTCTTGGAAAGATTCCACATATGTGATGTCATACAGTTTTTGTCTTTCTCTATCTGACTTACTTCACAAAGCATAATATTCTCTAGATTCATCTACATTGCTACAAATGGCAGAATTTCATTTTTTTATGGCTGAGTAGTATTCCATTGTGTGGAACATTACTCAGCCATATACACACAGATACACATACCACATCTTTTTATCTGAATCCTGGGGCACAGGTATCTTTTCAAATTAGTGTTTTAGTTTTCCTTTTGCAGATATATATCCAGGAGTGGGATTGTTGTGGCACATCATAGTTCTATTTTCAGTTTTTGAGGAATCTCCATATTGTTTTTCATAGTGACTGCCAATTTATATTTCCACAAAGAGTGTGCCAGGGTTCCCTTTTCTCCAAATCCCCTCAGTGCTTATTGTACACTTTTCAATGATAGACATTCTGACAGGTGTGAAGTGATATTTCCTTGTTGTTTTGATTTGCATTTCTCTAATGATTACTGATGTTAAGATCTTTTCATGTGCCTGTTAGCCATCTATATGTCTTTGGGAAAATGTCTGTTCAGGTCTTCTGTCCATTTTTTGATTGGATTGTTTGGGTTTTTTTTTTTTTATATTGAATTGTATGAGCTGTTTATATATTTTGGATATTAATCACTTGTCAGTCACATCATTTGCAAATATCTCTCCCATGCCATAGGTTGTCTTTTTATTTTGTTGATGGTTCCCTTTGCTGCACAAAAGCTTTTAAGTTTGATTAGGTCCCATTTGTTTATTTTTGCTTTTATTTGTTTTGCCTTAGGAGACTGATACAAAAAATATTGCTGTGATTTAGGTCAAAAAGTGTCCTGTCTGTGTTCTCTTCTAGGATTTTTATGATTTTCATTTTTATATTTAAGTTTTTCAACCATTTTGAGTTTGTTTTTGTGTATAGTGTGAGGAAATGTTTTATTTGAGGCTGTCCATGTTTCCAAGCCCCACTTGGAAAAGAGACTGTCTTTTCTCTCTTGTATATTCTTGTCTCCTTTGTTGTAGATTAGTTGACCATAGGTGCATGGATATATTTTTTGGCTCTCTATTCTGTTCCATTGATCTATGTGTCCATTTGGGGTCAGTACCACACACTCTTTTGATTATTGTAGCTTTGTAGTATAGTCTTAAGTCTGGGGGATATAAACTTCAGACTTTGTTATTTTTTCTCAAGACTGCTTTGGCAATTCAGGGCTCTTTTTAGTTCCATATGAATCTTTGGATTATTTGTTCTAGTTCTGTGAAAAATGTCATGGGCATTTTGATAGGGGTTGCATTAAATCTGTAGACTGCTTTGAGTTATATGGCCATTTAAACAATATTCATTATTCCAATCCAAGAGCACAGGATATCTTACCATTTTTTTGTATCATCTTCAATGTCCTTAATCAGTGTTTTATAGTTTTTAAAGTATAGATCGTTCACCTCTTTGGTTAAGTTTATTAGGAATTTGCTTTTTGATAAAGACAGGCAATGAAGTAAATCAACCTTTCTTCCTGTCCTGAAGATGGTTGTCTAAGGACAAAGTATCTGGAGTGTGGCATCCATCTTGTGACCATGAGAAGGCCAAGAGAATCTGAAAGATGCCCACATAACACCTTGACATTTAAAAGCTGCTGAGCCAAAGACAGGTCATCTTCCACTTACTTTTCTTTCTATATGGTATAACTAAATGTCCTTAATATCTGAGTCACTGTGAGGTAAAGCTGAAGGTCTGGCTGGAAACTTAATAAAACTATTGAAGCTAATACTTGAAATAAAATATGTATACATGGATTAAGATTTGGGATTAAAGCATAAAATAATCTAAATCTTAAGTCCCAGGTTATTGTCATAGAAACTGGGAGGACAGGGCGGAAGAGAAGGGAGAGTAAAAATGTGCTTCTTTTGTTATCACTTGTTGGAGAGAGTTAATAACTACTATAAAATTATTTTCTTTGATAGATATACAGATTCATTCAAAAATTTAAAAGTAACTACTAATAGAATGAAAATAAAACATTAAATATCCAAATTTCTAGAGGAAAAAAAAGGTGCATAGAGATAGAGTCAGCAGGAAGAGAAAATGAGGAAAAGTCCAAGAAATGTAAAAAATGACATATATATCAGATGGCAGAAGTAAGCACAAATGTACCTATATTCCAATTAAACATCAATAGTTTTAATTCCCCATTTAAAATATAAAATCCAACTAGAGGCTTTAAAGAAACTTACCTAACAGTCATATAAAATAAAAAACAATTGCCCTGTAAATACAAACCAGAATAAATCTGGTGGGGGTCACATAACTATGAGGAAACTAAAATCTGTAGCAAAAAAATAAATTCATATACAAACAAGATTATTTTGATAAAAACTAAGGGGAATATAAGGAGACCTACAAAGACAAGTTATCATCCTTTTGTGTTGTAGATTGTCACATCGGTGGCCCCCAATGACCCAGCTTCCCAATACCCATGTCCTCAGATCGCCCCCTTCCACACTGAGTCTGAGTTTTACCATGTGTCTTTCTTAGTTCAGTGGGATTTCAGTTAATAAGAGGCTACAAGCAGAGAATTGAAAAACTCTTGTGCATTAGAGCTTGCCATCTCAGAATGATTCTACCACCCAGTCTGGTCTACTAGAGGATGGGAGGGGCCAGATGGAAGAGAGACAAGCCGCCATTCCTGAATGCAGCCCCTATTCAATCCGACTTGAATTCAGTTGGATTCAGCCTTAAGAGTAAACCCAGCCAATTCTGAATCCTGAGAAATAATAAATGAAGTGTCATTGTTTTAAATCATTAAATTTTGGGGTGGTTTATTATGCAGTCATCGATGAGGGGTACCCTTTGTGAAACCATAGCCTCTCTCTCTCTCTCTCTCTCTCTGGTACCTTGAAAGGAAAGAAACTTAGTAAACTTAGGATGACTATGGCTCTAATTATATTTAATATAATTAATTTAATATGTACAAATTAAGTTTTTTTCCTACAAATATAAATACACTCTTTTCAAAAATCCTTAGAAGATTTTAAAGAAATGAACATATGGTGATCTTCAAATGAAACCTTAATAAATTCTAGGAAGAAAAAAACTTTTTAGGTTCCTGTCCTAAACTCTAATTTGATTAGATTAGAACTTAATGACAAAGGACAACTTAACCATACAATAAAAATATGTTTTCCCTAAATTTCTCTTGGATCTAAGAGAAAATTAAAATTGTACCTCAAAATTGAGATGAGATTAAAGTCAAAATATTTGGGATTCAGCCAAAGCTGAAATTTGTAGCCACAAGTTTTCTTTCATTATTGAGAAATAATTAAACTAAATGAAGTACCAACTTAACTGAAATTTAAGTTAAAAAATAAAAATAAATCTAAGGAAAGCAAAAATGTGGGGTCACAAAAGTAGCAAAAACAAACAAAAAAGGAAAAAATAATAAAGACCAATCTGATTTAAGAGCAATGATGAAAAAAGTCATAAAATAAATAAATCCAAATTGTTATTAAAAACAATATACTAGGAACAAGTAGAGTTTGTTCAGGTAATATTTTATTAATAATTACATTTAAAAATTGATATATAATTGAGGTATAACATTTTAGTTTCAGGTGTATAACATAATGATTAGATACTTGCAGATATTGTGAAATGATCACCACAATAAATCTAGTTAAAAGCCATCTGACACATAGTTCATTGTTTCAAATTCTTTTTTTTTTTTTTTTTTTCTTTTTTAAAAAGGCTAAACCTGCGCCATATGGAGGTACCCAGGCTAGGGGTCAAATCCTAGATGTTAATACTTGCCTACACCACAGCCACAGCAATGCAGGATCTGAGCCATGTCTGCGACCTACTCCATAGCTCATGGCAACGCCGGATCCTTAACCCACTGAGTGAAGCCAGGGATCAAACCTGCGTCCTTGTGGATACTAGTCATATTTGTTTCTGCTGAGCTGTAGTGGGAAGGGGCCGTGCCCTCCCAGGTCAAAGGGAAGAAGATGTGCAGCACAGCCGACATCTGTACACGCATGCGCAGTTCTGCAGTAATGTAGCATAACCTATATTCTTGAGCGCAGGTGCATCTGTAGTTGTCTGCCTGAAATTTATGGTATACCTGATAAGGGGAACAAAGAAACTTAGATGTAAGGGGAAAAACAAAGGGGGTATATAAGGCAGCACCCCGCTGTGTTCGGGGCTTAACCTCTGGATAGTGATCTGCTCAGCCAGTGCTGACACGAATAAACGCTGCTTCCTGGTAAAAGGCCTTGGTGTCTCCTTTCTCTGTCCATGGGCCCTGCTTACAGAGCCACGACAGGAACTCCCTCAAATTCTTCTTTTTTCCTCTTGGCCTCACCAGTGACATATGGAAGTTCCCTGGCCAGGGGTTGAACCCACCATAGCAGTGCCTCGAGCCTCTACAGTGACAATGCTGCATCCTTAACCTGTTGAGCCACAAAAGAAATCCACCAAATTCTTTTTTAATATATTTTAAAATCAAAGATTAAACATAATTATCTCTATAGTTCCAGGAAAGTTAACTAGATATAGGCTACCTCATTAATATAAGTAATACCGATGTCAAATCAGTGTGAATAAAATTCTTCAGATAAAAACTTTAGTGGCAGGAACCAAACAAGGATGCTAATCTAACCACTATTTTATAACATTCTCCTACAATTTGGTTTGGTGAAAAATCTCAAAGTTTTTGGTATGCATTAACTGTATTAATTCTTTTCTTACTAATGTGAAATCATAACACATACCACTAACCTGTGATATGCTTGGTCCTGCCCGCCCCCAGGCTTCATATTCTGTATAAATAATTTGTCTATCTCTGCTACCCAACTTACACTGTTTTGCATTATTTTAATTTCATAGTATGTTCTTATGGATATTTTAAATCACACAAGCGCTATCACCCAGACTGCTCTGCAGAAATATTTAACCAATTCATGTTCCTACCAGCTGTGTGGTAGGTGGTTTCTTACATTGTTTATTTTTCCCACAAGCCAAGTTGGTATAAGTCTTTGGCTTTTGAAGTCACGTACATCTTGGAGAATCTAATGAAAACTATAAACCGTTTTCCCTGCCCCCCCCGTAGCTATGTCTTTATCTAGTCATATTTATATCTATATCTGTATACCAAACTGTGCATATGATTATACACATTTATAGACTCTCTGACACTTACGTGTGGACCCCAGGTTAACCACTGAAATAAATATTCATCTATATTTATTTCATCACGTTTTACATTTAATTCTTTAGTCCAACTGACATTTTGGGGTAATGATTTACAGTACATCCCTAAGCGTTGTACAGTATGATCCAAATGTTGCCCCTGCCTCATAAATATTAATATATATGCACAGAGAAACAGATTAAGGCTATAGATACACTAAAATGTTTAGCACTTATGTCTGGGTATTTAAATGAGAGATTCTTTGTCTATTCTTCTCTCTTCTGCTTTAAATATTCCACAACGAATTTATTTTACTCTCATAATAAGAAACAAACTGACTTCTCTCCAAAAGAAAGGCAGTGAGCACAGTTTGGTGGGTTTCAGACTCGCTCAGAATGAGAGATGAGAGGGCTTCTTGGGCTTCTTTTTTTTCTTTTTTGAGGTAGGGAGGATTACGGGGGTCCAGGAGAGATGAAGTTTGAACATCAACTGTTTGCACTGCTGCACAGTGTGGCAGAATCAGGGCCCATCCCACTGGCCTGGACACAGGGACCTCAGTGTGCCCTGGGGCCTGTGATGGGCCGATACTGCGTTCCTGGAACAAGGGCCCTGTGTCTGCCACCATCCAACACAAAGGACAGAGGTCCCCTGTTTACTTTGGATTAGAAACATTCAAATGAGGGACAGCAAAAACATTTGAGTTTTCCCTCTTTTCAGTTTCTTTACAAAAAAACAAATCGTAGTGAGTCGGGGATTTTTTTGGCATCTTCCCTGAATAAAAATCAATCAGACTAGATTGCTGAGCGAGTCTTAAAGAGCTTCCCTTGTTTATTATTTTTTTTAGCTTTATGGCTTAAAGGCTGAGAAGCAGCAGGCACTGACGAGGGCCCTGAATTGTCCATTCATTTCCCAGGAAATGGGGCATTCCCAGTGCCTCGGTCAGCTGGAACAAGTGACCTTTGACCTTTTGCAATAAGCTCATTGTAGGCTGGAAGCACCCACATATTCACGGCCCTGCCGCCTCCTTCCTTCCACCCAACCTCTCCCACATTGGAATACTCCTTTCCTTTCAGATATTCATTCAAGCCTGCACTTAGAAAATTAGACTCACAAAAGGATAGAAGTTTTATCAGACAAAGGAGTCTTCACATCTTAAAGGTCAAGGTAGTTCTACATTGAAAGACTGTGCCTGGGGCTGTAGGGAATGGCCTGGGGGGGATGATATGGACTTTCCTAGTTTCTGAGTTCAAATCCTAGCTCTGGCACTAATGACCTAAGGACAACTTTCTGAACCTTCCCGTTTGCCAGTTTTCTTACCTAGAAAATGGGAATCGTCATAACACTCAGCACATAGAGTCATTATGGAAGATTAAATGAAGCGACGTGTGTTAAGGGTGAAATCCAAGCTGGATGCAAGGAAATTACTTGGTGCCTGGTAGATGTCACCATTGTGACCCGAGCAGTTGTCACCTCATACAGCATAGGCAGGTGCAGTGTTTGCCCAGTTTGGGAAACTGGTGCACTTGCCAGCATGGCAGAGCACAGCGACTTTCTGTCGGATGCTGGCTTGTTCTCAAGCAACTACCATAATACCAGTAGCTATCAAACAGAGTGGGTGTAGAAACCTTGGAGAAGAGCTTTTGTTTGTTTGTTTTCTTTTTACGGCCACACCTATGGCATATGGAAGTTCCTGGGCTAGGGGCTGAATCAGAACTGCAGCTGAGACCTAAGTCACAGCCACTGCCACATCGGATCCTAGCCACATGTGTGACCTAAGCTGCAGCTTGCGGCAACGCTGGATCCTTGACCCACTGAGCAAGGCCAGGGACTGAACCTGCATCTTCACAGACAGCCTTGTGTCCTTAACCCACTGAGCCACGATAGGAACTCCTTGGGGATGAGATTTTGCGCTAACATTGGATCTGCCTTTGGGTCGGATGTGCTCCCCCAGCAGTGAGAGACTGAGAAAGGACACTTGTGATGAGAGAGGTCCCCAGCAGGGGTGCGGAGGTGCAGGTGAACAATACGGAAAAGGTGGGAGGTGAGACCACTAATTTACATCCACGTTATCATCTTCTAGCCTGTCGATTCCAAACCTGCTAACATCAGAGCCGAATATCTGAATTGACATGTACTTGTCACGTTTGAGATCCTAAGGATTCCTCCATCAGATCTTTTAGGGAGGCTAAAACAGTCGGATCTCTGAGGATCTGGCACAAGGCAGTGGACTAGCTGTCCAGCGAGGCAGGACCGTCCCACTTCTTTGTCTCCCCTGGTTTTTATTGGCCACCCGCAGGAACTTAGGGGGGAAAAAAGCCAGCAGATCTTAAGATATAACTAAGATCACACAGAGCGAATTCCTAAAACTTAAGCCATTTCCTTCACTTATTACAAACTTTCAAGTGTGCCCATGGAAACAAGCACTGCTTCTTAAAATAGGTAGAGAAGCTATTTCTAGGCTCTGAGAACGAATCAGAAAGCCAGAGTCAGTGATAACTGACTTGGAGGTCCGTGCTTCGTGTTACAAAAGCAGTCTCTCTGGCTCTATTTCAGCTCGCACACTTGCTCCTTACCCTGCCGGTGCTCTGGCAGCTTTTGCTGTTCTTTCTTTTACTCTGCCCATCTCTCAGCTTCTCCTTCTGATTACCAGCAGTGTAAGAAAGTGAGTACTCAAATAATTTTTAAAGTTTATTTTATTGAAGTATAGTCGATTTACAGTGTCGTGTTAGTTTTTGTCGTACAGCAAAGTGATTCAGTTATAAATATATGTATATATGTATATATACATACATACATTTCTTGTTCATATTCTTTGCCGTTATGGTTTATCACAAGATATATATATATTTTTTTCTTTTTGTCTTTTTAGGGCCGCACCCGCGGCATATGGAGGTTCCCAGTCTAGGGGTCGAATCGGAGCTGTGGCCACCAGCCTATGCCACAGCTACAGCAACGCGGGATCCGAGCCACATCTGTGACCTACAAGTTAGCTCACGGCAAACGCCAGACCCCTAATCCACTGAACAAGGCCAGGAATCGAACCCGTGTCCTCATGGATGCTAGTCGGGTTTGTTAACCGCTGAGCCACCACAGGAACTCTTATCACAAGCTATTGAATATAGCTCCCTGTGCTCCACAGTAAGACCTTTTTTTTTTTATCCATTCTATATGTAATAGTTTGCATCTACTAATCCCAAACTCCCACTCCATTCCTCTCCCACCCACCCCCTCTTGGCAACCAAAGTCTGTTCTCTTTGTCTGTGAGCCTGTTTCTGTTTTCCAGACAAGTTCATTTATGTCATATTTTAGATTCCTCTTATAAGTGATATATGGGATCAAGTGATTATGTAGTTAATCATAATGAGAGTTTATATTTTACCCTTACTTTTAAGAGACTATGTTGACATTTGATTTTTTTTTTTTTTTTTGTCATGCCTTCGGTATGTGGAAGTTCCTGGGCTAGGGATCAAACCCGCACCACAGCAGTAACCAGAGCCACAGCAGTGACAACACTGGATCCTTAAACTGCTGAGCCACCAGGGAACCCCTTATTTTTTTTAATTAAAAAAATTTTAGAACATTGTAAGTCAACTATACTGTAATTAAAAAAACACTTTTTTTTTTTCTTTTTATGGCTGTGTGCACATCGTTTGGAAGTTCCTGGGCCAGATGTCAAATCAGAGCTGCAGCTTCTGGCCTACACCACAGCCACAGCAACACAGGATCTGAGTTGTGTCTGTGACCTACACCACAGAGCACAGCAACACCAGATCCTTAATCCACTGAGCGAGGTCAGACATCGAACCTGAACCCTCATGGACACTATGTCAGGTTCTTAACCCACTGAGCCACAATAGGAACTCCAAAAAAAATTTTTTTTTAAAAAATCTAAAATTTTTTGGGCTTTATGCAGCAATTTACATGATTCTTTTAATTTTCTTTCCTTTTAGTGTGTATGATATCCCAAATTAACAACAACAAAAATCCTTTGACTTCTATCCTGGTCTGCAAGATATTTGCTGCTGTCATTTTATTTCTTACCCTCATAGGATTGGACCTCTGGTTTTTAATATTTTAAGCATTGGCATAAAATTCAGGACACGTGTTTGCAAGTATAGCATAAACATTTCAGTGTAATCTGGTTCCCAACCACAACTCAGCCTTTATCTATGCCTGAAGTGTTACCCCAGATCCAAGAACCAACATGCCTGCCTATGGCGTCTCTTGCCTTGTTCTTCACTGACCTATCACTAGAGATCTGGCCTGCCAGTTATCTGTTGCCAGACAGGGATCTGCCAAGTGACCGGCTTCTCCAGTTGGGCAAGACTTGGAATTCCGCTGGATGGTACCCCAGGTGGGGCAGTTTCTAAGGTATTGTGCTTGGATCACACTGAATAAGATAACCCAAGATTCCTTCTCACGGTACCACTTGCGAAGAGCTTCCAAATAATTATCTCATTTGATCCTTAACCATGTGTTGTAAAACTACCAATGTAACCCCAACTTACAGATGTGTAAACTGAGACTCAGAGAAACTGAATTCATCTGGGGTCATGCAGCCCGGAAGTGTCAGAGCAAGAATCTGAACTCTGGCCTGCCAACTTCAAGTCCAGAGCATAGAGTGGGCTTGGTAAACATTTGTTCCCCTCATCACACCTGCCACAAACAAAACAAAGGGCATTTCTTCTCTCTTGTGGGGCCATCTTTCTGGGAAAGGACCGTGACGTCGCCAGGACTTTTGGCAAAGAAGAACTGAAGACACGGTCCTGCTGTGACGTTAACTATTCAGATCTCAGAGCTCTCTTGGCCTCTTTTTTTTTTCTTTTTAGGGCCACACCTCTGGCATATGCAAGTTCCCGGGCTGGGGGTCGAATTGGAGCTGCAGCTGCTGGCCCACTCCACAGCCACAGAAACACCAGATCCGAGCCGCATCTGTGACCAGCTTGCAGCAATGCCAGATCCTTAAACCACTGAGCAAGGCCAGGCATTGAACTTGCTTCTTCATGGATGGATACTAATCGGGTTCTTAACCTGCTAAGCCACAATGGGAACACCTCCTTTTGGCTTCTTTGGATTCTCCCTGACAGCTCAGCTGATGAGACTGCTCTTTTATGTACTAGCTGCATGAAAAAGGAAGGGTCCCACCATTTCTCACAGAAAATAACAGTCAGTAAGTAATCTTTGTCACGATAGATATAATAGAGAGGTTAACAACCAGATTCACAAAAGGACTAAGTGATCCTCCTGAATGACATTTGACTCCGTCTTGTGCGTATTCGCTCCATCCTTTCTGTGCTTTGCCGGGGGGTCGGTTGGGGGTGGTAGTGGTAAGCTATATAGCAGTTTCTGACAATAACCAAGTAGGCTTTTTCTTTTAAGTAACAATAAAACTCGCATAATTGGAAATGAGGACAGAACTTGGAACCAAGTCAGAGAAGAGGGGTTGTAACTAGAGGGGCTATTGAAAATGTTGGTTGCATTGTCTGTGGGGGCTCAAACTTGGGAAAGTTAAATATAATCATTTTCCCATTTGTTCTGCATGTTTTTCTTTTCTTCCTTTTTTGGCTACCCCGAGGCACATGGAGTTCTTGGGCCAGGGATCAGATCTGAGCCACAGCTGGGACCTAAGCCACAGCTGTAGCAATGCCGATCCTTAACTCACAGTTCGGGGGCCAAGGATGTAACCTGCCCCCCAGTGGTCCCAAGATCCACTGATCCTGTTGCACCATAGTGGCAGTTCCTTATTCTACATTTTGATTCTGAAAAGAAAGCTGGCTTCGCCCATTTCTTATTTTTTAAAACTTTTTTTGGGGGCGGGGAGGAGAAGAGACAATGAAAAAAAAAACTTAAAATATTACAGCCAGAAGAAGCTGCAAATGTGTTATATAGAGAAACCAGTGACTAAGATAAAGAGGAATGATGAGCATGCTTCCCTTTGGGAGGGGTTCCCCTGTGCGGATCTCCACACACAGGAGTCTTGACACCAAACGTGTTCTCACATGTATGCTGGTGAGTGATTTGAAAGAAATCAAAGTCGGAACAAAGGAGAGTCTGGAACGTGTTTAATGATTTACCTCTGAAGATCACTCTTTTTTTTTTTCATTTTTTAAATACCTTCCCCAATCATTATTATTATTTTCTATGCTATTGAAGTATACTTGATTTACAATGTTGTGTTAATTTCTGCCATACAATAACATGATTCAGATATATACTTTAGATAGATAGATAGATAGATATGTATGTATATTTTTTTCACATTCTTTTCCATTATGGTTTATTATAGGATACTGAATACAGGTCCCTGTGCTATAGAGTAGGATCTTGTTTATCCACTGGATACATAATCGTTTGCATCTGCTAATCCCAGACTCCCAATCTGTCACTCCCCCACCTCTCCCCCTTGGCAACCCCAGTGTGTTCTCTGTCTGCTGAGTCTGTTTCTATTTCATAGATAAATCCATTTCTATCCTATTTTGATTATTCATATAAGTGATATCATGTGGTATTTGTGTTTTTCTTTCTGATTAGTTCACTTAGTATGATAATCTCTAGTTGCATTTGTGTTGCTGCAAATGGCATTTTTCATTTGTTTTTACGGCTGAGTAATATTCCATTATATATATATGATACATGTAATATATATCATATATATATGTCACATCTTCTTTATCCATTCATTTGTCAATGGGCATTTAAGTTGCTTCCATGTCTTGTCGATTGTAAATAGTGCTGCAACACTGGGGTACATGTATCTTTTTGAATTATAGTTTTCTCTAGATATAGGCCCAGGAGTGGGATTGGTGGATCATATGATATATCTATTTTTAATTTTTTTTGTCTTTTGTCTTTTTAGGGCTGCATCTGCAGCACATGGAGGGTCCCAGGCTAGGGGTCCAGTCGGACCTGTAGCTGCCGCCTACACCACAGCCACAGCAACACTGGATCTGAGCTGTGTCTGCGACGTACACCACAGCTCACAGCAATGCTGGATCCTTAACCCACTGAGGGATTGAACCCACAACCTCATGGTTCCTAGTTAGATTCGTTTCCGCTGTGCCATGACAGGAACTCCTTTTTTTTTTTTTTTTGCCTATTTTTAATTTTTTGAGGAACCTCCACACTGTTTTTCATAGTGGTTGCACCAGTTTACATTCCCACCAACAGTATAGGAGGGTTCCCTTTTCTCCACACTCTCTCCAGCATTTGTTATTTGTAGACTTTTTAATGATGGCCATTCTGACTAGTGTGTACTTCTGTTGATCATTCTAGATAACCTAAAATTTGGGAGACGTCTCCAAATTCCCTGGCTCTTGTTGAATTCTGCTGGGCAGTAAGAACCAACACCTGTCCCTTTGGGAATTTCTCCAAAAGTTCCAAGAAGGTAAGAAATATCTAAATGTGAGATTTAGTTGATGCAGCGCCTCTCATCTAATTATACCTACAATCAAAATGTTATCTTTTGGAGTTCCCATTGTGGTGCAGTGGAAACAAATCCGACTAGTATCCATGAGCATGTGGATTTGATTCTTGGCCTTGCTCGGTGGGTTGGGGATCCAGCGTTGCCATGAGCTGTGGTATAGGTTGAAAATGCAGCTCGGATCCTCGCATTGCTGTGGCTGAGGTGTAGGCTGGCAGCTGTAGCTCTGATTTGACCCGTAATCCGGGAACTTCCGTATGCCGCGGGTGCAGCCCTAAAAACAAAAAACGAAACAAACAAACAAAAAATCATCCTTCTAATTCTATTAATAAATTTTTCACCCTTACTACATTCTCAGGACACACACACACACACACACACACACACACACACATAAAGCCTTCCACGCCACCAAGACTAGAACTTTCCTGATTCACTCCTATTCTTCTTCATGGCACAGCCTAAATATCACTTCCTCTGGGCAGCCTCCTCGGATTCCTCAGACATGGTCAGGGCCACCCATAAACTCTAATAGTATCCTGCAGGCTTCTCTCAGGGCATTCACAGCATCTCTTTTGTCCCCATCTCAGGGTGTTTTGTCTGACCTCAAAAGGCAGACACAGGTGCCTGCCCACCCCACCCCTCCAGTTCTCTTGGGTTCACAAGGATCCTGGAGAATTAAGTGGAAAGCTCCACAGAAGGGAGTGGGAGTGGGAATGAGGTGAGCCTTGGAACTGTGAGGGATCAGGGCTGGAGGAGAACGGTTGCTGATTCTGTGAGCCTGACCATACAACCCCATCTTCTCTGGAGTTGCAAGGCCTCTGATAAACAACCATAGGCTAAAGTGCCTATGGAATCCAGGCCCTAAGTCTGCCAACTTGAGCCCTTGGTGGGACCTCTCATTGATCAAGCTTGGGTAGAGAGAATGGAGCCTCGAGAAGAACCGGCTGCCACCACAGGACGACGTGGACAAGGATAAGAGTCAGTCAACGTGGGAGCCACCGAGCCGAGGAATGGGCCCTTTGCTATTACCCTGCATGACATCAGCTCAAGGGTGGCAGGGATCATGAAGGTGAACTTGATCAACCTGGGCAAGTGGCTTCTCCAGTGAGATTTAATTTGACTTGGGAGAAGTAAAAGATCTCTTCCTTCATCTAAATTCATAACTATTACACCCATGCCACAATTATAGTTACATGAGAGCTTCCAAAATTGTTGGTTTTATGTCTGTCTTTCCCCATTAGAAGTTTATGAACCTAGTGCAGCCTAGAATATAGTTGATTCTCAATAAGTATTCATTGAATGAATCAGTGCAGTAATTTTTGAAAATTTCTTAAATCTTTCAATCATCGCCAACCCCCTTTTGGGGAAACTTTTACAAAAATGAAATTGTAAAATTACCACCAACCAACATGTTTTTGAGACACCTACATTAGCCCTGAATGTTTGAAATCACAATTTTTGAAGAACAGATTTTTTTTTTCTTTTTTAAAGGTAAGACTACCTTTCACCAGGAGTGGGCCTCAGGCCCCTGTGAATGAGGTTCCTTAATCATGTACTCGCCCTCTCCCTCTGTGGGTCCTCCCGGACCTCCCCTCTCTCTTGCATTTCTTCAGCCTAAACTGCCTGATCAATTTTGAAAGAATAAACGCAGGAGGGAGACTTGAGAAATAGGCAGCTGAGATTTTTGCAGAGAACATACTGATTGGAGTTTCCAGTTGATGGGAAAGACAGTGGCCCAACGGTTAGAAAAGTGACTTGTGGAGAAGGGGGCCGGGGGAGGAGAAGCAGGGAAGGGGGTGTCTGTGTTGAAGTCACTGCAGTGAAATCTGGTCTGTGCACAGAAAAACAGGTCTTGTGTAAATAGCTCCCTGCAGGTGACAAGATCATAGCATTCTATAAGGCTTGGATTCTATTTCTTTATGCCATTCATGCCAAATCAAATACAAATAGTCCTAGTTCATAGATTGCTGGCACCCCACCTCTTTCCCTAATGATATATATATATATGTCACAAGCATACCTAATAAACATACCATACACTATATATATATATATATATATATATATATATATACACACACACACACACACACACACATATATATATATATATACACACACATATATATATATATATATATGCCACAAGGAAAAGAATTCTGGCTTTAATGCCATTTGGCTCAAAGTGTATGAGACAGCCTCTCCCAACTTTCCTTATGTTATTTATGAAAACAAAGAAAAAGACAAGAGTGCAAAAGAGCACTAGAAACTAAGACCTAGTCAATGGCTTGACCAGATTCTAGGAGTCATTTTCATTCATCATAAAGTGGGACATAGTGGATTGGTACAGACCTCTCTAGATTATGGCTCACATAATGGAGTGCAACGGAAGCCAGCTGCCCCTGCTTTTTGTTACAGACATAGAGATCCAAAGTTGGTATCGACTGGAACACAGGTGGAAGTTCTCCTTTTTGAAGATGCTAATAATAATCTACTTAGAGGTAGCCCCTCCCAGGAAATAACTGGTTAGGATGTGTGTGTCTACATGTGGGGGAGGGGTGGGAGGAAGGAGAACCAGCAATTTTGTACTGAATCCTGGGAGGTGCCATACTTACAAGTTAAACACTAGAGGCAGGGGTGGAGACAGGAAGATCCCTAATAGCAGTGCACAATATCACTTGCAGTTTTGCAGGTCACTCTGTGGGTCAGAGGAATAGAAAAGCAGGTGGAAGAATGTGCTGGCTCAGTAGAATGGAGCCATGGCAGGTGCATGCCTATAGACACTGAAAATTGCTCTGGACACTGTGCGTGTCAAATTCTACTCCAGGTCTGAAAAGATGCTCATCACACCGTGGACTGGCAAAGTGACCAAGGACAACACCCTCACCGATGACCAATATCTAGTCTGGAAAGATTTCATCTTAGTTTGAGGTGAGAGAAAAAAAAAAAAAAAGCCAGATCCTGCTGTTTATATCTCCAAACTGGGCACGTGTAAAAAATCCATCAGAACAAGGAAAAGGGAATATAATTCAAAAGACCATTTGAAACAGTCTATTGGAGAACCAGAAGAAAAACTCAGGAGTTTACAACTTAATAATAATATGCAAAAAGATGTAATATTTATTAGTGTGATCATTTAATTAACTTATTTAGAGGGCAAAGAGGCAGTGTTAATAATGATGCCAGTTATGAGCCAACATTTCTCATAAAAATTAAAAATTCTAAGTGAAATTTTAGCAAGAGAATCCAGGAAAGTATTTTAAGAGAATACATTATGACCAAATGGGATTTATTCCAGGATGTGAATTTATTTTAACGGTGCAAACTTCAATGTAATTCATGTATTAGCTGAATAAAGAAAACATAAATTTCAATAGATGAAGAAAAAGAGTTGATAAAATTGAACATAGGTTCATAGAAAAACTCTCAGCACACTAGGAATAGAAGGGAGCTTCTTTAATCTGATAAAGTGCACTTTAGAAAACCTACACCCTAAATTGTAATTACTGGTGAAATAATGAATACTTTCCCTCTGAGACTGAGAGCAAGGCTTTGAAGGCCACTGTCACCATTTCCATTCAATATAGCACTGAAAGTCTTGGGAGAAAGGTGAAGTATAAAGCTTAGGGTAAAACTTTATTTGTAGATAACATGATTGTATATGTATAAAATCCAATAGAATGTACAGACAATTGGAATTAATAAGTGACTTTAGCAAGGGTACAGAATACAAGGTCAATATAAAAAAGTCAGTTAATTTTGGCATTCCCATTTTGGCGCAACGGAAGTGAACCCGACTGGTATCCATGAGGATGCAGGTTTGATCTCTGATCTCGCTCAGTGGGTCAAGGATCTGGCGTTGCTGTGAGCTGTGGTGTAGGTTGTAGATGCAGCTTGGATCCTGTGTTGCTGTGGCTGCAGTGGAGGCTGGCAGCTGTAGATCTGGTTTGACCCCTAACCTGGGAACTTCCATGTGCCTCAGGGGCACCCCTAAAAAGCCAAAAAAAAAAAAAAAGAGTTAATTTTTATATACTGGCAATAAACAATTTTTAAAATGAAACAAAAGTACTATGTACGAGAGCATCTTAATCATCAAATACATAGATGAAATAGCAGAAGATATTCTAGATCTCTGTTTGAAAACTACAAAAAATGTTAATTGAAGAGATATTAAAAAAATTGAGGAGAAAAAAAAAAAGACCAAAATAAATGGAGAAATATACCATGTTCACTGGTCAAAGGACATAATATTGTTTAGATATAAATTCTCTCCAACTTGGATTGTAGTCCCAATCCAAATCCCACACACTCTTCAATGTGACTTTGCCACTGTCCCATCAATACAAGGAGTCTAATGATCCTTTTTTTGAATCTAGATTGGCTTGTATGCTACAGGTCTTCCTAGGTGGGCCATAAATGGCAATGCAGCTTCAACCTGGTTTACTGGAATACTTATTTTTTATGTTCTTCATACTGAGACTTCAGTTGCCATGAGGAGTCATGCTGTGAGGAAGCCCAAACTAGCCTATGTGGAGAAATCATATAGAGGGTCCCCCAAAACTATATTCAGAGAAGAATATGTCATTGCCTGGCCCGCCTCCTTCTATTTTGGTTCCCTGAGGTTCCAGGTCTAGCCATCATCCAACTACAGTTACATGAAACCCCAGAAACATAGCGCTAAACCCTTTCCGCACTTCTGACCCACAGAAACCAAGGGAAATAATAACAAAGTAATTGTTGTTTTCAGTCACTACATTGCTTAAAAATAAAACATTTGATTGAGGTATGATTGACTTGTATAAAGCTATACATATTTAATGTACACAACTAGAGTGTGAGGATTAGTATACACCCCCAAAACCATCGTACCACCAAGGCCATAGACATATTCATCACCTCCCAGAGTTTCCTCCCACACCCTTTATTAATATTTTGTGTGTGTGTGCATGTGGTTAGAACACAGCGTATGAGCTACTCTTTTAGCAAATTTTAAGTATGCAATAGAGTATTGTTAGTTATAGGCACAATGCTGTATAGAAAATCTCCTGAACTTACTTGTGTTGGTTGAAAAAAATGAGCAACCTAAAAGCTGAGAATTATGTTTTATTTGAGGCATTACTGAGGACTTAAGCCTGGGATACACCCTCACAGATAGCTCTGAGGGACTATTCTGAAAAGTTAAAGGAGGAGCCAGGGTCTATAGGAGTTTTTGCAGAACAACAAACCAGGTAGTGAAACATCAGACTATTACTGCTAATAAAATAGAAACCAGACATCTCAAGTTAATGAATTTAGTGTTCATCTATGTATAGGAGGATGCAAGGGTCTGGGCTTATCGAAATTATTTCATTGATATGCACCTTAACTATCCAGGACCAGTGTCCTGTTCTTCTCCATCCTGAATCCCCCTCCGTATGCACCATTGTGGGTGGCAGCAGTGGCTGGAGGCTTAATGGCCACCACATCCTTTGTTTACTGAAATGGCAGCTGACATTCTTTGTCCACACTTGCATAGCTGAAGCTTTGTACCCTTTGACCATCACCTCCCCATTTCTTCCATTGCCTAGGCCCTGGAAACCGCCATTCAACTTTCTGCTTCTATGAGATTGATTATTCCACGTATAAGTGAGATCATTCAGTGTTTGTCTTTCTGTGTTTGGCCTATTTCACTTAGCATAATGTCCTCCAGGTCCATCCATGTTGTCACAAATGGCAAGATTTCCTTTTTTAAGGCTGTATAATACTCCATTGTATGTGTCTTAGTCTGTTTGAACTGCTATAACAAAATATGAAAAACTGGATAGCTTATAAACAACAGAAATTTATTTCTCATGCTGTGGAGGCCAGGGAGTCCATGATCAAGGTGCTGCAGATCCAGTGTCTTGTAGGGATCCACTTCCTGTCATAGTTGGCATATGTTCACTGTGTCCTCACATGGTAGAAGGGGAAAAGGAGATTCCTCTTTTATAAGAACACTAATTCCATCTATGAAGGCTCTGCCCTTACAACCTAATCACCTTTCAAAGTCTACAGTTTCTAATGCCATCACCTTGGGGGTTAGAATTTCAACTGTGAATGGAGGGGAGCACAAACATTCAATCTATAACAGTGTGTATATATCCCGTTTTCTCTACTATTCGTCTGTCAATGGACATTTAGGTTGTTTCCATATCTTGGCTATTGTGGATAGTGCTGCAGTGAACATGGGGGTGTAGGTAGCTCTGCAAGATCTTGATTTCAGTCCCTTTGGATAAATATCCAGAACTGAGATTGCTGGATCATTATGGTAGTTCTAGTCTTAATTTTTCAGGACCCTCCAAATGTTTTCCATAATGGTTATGCCAATTTGCAGTCCCACCCTCAGTGTAGAAGGGTTCCCTCTCTCCGTATCCTTGCTAATATTTACCTTTTAAAAAAAATAATTAAAGACATCATTACAGGAGTGAAGTGTTATCTCATTATGGTCTTGATTTCTCTGATGATTGATGTTGAGCACCTTTTTAGCCATTTGTATGTCTTCTTTGGAAATGTCTATTCAGGTCCTTTGCCCATTTTAACACTGTTATTTGTTTTTTGTTATGGAGTTATAGGAGCTTGTTATATATTTAGAATATTAACCACTTACCTGATATATGGTTTGTGAATATTTTCTTCCACTGTGTAGGCTGCTTTTTCATTTTGTTGGTGGTTTCCTTTGCTCTGCCAAAGCATTTTAATTTCATTTAGTCCCACTTGTTTATTTTTGGTTGTTTCCTTTGCTTCTGTTTTCATCTCAAAAAATCACTGCAAATGGTCGACTAAAAAAAATGCACAACCTAACCACAGAGAATTATGTTTTAGAGGCATTACTGAGGACTAAGTCTGGGATACTGCCTCCCAGCTAGCTGTGGGGAACTATTCCAAAGAGGTAAGGGAGGAGACAGGATATATGGGAGTTTTTGCAAAAAAAATGCAACAAAATAAGTAGTTGAACATTAAAAGATTACTGCAAATTAAGGAAAAAAACAGATGTCTCAAGTTAATGAATGTAAGTGCTTTTCTATGTATGGAAATATGAGAGTCTGAGCTCATTGATATCATTCCTTTGATATGTACCTTGGGTCAGGGTCCTGTTCTTCTCCGTCATGAATCCCCCTCAGGGTGCACCACTGGGGGTGGCTGCAGTGGCTGATGTCTTGATGGCCACAGCATCCTTTGTTTAATGATATGGCAGGTGATATTCTTTGTCCACACAAGACATATGTTAAGGAGCTTCTTGCTGAAGGTTCTAGTCCAAGATGGTGACATTGGGGCTCCTGAACTCACTTCCTCCCATGGACGCACCAAATCTACATGTACACATGGATAAGTTTCCTCTGAAAGAAATCTAGAAACCAGCTGAGTGACTCCTACACATTGAGCAAATGAGAAAATACCCACACCAAAACAGGCGGGAAAGGCTGACACACACTCTTGCCATAAAACTTATCCTACACAGAGTGACTTACTTTTGGAAGGAACAAAAGGAACAAAGGTTTGGACTCAAAATCTAGCATGACAGCTTTTAAGACTTGCATCTGAGGGATGGGCCCTCAAAACACTGTGAATGAAAAATACTGCCCACAGTATCAGTAAACAAAGGATATTACAGCCATCAAACCATCACATTACAGCCTCCCTGACAGTGAGCCCTGAGGGAACTCATGATGGAAACAAGATGCCTGCCATCAAGCAGTTAGTGGCAGCGGCCACCGCCCCCCACCAGCCACCCACCCTGCCTCCAACAGTGCACCCTAAGGAGATTCAAAATGAGAAAGCACAGGCTACTGGCCCCAGACAGATGAAGTGCATATCAAAGGAATGATTTCAATAAGCCCAGACTCTTGAATCTTTCCATACATAGAAAAGTGCTAAATTCCTTAACTTGAGATGTCTAGTTTCCTTTAATTAACAATAATCTTTTGAAGTTCTGACTACCTAGTTTTTGTTAGAAAACTCCTGTATATATCTGGTCTTCCCCTGCCCTGTACCACCTTGCCTCTTCAAAGCAGTCTCTCAGGAAGATATGAGAGTACTCTCTCTTGGGCTTAAAGTCTTCAGAAAGTCCACCAAATAAAATATAACTCTCAACTTCTAGGTTCTGCATTTTTTTCAGTCTACAACACCTATTTTTAAAAACCACTGGGCTTTGTAACTACAAAACCCACCAGACATTAGTAAGCAAAGAAATAGTTCTTTTTTTTTTTTGGCCACACCTATGGCATGTGGAATTTCTTAAGCCAGGGATAGAACCCGCACCACAGTTGTAACCTGCATCACAGATGTGGCAACACTTAACCCACTGCACCACATGGGAACTTCCAAGAAATAGTTCTTAATGGGGTCATGAGGACTTACTGTGGCCCTCTCCTCCAGAGGTCAGCACAGAAATGCCTCTCTCCAAGTCTTTCTCAAAAGCTACTGCTTGGGGGCCACTATTCTTAATTTAGTATACATTTATGATCCTTCCCTGAGACAGGGACGCTGGCAGGTGCCTTCTGCACATTCTCCTTCTGGCCATGTCATTAGTGTCTCCCTGGAAGGAGCTTGTGCACACATCTGATGCATTGACTTTTGTAGCTGCTTCCCAGGGGACACCCCTCTCGGTTACCTGGCTCTGGTGGCCAATTTGGCTTGCATCTGTGGGTCTTTGTTTGTAGTAAACAAAGAAACAGCTTTTAACCAGCTATATCACTCCAGTGCTCAGCACAGAGGGACCAGATAGAAAAGCCCATCTCCCAGTCTTTCCCTGGAAGAGAGTTATTTTCATACTTTAAAGCCTGCTGCCTGAGGGTCAGGCTTCTAGTTTAGCACATACCTAGAAGCTAACTGCAAACCTCCCTGGAGACCAAGGAAGCCAGCAGACATCATATCTGCATTTTCCCTGAAGATCATTCCAAATCACTAGTATCTTCCTGGAAGGAGTTTGTACACACAGGGACTATAATTCTTGATTGCTTGGCTCTGGTGCCATTAGACCATTTTAGACCATATGGACTTAACAGATAGTCACAGAACATTTCATCCCAAAGCACTGAATATGCATTCTTCTGAAGGGCACATGGATTATTCTCCAGGATAGATCACATGCTGGGCCTCAAAATAAATCTTAATAAATTTAAGAGAATTGGAATCAGATCCAGCATATTTTCCAACCACAATGGTATGAAACCAGAAATCAGTTACAAGAAGGAAACTGGAAAAATTAAATATGAGTAGATTATACAACATTGTACTGAAAAACTAATGGGTCAAAGAAGAAATCAAAAGCAAAATAAAAAAGTATTTTGAGACAAATGAAAATGAGACAGCATACTAAAACTTATGGGATGCAGCAAAAGCAGTTCTAAGAGGTAAGTTCACAGCACTAAATGCCTACATTAAGGAAAAAGAAAGATCTCCAATAAACAACCCTTACAGGACTAATAAAAGGACAAATAAAACCCAAAGTTAGTAAAAAGAAGGCAATAACAGAGATCAGACTAGAAATTAATGAAATAAAGACTAGAAAGATAATAGAAAAGAAGAATGAAACTAAGAGCCATTTTTTAAAAAAGAAACAAAATATATAAACCTTTAACTAGATTTGGGGTGGGAGAAGAGAGAGAGAACTCAGAGTTAGAAATGAAAGAGAGGACATTTTAGTTGATACCACAGAAATACAAGGGATCAAAAGAGACTACTATGAACATTTATATGCCCACATATCGGACAAGAAGAAGAAATGGATAAATTCTTAAAAATATACGAACTACCAAGACTGAATCATAAACCAATAGAAAATCTGAACAGACCAGTTACTAGTAAGCGAAACTGAGTTCCCCTAAAACTGAGTTCCGCTGCTGAGTTTATAATTAATCTCTCTATCCAGAACACTATTCCCTTTCTTGTCACACACCTGTTCCCTTCAGTATTGAGGCGTACCAAAGAAAAGGGGGGCTTCAAAACTGAGCAGGACCCTGCAGGGCCCCTCCCTGTCCCCTGTTTATTATTGGTAGAAAAAAAAGGCTTTAGTCTCCTAGGTTTTCCCCTAGTTCCAAAGAGTAGGCTCAAGCAGTTAGTAGGACAATAGAATCACAGGACTCCTACCTCCTACTGAAAGAATATAGGTGACAATCTGATGCATTTCTTTCTATAGAAACTAAGAAGTTTCTAGTTCTATACAAACCACTCAGGTGGAGGATGGTGACTACATGCTGACCACAAGTCAAGAGGTAACAAATGCTGATGAGGATGTCAAGCATTAGAAAATCCCTGTACACTTTGGTGGGAAGGTAAACTGTTACAGCCACTATGGAAAACAGTATGGAGGACCTTCAAAAAACTAAAAATAGAGCTACCACATGATCTAGCAATCGCACTTCTGGATATATATATCTAATGGAAATGAACCCATTATCTTTTTTTTTTTTTTTTTTTTTTTTGGCTGTGCCCATGGCATATGGAAGTTCTAGGCCAGGGATCAAACCCGTGCCACAGCGGTGACCCCAGCTGCTGCAGTGACAACACCGGATCCTTAACCCACTGCAGCACAAGAAAACTCCTGAGACCATTATCTTGAAGAAATATATGTACTCGCATGTTCACTGGCACATTATACACAAAAATCAAGGCATGGAAACAACCGAAGTATCCATCAATGAATGAATGGATCAAGAAAATAACACACACACACACACACACACACACACACACAGCAGTGGGATATTCAGTATTAAGAAAAAAGGAAATCCTGTCATTTGTGACAACATGAATGAAACTGAAGGGTATTATGCTAAGTGAAACAAGTTAGAAAAAGGCAAATATAGCATGGTATCACTTAAATGTGGAGAAAAAAAAAAGGTCAACCTAATAGAAATAGAGTAGAAAAGTGGTTGCCTGGGGCTAGGGGGTGAGAAAAGGGGAAGAAGTTGTTAAAAAGTATACTTTCAGTAATAAGTGAATAAAGTGTAAGGATCTTATGTAAAACATGGTGACTATAGTTGATATCATGTATAATAACTGAAATTTGAAAAAGAAAAAAAGTAAATATGTGAAGTAATGGGTGTGTTAATTGATTCAGTTGATAGAGAATCATTTTACACACACACACCCCCCCACAAAGAACAAGAAAAGACAAGTTTTCCCAATGCATTGTCAGTGCTGTGGTTCAGGTCACTGCTGTGGATGTGGGTTCAGTCCCTGGCCTTGGAACTTCCGCATGCTGCTGGTGTGGCCAAAAAAAAAAAACATTCTAAAACAAGGAAGGGGAGACAGTATGAAGGGGTGAGTAGTTATTTTAAAAAGAGTAGTCAGGGGAGATTTCCCTAAGAGATGACATTTGAGTCAAGTTCTAAAGGAGAGGAGGGAGGAGGCCATGCAGATATGTGGGGATGAGTGGGCCCCGCCAAGGGGATCTAAGTGCAAAGGACCTGAGGCAAGAGCATGCCTATCACTTTGGGAACAGCAGGTGGACAAAGGGAAGAGGTGGGAGAAGTAGAGAAGGGTGGTGGTTGGGGTGGGGGCGGTACAGGCTGTGCAGGACTGTGCAGATCATTGTAAGGACTTTGTCTTTTTTCTGAATGAGACAGTGAGAGCCATTGGAGGTTTTAGGCAGAAGGGTGACACAGTCTGATGTATATTTGAAAAGGATCACTGGCTGCCGTGACGAGAGCAGGATGGAGGAGTATAGTGGACCGGGAAAAGGTACAAGAGTGTACACAGGGGAATAAGGGGGAAGACTCTTGTAAGAATGCAGGTGGAATCTGAAAAAGAATGGATATATATGTGTATGTAACAATTCACTTTGCTGTACAGCTGGAACGAATGCAACATTGAAAACCAAATATACTCCAACAAAAATTCTTTTTAAAATGCAGGCAGAAGAAAAGAGGTACTTAGACCAGGGCGATACCTATGGAGCTGTTGCGAAGTGAATGAATGTGGGGTAAATATTGACGAGAGGGGCTGCAGGATTAGCTGATAGATGAGTGAGAGAAAGAGATTTGGCCCTGAACAAATGGGAGGTTGGAAATGCCATTTATTGATGCAGGAAAGACAGTGATGGTTGCATACCAGGCACTGTTCTAGTTGCTCAGGAACTGAAACAAGTTTTTTTGGGGGAAGGTCAGTTTTGGAAAAGCTAAGTTTAAAAGTAGATGTCCGAGCAAAAATGTCAGGTAGATGGCTAAATATACTGGTCTAGGCTGGAGGTATGAATTTTTGAACCTTCAGGAAACAAAAGGGTCTGCTTCATTAGCTGGGATTTTGTCCTACTCTTCCCGAAAACAAGCAGGAAAAGACAAATTATCACCTCTGTAATTAGAGCTTTTAGGATTAGGTAGTTTGGTTTTAATCACACAGCTGTAAATAACAGACTGCATCCATGTGGGGCTCCACCCAGGCTCCAGACCACAATTGTGTTAACCTCAACATCCACAGGAATTGCTCAGTTGCTCTGCAGCACGTTGAAATGTGATTCAGAGACACGTCAGTATCGAGTTTTTAGCTAATGTGATATCAGTGAGTTAAGTCAAAGTGGTGAGGCTGAAGGTAAAAAATATCCTTAAGACCCATGTACTCTGAAAAGTCACCCAATAGATGCCAGAGGCCTTTGTTATAGGACCTGGGCTGAAAAAAATAAATTGAAAAAAATTTAACATTATTCATCCATTCTAATATTATTTCTGTGCCTTTCTCAGGCTTTTTGCCCTTTTAGAAAAAAACATGGAATCAAGATCAAGGTCAGAAGCTTTCCAGTAGTCTGCAGTGGTCAGGGTGCATAAGTGTGTGGGAGTCTCCAGTCTCAGTCTTTCTGTCTCTGGTTTCTGAAGCCTGGTTTGGGTACCAAGGGCAATGCTAGGCTTTCCCGAACACAATTCTAGCTTATAATTAAGGAAATGACAATTTGGCAGTTAGGGAGGCTATGCTGCCACTGGAAACTTCTGAAGAATCATTTTTCACATTCCTAACAACATTCTACAAGCAGATTTGTCATTATCTTTTTTCACCTTTACCGACAGACATTTAATTTGCATTTCTTTGTATACTGATGTAGTTGATCATCGTCTCAATAGAGTCCTTGGCGGTTCTTATTACCTCTTTATATTCAGTCACTTTTATTCAAGGGACCGTGATGTCAGAATCTAGGTAGCGCCGTAAATGGATTAATGGATAAATGTAGCATTCCTTCTAAGCTCTCTGGGATGTTGTTGGTAGCTTGCTGATGGCAAGCAAGGGAGCAACTGAACAATAATAAAGGAATCCAACTTTGATTGCCACAGTGGAAAGGTTGGAGGATTAGAACTCTAACTGTGAATAGTTCTACATTAATCTGGCTAGCTGGCATTAAGAGAGGGGAAGAAAACGGAGTTCTTGCCGTGGCCCAGTGGATTAAGAATCTGACATAGTGTGCACGAGGATGCAGGTTCAATCCCTGGCCTCACTTAGTGGGTTAAGGATCCAGCGTTGCTGAAAACATGGTATAGGCCGCAGCTGCAGCTCCAATTCGACCCCTAATGGGGGAACCTCCATATGCCTCAGGTGCGGCCATAAAAAGTGAGAGAGAGAGGAAATGGTTGACAATTTAAATTTATAAAGTCACTTTTCAATTTGGGAGCCTAGAGCTGGCCTGATAGGACATCAAGTTGCCCAGGGAACTGCCTTGGGCCATGATGAATTTTCTCTCAATATCCCCCCATTCTGTTGCCTAAAGCCACTTGCTCAACTGCATAAAGTTGATCTTTATCCCAATATGCAGCTTGCAAACAAGTCTTCTGCTATTCGTCTCTATATCTCTGTCAGCAAAAGTAAATATGTATGTACAATTATATTTGTAAACATATATGCTTTCTGTATATATATATAAATACGTAATATACACAAATACGTAATGCATAAACATAGTAGTCCCCCCAACTACCTAACAGAATAATAAAAATATGTTTCCTGCCAAACTTTAAGCAGATGTTTAAAATCTGAGCATAGTTTTATCTCCAAACATCACTCAAGTATTGCAGTCCAACGGGAAGCATATAACTCACAATTTCACCTTCATACCTAACCCAGCAATGCTGAACGTAGAACTTTTGCTGAAGAGGAGAATCTGAAAATTCCATATCAGAAGACAGAGCTAGAGCTTCTTAGATGCTTCCTGAATTTGTGTGCATCTTTAGATGTCTTTGGCCATGAGCCTGATGTTGGAAACCTTGGGATGTCATGAGAGGTTTGATTTTTTAAAGTGGGCTATAATGTCATGGAGAGGAGGTGGCAAGTCTATGCAGTATAAAGAGGTGCTACAGGAGCTCCTGTCGTGGCGCAGCGGTTAACGAATCTGACTAGGAACCATGAGGTTGCAGGTTCGATCCCTGGCCTTGCTCAGTGGGTTAAGGATCCGGCATTGCCGTGAGCTGTGGTGTAGGTTGCAGACATGGCTTGGATCCCATGTTGCTGTGGCTGTGGTGTAGGCTGGCGGCTACAGCTCTGAATAGACCCCTAGCCTGAGACCCTCCATATGCCACGGGTGTGGCCCTAAAAAGCAGGGGAAAAAAAAAAAGAGGTGCTACATGGCACCTAAGGGACTTTTCTAACTGCCTTTCTCAAGCAGAAGGCTGCCTCTCCCTCTCCTCCTTCTTCCTCCTCACTGTACACAGCTTCCAAAGACTGAATCTATAGTTAACTGTTTTGAAAACAGTTGATCCCCCTCAGTAATGGAACAACATTCAACGTGTCTTCTGCAAACTACAGAAGATCTACTTGTATTCCTCAATATTTTCTTTGTGCTTTTTTCCTTCAGTTAATCCTTCTTGGATGCTCTTCCTTTCTTTATGTCGACCTGAGTTTCTGATCTATATCATCTTCCTTTTCTCTAAAGAACGTCTTTTAACATGTGTTGTGAGGCAGGTCTACTGGCCACAAATTCCCTCAATTTTCATTGGTCTAGAAAGTATTTCTCCTTCACCTTTGAAGGGCAATTTTGCAGGGTACAGAATTCTAGGTTGGCAGCATTTTTCTCTCAACATTTTAAGTATTTCATTCCATATTCTTCTTCCTTGCTTGGTTTCTGAAGAGAAGTTAGATATAACTGTTTCTCTATAGCTAAGTTGTTTTTTCCCTTCTTTCAGGATTTTTTTGCTTCCTTTTGATTTTCTGTAATTTGGAAATGATATGCCTAGGTGTAGGGTTTGTTGTTGTTATTTGCTTTTTTGCATTTATCCTGTTTGGTATTCTCTGAGCTGCCAGGATCTGTGAATTTGTGTGTGACATTAATTTGGGGGAAATTTTCAGTCATTTTTATTTCAAATATCTCCTTGATCACTTTCTCTCCTTTTTCTTTTTCTGGTATTCTCATTATACTTGTGTTACATCTTCTGTAATTGTCCCCATGGTCCTTGGATGTTCTGTTTTGTTTTTTCAGTCTTTATTCTCTCTGATTTTCAGTTTGAAGGTTTCTATTGAGAGGTCCTCAAGTTCAGTGATTCTTTCCCTGGCTGTGTCTAGTCTGCTAACAAGCCCATCAAAGGCATTCTTTTTTTTTTTTTTAATGATTTTTATTTGTTTCCATTATAGCTGGTTCAAAGGCATTCTTCCTTTCTGTCATAGTGTTTTTGATCCCTAGCATTTCTTTTTGGTTCTTTCATAGGATTCCCACATCTCTTCTTAAATTGCCCATCTGTTTTTTTGTTTTCTTTTGTTCTTAGGGCCACAGGTGTGGCATATGGGATTTCCCAGGCTAGGGGTCATATCAGAGCTGTAGCTGCTGGCCTACACCAAAGCCACAGCGATGCCAGATCTGAGCTGTCTGCAATCTACACCACAGCTCATGACAGTGCTGGATCCTTAAACCACTGAGCAAGGCCAGGGATCAAACCTGTGTCCTCATGGATACTAATTGGGTTCATTTCTACTGGCCACAATGGGAACTCCAGCCCATCTGTTCTTGTATGCTATTTTATCAGTTAGAATATTAATCATAGTTGTTTTACAGTCCCACTCTCATAACACCAACATTCCTGCCATGTCCGGTTCTGATGCTTGCTCTGTCTCTTTCAATTGTATGTTTTGCCTTTTGGTATGCTTTGTAATTTGTCCTAATAGTTGGACATGAGGTATCGAGTAAAGGAACTGCTATAAATAAATAAACTGCTGTAAATAAATCCTTTAATAATATGGTAATGAGGTTCAGAAAAAGGAGAAGTTATCTGTGCTAGAATTAGGTCTCCATCTTTTAGTGAGCCTATGCCTCTGGACTCTATTTTTAAAAGCTAATGTTTTTTTAAATTTTTACTCCCCCATTAGATGAGAGAGGATTGCTAGAGGGGGCTAGACTTGGATATTTCTCTTCCCCCAGGTTAGTTTTGCTCTGATGATACGCTGGGCTTTGGTTAACTAGTGTCCCTGAGGACAGGCCTTGTTAAGAAAAGTAGAGCACTCTGGCCAGTGGAGAATAAGTCATGTCATCCTCCACCCCTTTCTGCACCTCCCACAGGAAGCTCGACAGGATTTTTCTCCAGTATTTCTTCTGGGAACCTAGTCAAGCTCTTGGAGGTAAATCTCCAAAATTGTGAAGGGTCCCCTGTGACTAGATGCTCTTGGAGCTTTTAAATATCAGTTGTCTGTACTGAGCCTCCAGCAATTCACCACCTATAGCTCAGGTTTTGATACCTGGGCACCAGTTCCTGTGATGGTTTGCACGTGTAAGTCTCTGCTGGGGCAGCGAAGACTCCCTGCGTGGCTATCTGTCCCTCTAATCTGGGGGCAGCAGTTTGCCCCAAGCCCTCCCCATTCTTATGGATCCAAGAAGAGCTGTTGATTTTTCATTCTGTTCAGCTTTTTACTTGTTATTAGGATGGAGCGGCTACTTCCCAGGTTCCTACCTGTGCAACTGAAAACTGAGATTTCCCCTGCTCATTCTTATAAACCTGTACCGTGAAGAAGCTACAGCAGGAGATACATATGGACGTGTGGGGAGTGTGGGGGTAGGTGCTGTTGTATGTGCGTGTCTGTGCATGTCTGTGTGTGCCAAACCAGGGATGGTCCAACTGACAGGAAGATTCTAACGGTTTAAGAACCCCTGAGGGGATTGGTACCTTCTTTCTACTTTTCTGAGCATTTAAAAAAAAATCAGAATCTGTGGTTTCACGTTGAGAGTGTGAAGTGGTTTTCTCATCTGTTTGGGAAAAAGGGATGGGTCGTACGTGTGTACCTGGAGAGGAGCTGGTGCAGAAAGGGGAGATGGGCTGAATGAGCAACTACACCTTGTTTGGGAATCAGCTTCACAGCTGGTACCCCGAGTTTTCGAGTGTTTGGGATCTACCATTTCCCACTCTTCAAGTCTTTTAGAGGTCTCTTTTTAATTTTTATTTTTATAATTTATTTTATTTTGTTAAACTCATCTTTCATTTTTTATTTTTTTTGTTAAAAAAAAGTCCTCAAAGAGCTGAGAGCGATGGGAAGGGAAGGTAGTTCGAGGCTGGTGAAACTTTAGATTCATATGTAAACCCTAGAGAAATTTCAACCTTTTCCTGAGCTTTATTTTCAATTTCCAGGGTGTTTCCTTAACACTCACCCCCTCTATATCCCCAGAGATAGTCATTTTGGACTGGGGAGCGTTGAAACATTTTCTGAGAAATGGGTTGGGTATTGGTAGTTTTTGGTAAAATCTTTTGACAAGTTAGAAGGGTAAGAGACCTTAGCTGTCTTGGTTTTAGTTTAAACATAATGGCTGCAGGCTTATTTGTAGAAAGAGGATTAAAGATCATAACCAAAAGCCGTGTGGAGGTGGGCTGAAGTGGGGGCTGATTAAAGGATTAGCCTGATGATATTAACATAAAAGTTGGTGGCGATGGTGGGGTGACAGAATTAATTGCATTAATTGAAAATGTCTGGCCAGTGTAGTTTGCTACAGATGTATTTTCACCACAGCTCACGGCAACGCCGGATCCTTAACCCACTGAGCAAAGCCAAGGATCAAACCCGCAACCTCATGGTTCTTAGTCGGATTCGTTAACCACTGAGCCACAAAAAGAACTCCTTTTTTTTTTTTTTACTTTTTAGGGTTTTTTGCTTTATTGCTTTTTTTTTGCTTTTTAGTGGCATATGAAAGTTCCCAGGCTAGGGGTCAAATCAGAGCTGCAGCTGCCGGCTTACACCAGAGCCACAGCAATGCTGGATCCGAGCTGCATCTGCAGCCTGCACCAAAGCTCATGGCAGTGCTGGATTCCCCAACCCACTGTGCGAAGCCAGGGATCAAACCCGTATACTCATGGATACTAGTCGGGTTTTTAGCCTGCTAAGCCACAACAGGAACTCCCAGGGTTTCTTTTTGGGGTAATGGGAATGTTCTAAAATTAGACTGTGGTAACAGTTGCCTTGCAGGAAGGGGGACCCCTTCCAGGACCTGAGAATGGACTCTTGTCTAACACTTGGAAATGAATTGTTCAAGAAGACACATGTGCTGACAAAGCAAGAGACTTTATTGAGAAGGGGCGCCTGGGTGGAGAGCAGCAGGTTAAGGGAACCCAAGAAAACTGCTCTGCCACGTGGCTTGCAGTCTCCAGTTTTATGGGAATAGGGCTAGTTTCAGGGTTGTCTCTGGCCAATCACCTTGCTTGGCCGGTACTTGGTCTGGCCCAGGGTCCTTCCTGGAGGCACACACACCTCCCAGCCAAGATGGATTCTAGCACCAAGGATTCTGGGAAGCTGGTTGTCTCCTCCCTCCTATTGGCCCCTCCCAAATCTTCCCACCATGGGAAGGGCAGCACCATGTTCCTTATCCGGGCCTCCTGTTGTGAGACAACTCATGCAAGCGTCTGTTATCTTTCTTTCTTTCTTTTTTTTTCGTCTTTTTAGGGCCGCACCCATGGCATATGGAGGTTCCCAGCCACAGCAACGTGGGATCCAAGACATGTCTGTGACCTACACCCCCGCTCATGGCAACGCCTGATCCTTAACCCACTGAGCAAGGCCAGGGATCAAACCTGTATCCTCATGGATGCTAGTCAGACTTGTTTCTGCTGAGCCATGATGGGAACTCCTTAAATCTTTCTCCCCCTCCCCCTTTTTTTTGGAACGTCTATTATCATGCCTGGCCAAGGTGGGCAGTTTCAATCAATGGTCCCCTAAGAGTTGCACAACTTTTAACCTTTATGAAAAATCAGTGAGTTGTATACTTATAGTGTGTGAATTTTCTTACAAAGATGTTAAATAAAATAAGACAGAAAGAAGGCAGATTATGGAGAGCTATTACAGATCAAACAGTGACTACTCCCATTTCTCCTGTGGGATGGACAACTGCTGATGACCCAGAAGAAGCCAGAGCCACAGCAAACCATCTAGGGAAATTCTTTCTCTGAACAAGTCCAGCGAGTGGAAATTACAAAGAGGTGGTTTCTGCCTTGATATCAAGAGGGGGCCTTCTGACTGTTACAAAAGCCCTCCGAAAGCAAAAAGAGTGCTTTACACGAGGGCTCTTCTTGGCCCTGGGTTCAAGCACAGGGCTCCACCAGGGACTCAGCAGTGGGCTGGGTGACAGATGCCTCCTAAGGTTATTTCCAGCTCAGAGGTTCAGGGACTCTGCTATTGTGATGGCGGTGTCTCCATTTGTCCCTCCAGAAACTAGAGGGTCTTTGCCACATTTCTGATTCACCCGGAAGGAGATGTTTGTGTGCGGCACTGAGATTTACTGATGAAAGGGGCCAGAGGGGCACAAAGGTTCCCTGGAGATTTAGATTCAGGTAATAACAGGAACCTGGCAACCCACAGACTGCAATTGTGCCTCTGTAATAACAGTAATTAATGCAAGAATAATAATTTCATTTTTGATTTCCCATTGCCACTTTTGTCCTGGGCAACTCAGAAGCCAATAGAAAGAAATTTAGCCACTTTGGGTGTGTGACCATTTTTATGTTTGTTTGTTTTAGCATTTATTATGTTTTTTTTAAATTCTAAAAGTACTGTCTTGCCTGTCAGAAATTTAGAAAAGGCAGAAAACAATCAAAGGTAATATAAATTAAATAGGAATCTCACAAGCCAGTTAGAACCAATATTGACATATATCTCATTAAATATTGTTTTACAAAAATAAAAATGTGGGATGTGTTTAGTAAACTAATTTCTAATATAACAGTATATTTCAGTATTTCAGTCTTTCCAAGGTGCTAAGGCTTCTAAAACATTATTTTTAATGGTTTCATAGAATTATACTAATTAATATGCTTAATCCATTCCCTATTTAGATTTAGATTGCTTCTAATTATTTTTACTATTGACAAGGAACTGTTTTAGATCAAAGCCCTTTTTTTTGAGGCTTTTTTTTTTTTTTTTTTTTTTGGCCACACCTGTGACATGTGGAAGTTCCTGGGCCAGGGATCCAACACAGGTCACAGCAGCAACCCAAGGCACTGCAGTGACAATGCCGGATCCTTTACCCACTGCACCACAGGAGAACTCCAAGGCTTATTTTTTTGTTTTTCTTTTGTTTTGTTTTTATGGACGCACCGACAGGGTAGAGAAGTTCGCAGGCCAGGGACTGAATCCAAATTGCAGCTGCTATCTACGCCATAGCTGTGGTAATGCCGCATCCTTTTCCCACCGCACCAGGCCAGGGATTGAATCCGCACCTCGCAACAGCTCAGGCTGCTGCAGTCGGATACTTAACCCACTTTTCCAGAGCAGGAACTCCTTCAAGGCTTATTTTTAACAAATACTCTGGACATGGAATTTCTGGCTCAAAAATATGTAAACATAATTCAGGCTTTTTATATTTATTTCCAAATTATCTTTCAAAGAATTTGTGCCTGTTATACTCAAGTCAGCAGGGTATGAGTGAACTCATTTCTCCCTATCTTCTTTAATTCTAGGTATTATTATCATTAGTAAATATTTGTCAAATGGGTAGGTATACAATCATATCTCATTTTTTAAGTTTGCATTTTCCTGGTCATTGTTGACCTTGACCGTTTGTTCAGCACCAGCCTTTGCTTGTATTTCTTCTTTTGGGAATTGCCTGTTAATTTCCTTTGTTCATTTTTCTGTTGGGCCATTCATCTTTTTTCTATTTATTTATAACTGTTATAAATATCAAGTCTCTGCTTCCCTTACAAGTGGCAAATATTTTCCTCCCAAATTGTTGTTTAGCTATTAATCTTAAGATTTGTTTTGATATGCAGATTTTTAAATATTATCAAAACTTAATAATCCAGTTCTTTTATGAGTTTTGTCTTTGGCATAATTCTTAGAAAATACTTCCCCATCCAAATATTATATGTGTGTGTGTGTATAATTATTTCTTTATTTTCCTTGAGGGTTTTTATAACTTTTCTTTTTACACTCACATCTCTTATTTATCTGGTAGTGATGTCGATTTATTGTGTGATGTAGAAACTTCAGTTTTTCCCACATTGTTAGTCATTTGACCAATTATTAGAAATTTTATCCCTTATTTAACTGTTTTGAAGTGTCACTGATATCATGTATTGAAATTTTATGTGTATTTATATCTGCTTCTGAACTTCCAAATATTTTTCATCATCCTGTCAGTCTTAGCTTTTGTTGCTCCCAAACTATCTCAACTAATGTTATTTATTGTAATATATATTGTTTTGTTGTATATTATATTATGTAGTTGGGAAAATTGTTGCTTATTTCATATGAAGTTTATGCTTGGATATTTTACAATTTATGTAACTATGGTCATTGAGAATCTTTCTCCATGAGGTATTTTGAACTAGCTATTGATGGTATATGGTAAAACCTTTGACTTTTTAATGTATGTTTTAGAGTATCACAACTAACTATTCCCTTATTAGTTTAATTGTCCTTTCATAGAAAGCAGAAAAGTGGGAGTTCCCATTGTGGCTCAGTGGATTAAGAACCTGACATAGTGTCTGTGAGGATGTGAGTTTAATCCCTGGCCTCTCTCAGTGGATTAAGGATCTGGTGTTGCTGCAAGCAGGTTGTAGGTTGCAGGTGCGGCTCAGATCTGGCGTTGCTGTGCCTTTGGCATAGGCCAGCACCTACAGCTCCAATTCAACCCCTAGCCTGGGAACTTCCATATGCCGCAAGCATGGCCCTAAAAAAAAAAAAAAAGCTTAAAAATAATTTATTCCAAAAGATCAGTCCTGAGGACAGTGTTTGCTGTAATCCATCACATTGAGGCTGATTTCCCCCCTGGACATAGTCTCTTTCTGGTTGTCCCACTAGAGTCTGGAATAAACTCTTTCCCCCCACCCCACCCCTTTTGGCTGCACCTGCAGTATATGGAAGTCCCTGGGCTAGAGATCAAATCTGAGCCAAAGCTGTGAACTACACTACCGTGGAGGCAATGCCAGACCCTCAAACCACTGAGCTGGGTCAGGGATTGAACCAAGGCCACCACAGAGACAACTCTGGATACTTAACCTACTGTGCCAGAGCGGAAACTCCTAGAATAAACTCTTATCTGGACACTGTGTGGTATATATTAAAAAAAATACTGTAACAATTTGCTAATATTTTATTTAAAAAATTTCCCCTTGTGTTGATAAAATAGATTTGTCTAATTTTGGGGGTCATTTTTGCTAACAAGGCTTTTTTAGCTTTATTTTATAAATTTAGTTTTATTTTTTATAAATAAGAGCCTTTTATGGTTTTGTATTCTCTGGAGCAATTTTTTAAAAATTAAAAAAAAATTCTTAAAGGCTTGAAATAATGCTCCAGGAAATTGTTTGAATCTTTCCTTTCAGAATGTTACATCCCAAGTCATTTGCGACTGTCCCTCATCAATGTATTCTCTCTAACCATCCTTATATTTTGCATCCCAGGTCTAGTATCTTCAGGGCCCAAACCCAGACGTGCTCTCTGGTTGCTGCCGGTACCTAGGAGTCAGGTCCTGCAATTCCTACTGACCAAGAAGAATACTTCTATTCTCAGGTTGGTCTGACACAGTGATGAGGGTTGATTTTACAAAGTATCTACCTCAAATGGAGTCTTTGCAGGGTTTTTAGGCCAGAGAAGACTGGTCTCCCTGATAAGGGGGAGATAACCCTTATCCTCATACAGACAATTCAGTGGGGTTCAAGATTATTAGTTTCATGCATGCAAATGTTCTCATTCCAGGTCTCACAGATTCACTCTTTTTTGTACCAGGGCCTTGATTCTATAACGTGACATCTATTATTGTGGGTACAAGTTGCCTTCTTTTTCTATTTTATTACCTCTACTTCTAGATCTTGAGTCTGATTTTGATATGGTCTGCCCTATAGCTGCTGGAATATGAGGAATCTCAATAACCACTTCTATAGAAGTGATCTGTCTTACACAGCACGCTTTGTGTGTTGAGAGCTGGCTCTTCTGATTCTACTGTTTTCTTTTTTTTTAAACTTTCAATGTTGGAGTTCCCGTCGTGGCGCAGTGGTTAACGAATCCGACTAGGAACCATGAGGTTGGGGGTTCGATCCCTGCCCTTGCTCAGCGGGTTAACGATCCGGCGTTGCCGTGAGCTGTGGTGTAGGTTGCAGACGTGGCTCGGATCCTGCGTTGCTGTGGCTGCGGCGAAGGCCGGTGGCCACAGCTCCGATTAGACCCCTAGCCTGGGAACCTCCACATGCCGCGGGTGCGGCCATAAACCCGCGGCCATAAAATGACAAAAGGCAAAAAAAAATAAAATAAACTTTCAATGTTGTTAACAAAAGCTAGATGAAGAACTGAAGAAACAACAACAACAAACCACTCCTGGACCTAATAAGTGTTACAGCAAGGTTGCTGGATACAATAATAATAATCATAATAAAAAGCCGACAAAGGTACAGTATATTAATGAAAACAGAGCAAAAACTCAAATAGAGGCAATATTAATATCAAAAAAGAATTCAAAAATATTACATAGAATATGATATCAATACAAGATATAAATCACAAAGATAAAAGTCATGAATGTTTATGTTCTGTATAAAATACATTAAAACAATTTTTCCTGGGTGTTCTGGTTGTGGCATAGAGGAAACTAATCCACTAGTATCCATGATGATGCCGTTTTCAGGGGGTTGAGGATCTGGCGTTGCCATGAGCTGTGGTGCAGGTCACAGACATGGCTCGGATCTGGCATTGTGGTGGCTGCGGCGTAGGCTGGCAGCTGTAGCTCCGATTAGACCCCTAGCCTGGGAACTTCCATATGCTAAGGGTGCGGCCCTAAAAAGCAAAAAACAAAACGAAACAAAACTTTCCTTCTTAGTCTAAAATAGTCCCTCATAGAAAGAGAATAGAACAGGGACTGGAGGGAGAAGGAAAAGGGAAGGTGTTGATCAAAAGGTACAAAGTTTTAATTATGCAAGATGCATAAGTTCTGGAGATCTGATGTGCAGCACAGTGACTCTAGTTAATGATGCCGTATTGTATACTTGAAATTTGCTAAGAGCGTAGATCTTAAGTGCTCTCACTACACACACACACACACACACACACACACACATAAAATGAAAAGAAAATGGGAACTATGTGAAGTGAGGGGTATTAATTAGCTTGACTGTGGCCATCATTTAAAAATGTATACATATATCAAACTATCAAGTTGAACATCTTGTTTAAGATGTACAGTTATTATTTGTTAATTATATTTCAATAAAGCTTGAAAAAAAGAATATAGACTGTGAAGGCTGTTGGATAAAGGAAGGTGAATAAAGAGATTAAACCACCCTAAATACACAGTAAACAAAAAAAAAACAAAAATTTCCTCCTTGGAATAAATTCATTTATTTTCATTATTCCTTTAAAATATACTACTACAATAATAGCATTTTTGAGGATGATTTTCTTTTCTGAGTGTAGTTTTGTCACATGCCAGAAGTTTTGAAACCTGGTATTATGATTACCGTTATTTTCAAAACACTATTTAATTACATGTTTTATTTCCTTTGTTACCCAAGAGTTATTTACAACAATATTGCTTAATTTCCTGGTATTTAATATTTTTCTCACTAATTCTTTGTTTTGCTGGATTATGGTCAAAGAGAGTTTAAATCTAAGAATTTATTGAAATTTCTTTTATGACCTAATAAATGACCTCACATCCTATGGCTATTTTAAGGAAATATGAAGTAAGTATTTGCAGACTATAAATGTTGAAAACCTTATTGATTATATTATTTAATTCCTTTGTTTGCATGTCCACTTGATTCATCACAGTGTATAAGGAAATGATAAAGCTTGCCATTAGATTGCAGTTCTAAAAATCTCTTCTTGATTTTTGTTTTTATTTTTCATATTTTATACAGAGCATAAACATTCATGACTTTTATCTTTGTGATTTATGTCTTATATTGATGTACTATTATTCTATGTAATATTTTTTGAATTCTTCTTTGATATTAATATTGCCTCCCTATTTGAGTTTTTGCTCTGTTTTCATTAATATACTGTACCTTTGTCAGCTTTTTATTATGATTATTATTATTTTTGTTTTCTTCAGGGCCACACCCGAGGCATATGGATGTTCCCAGGCTAGGGGTCAAATCAGAGCTGTAGTCGACCTCTAGCCTGGGAACTACAGAGCCAACAATAGCCACAGCCATAGCAATGCCAGATCCAAGTCGTGTCTGTGACCTATACCACAGGTCACAGCAACTCCAGATTTTAAACACACTGAGCAGAGCCAGGGATCAAACCCACATCCTCATGGATACTAGTCGGGTTCATTACTACTGAGCCACAATGGGAACTCCCATCCATCTGTCTTCTTTGGAGAAATGTCTGTTTAGAACTTCTGACCATTTTTTTTTTTTTGGTCTTTTTCTAGGGCCCCACCCACGGCATATGGAGGTTCCCAGGCTAGGGGTTGAATTGGAGCTGTAGCTGCCGGCCTATGCCACAGCCACAGCAACGCTGGATCCAAGCCATGTCTGCGACCTACACCACAGCTCACGGCAACACCGGGTCCTTAACCCACTGAGTGAGGCCAGGGATCGAACCTGCAGCCTCATGGTTCCTAGTCGGATTCATTAACCACTGAGCCACAATGGGAACTCCAGCCATTTTTTTTTGCTTTTTTTAGGGCCACACCTGAGGCATATGGAAGTTCCCAGGCTAGGGGTCGAATCCGAGCTACAGCTTCCAGCCTATACGCCAGCCACAGCAACTACAGCTTCCAGCCTATACCACAGCTACAGCAACGCAGGGTCTGAGCTGCATCTGGTACTTACACCACAGCTCATGGCAAAGCCAGATCCCTGACCCACTGAGTGAGGCCAGGGATCAAACCTGCATCTTCGTGGATACTAGTCAGACTCATTTCTGCTGTTCCACAAGGGGAATTCCCATAGAACTTCTGACCATTTTTTAGTTGGGTTGTTTGGTATAAAGTTGTATGAGATGTTTGTATATTTTGGAGATTAATCCCTTGTCAGTCACTTTGTTTGCAAAGATTTTCTCCCATTCTGTGGGTTGTCTTTTTGTTTTGGTTATGGCTTCCTTTGCTGTGCAAAAGCTTTTAAGCTTAATTACATCCCATTGGTTTATTTTTGTTTTTATTTTCATTACTCTAGCAGGTGGGTCAAAAAAGATATTGCTGTGATTTAAATCAAAAAGTGTTCTGCTTATGGCTTCCACTAAGAGTTTTATAGTATCTGGCCTTATATTTGGGTCCTTAATCCATCTTGAGTTTATTTTTGTGTATGGTTTTAGAGAATGTTCTAATTTCATTCTTTTGCATGTAGTTGTCCAGTTTTCCTAGCACCACTTATTGAAGAGGTTGTCTTTCCTCCATTGTATATTCTTGTCTCCTTTGTCATAGATTATTGACCATAGGTGCCTGGGTTTATTTCTGGGCTTTCTATCCTGTTCCATTGGTTTATATTTCTGTTTTGTGTCAGTACCATACTGTTTTGATGACCACAGCTTTGTAGTAGTCTGAAGTCAGGGATCCTGATTCCTCTAGCTTGGTTTTTCTTTCTTAGGATTGAAAGAGTTTGGCTATTCAGAGTCTTTTATGTTTCCAAACAAATTAAAAAAAATTGTTTGTTCCAGTTCTGTGAAAAATGTTGATAGGGATTGTGCTGAATCTATACATTGTCTTGGGCAGTATAGTCATTTTGACAATGTTGATTCTTCCAATCCAAGAGCACAATATATCTTTCCATCTGTTTGTATCATCTTCGATTTCCTTCATCAGTTCCTCAACAAAATATTAGCAAGCCGAATCCAACAATACATTAAAGGATCATGCATCATGATCAAGTGGGATTTATCCCAGAGATACAAAGATTCTTCAACATATACAATCAATCAATGTGATATACCACATTAACAAATTGAAGAATAAAAACCATACGATCATCTCAATAGATGCAGAAAAATCTTTGGACAAATTCCACACACATTTATGATTAAAAACTCTCCAGACCGGTGGACATAAAGGAAACCTACCTCAACATAATAGAGACCGTATATGACAAACCCACAGCTAACAACACTCTCCATGGTGAAAAGCTGAAAGCTTTCCCATTAAGATCAGAAACAAGACAAGGATGTCTGCTCTTGCCACTTTTATTCAACATAGTTTTGAAAGTCCTAGCCACAGCAATCAGAGAAGAAAAAGAAGTAAAAGAAATCCAAATTGGAAAAGAAGTAAAATTGTCACTGTTTGGAGATAACATGATACTATACATAGAAAATCCTAAAGAAACTACCAGAAAATTATTAGAATTCATCAATGGATTTAGTAAATTTGAAGGATACAAAATACACAGAAATCTCTTGCATTCCTATACACCAGCAATGAAAGATCTGAAAGAGAAATTAAGGAAACAATCCCATTTACCATCACATCAAAGAGAATAAAATACCTAGGAATAAACCCACCTAAAGAGGCAAGAGACTTTTACGCTAGTGCCATCATTTTGAAGGCCTTCAAACAAAGGTAATTTTTAGTTTTACAGCCTCTCCAAATGGAAAGAGGAAAGAATGGCAATTAGGAGAGCCAATCCAAGAATCTGCCACACAAGAACAGTGTTGGATTTATCCTTTGCAATTATGAGAGCCCCTCTGTCTCAAATGAGGGTGTGGCAGCCCAGTCATATTGATTATAACCAATAACATAGATATAACCTCTTTATTCTTATGCTAACTTGCATTTCTGCTCTTCTTCTTTTCCCTCCTTTTGGTATCCGGATCCACTTTTATTTGCTTTTTTTTAACCTCTAAATAGTAATCATAAGTTTTATATCCTGCTTTGTTCTACTACTGATTATCTTCAGATTAAATATACATAAAGGCGGGAGTTCCCACCCACCTATGGCTCAGTGGTAACAAATCCAGCTAGTATCCATAAGGATGCAGGTTCAATCCCTGGCCTCACTCGGTGGGTTAAGGATCGGTGCTGCTGTAGTGTAGGCCAGCAGCTGCAGCTCTGATTCAACTCCTATCCTGGGAACTTCCATATACTGTGGGTGTGGCCCTAAAAATGACTATACACACACACAAACATACACACACACACACACACACACACACAAATATATTTTTAGATTATATATATTAAGTTTAAATATGCATTTATATATTCATACATGTATATATATATATATGTATATCTTTTTCAAGATCAAACATACCTCTTGGGATAGAACATGATGGAAGACAGAGAAAAATATATATGACTGGGTCACTATGCTGTACGGCAGAAATTGGCTCAACATTGTAAATCAACTGTAATTTAAAAAAAAGGGAAAAAAGGGAAAAAAGGATCAAGCATAAATTAGCATCTGTTGACAAGTGCACTAGTCAGGGCCATTTGTTGGCAAATAAGAGAAGTTCTCTGTGACTTTTTAGGATTTTAGTGAAGGCGATTTGGTAGATTAGAGGATTGCTGGAAGGCCTGGGAGCAATGCTGGGGAAGTGGGCAGGAGGCCAGGAACCTAGAGCTGGGTCATACCCAGGACCAGTCTCTTTGCTGCCCTCAGGGCACGGGCCTCCTCCTGACTTCTCTTCTAGGTTAAATCCTGGGCGGGGCTTCCTGTTAGCTGAATTTAGGCCACCCCCCTGGGCTCTAGTCACCAGGGGTCTGGGAGGACAGTATTGGGTGTTTTCAACTTCAGTGGACAAAGGCTGGCCTTTGGACCTAGGAAGGTGTCAGATGCCAGCTTCCCCCAAACTGAAGTGTCGATCGCACACCCCTCACTGTGAAAGATGAGAGCTGTAGTCCACCTCCCTTCTTTCTTCTCTCTTGTCTGATCAATAAGCACTTACTGTCTTCTATGAGGCAGAAGCTGTTGTAGTCACATCACATGGAAATCGAGAAGCCAGTTTCTGTCATCAGGAAATACATGGCCCAACATGGGAGAGTTAAGTACTTAAGGATGCTATTTTAATATCATGAGACACATGCTAGACACATGTATGTCCACGGGGTGGGGGTGGAGCCAAGAAAAGGGATGCTCAGTCCAGTCTGAGTGGGAGAGGACTAACTGATTTCAAAAGAAGAGCATTTCTGGAGTTCCCTGGTGGCCTAGTGGTTATGACTCTGTGTTGTCATAGCTGTGGCTCGGGTTTGTTCCTTGGCCCAGGAAATTCTGCATGCCATGGATACAGTCAAAACAAACAAACAAACAAACAAATAAAATACTACTTAAGTTATCAAAGAAAAAGAAAGAGTTCCCGTTGTGGCTCAGTGGGTTAAGAACCTGACATAGTGTCTGTGAGGATGCGGGTTGGATCCCTGGCCTCATGCAGTGGGTTAAGGGTCCAACATTGCTGCAAGCTGAGGTGTAGTTCTCAGATGCAGCTCAGATCTGGTGTTGCTGTGGCTGGGATGTAGGCCGGCAGCTACAGCTCCAATTTGACCCCTACCCAGGGAACTTCCATAGGTTGCAGAAAAGAAAAAAAATAGTTAAGAATAAATAATTTAAAAAGAGGAGCATTTCCAGGTGCTCAGGGGGCAGAAAGACAGGACCTGGAAACATGGAACCCCACGGTGCACAGAAAACAGACACACTTTACTGGGACCAGGCATAAATCGAAAGGTGGGGCCGGGGCAGCAGAGGCAGGAAAGGTCGGTGGGGCACCTCAGGCCAGAGCGGGGAGACCCCAGGGAGCCTGGATCCTCCCCACCTCCACCAAGTTGGGGCCTGGTGATTCTCTGTCTCCGAGATCTGCTGAGTCTGGGCCCACAGTTTCCAACCCTGCTGGAGCCTGGAGAAATAGCTGGCTAAGAGGTGGCAGAGCTGCTAGAAGGGCCCCTGCAGGACGCTGTACCTCTGCCACCCCTGTTAGCAAAATTGGGAGGATTTCCCACAGCTCAGCAGACCCCAGAGAGGGTGGCTAGGCTTGAGCATCTTTCAGGTAAAGGGACTTCAATGCCATTTTTCTGAGGGGTGGGGAACCACCTAAGACGGGGAACTTGCATGGGGGAGGCCTCACTGATCCAAGAGAGGACAGCATTGGGTTGTCTGTCCCGCAGAGGCCACCAGGGACCCATCAGTGACACCTACTTTTCTAGTAGCACCACCTGCAATGGGACCACAGGAGGGACGTCTCCCCTGTCTCCCATCAGAGCTTGGGCTCAGAATGGGCGGGGGTAGGGGGTACCTGAGAGATGGGCCTCATCTCCCACCCCACCCCCAGCCCAGGCCACCCTCGACTCCAAGCCGCTAGGACCAACACTTCAGCCTGCCCTGACGTTTTCAGTACAGGAATGAGACTCTTTTAATCATGAAAAGCAGTTAAAAAAGAGGGGGGGGGGGTCTGGAGTCTTGACAAACTGCCAATAGGAAAGCTGCCACACAGTGGGTAAAGGAAGTATGAAAAGGCACACAGCTGAGAGCTGTTATTGAGAAAAATAAGAATGCTTCATGTCTTTACCCCAGTGAGCTGAGCTTTTTCAATAAATGAGTTTGGTCGACACTTGGTGGTGGCTAACTGATGCTGAGGAGAGAGCTGGTTACACAGCATGGCCACCCCACCCCCAGCTGCTCTAACTCCCCGTGCTCTTCCGCCACCCCCTAAGTCTTTTTCCTCCCCGTGTTTTCTCCGTGTAAAGCAATCTACCTCTGCCATCGGCTCATCCCCACCCACCAAACCTGTCTTGCGGGGACCTGACCTCAGCAGGCTGAGTCACACCTGCCTCATCGCAGGCGTCCAGGTCTGCATCCCACTTCCGGCCCCAACCCCAGGGTTCCCCGAGGGGAGCTGCCTTCTCTTCCGCCTTCTGAATTCCATTCCCCCAACAGCCAGAAATCAGGCTTCCTGGGCAAATCTTTAAGTTTGCTCACGCACCTGACCATTCACTGTTCCTGGGCTCTCTGAGCCGGCTGTTCCTGCCTTTGCACACGCGCGCTGCTGTGCCCTGGCGTGAACCGCTGCAGGAGCCCCGAGGTCCTGACCGCGCGCCCTGTCCCCGTTCCCCTTCCCCTTGACACACAGCGGTGAGCTCTGAATTCCAGCACGTCTCGGCTCTGCGGTAGAGCCTTTCTAGGGCTGGCAGGCATCCTGCCAGAGCTGGCTCTGTGGCTTTGTGCCCACAGGTAATTATTAGGGACGGGCTCTGTACACCCTCTTAACCTCCTCTGCTTCCATCCCCACCCCGGGGTCCACCACCCCTGCAGCCTTTGGAGGAGTGTCTGACCGCAGGATGGACGCGAGTGTGGTACAGCAGGGGGTCTGCTTGATGGCTGGTCCCGCCACGACCTTCTGCTCTCCGGTGGCCAAACCGGGGTTCTGAACATGTCCAGTCATGTCTGCCACACACCTCCTCATCCATGAAAGGAGCTAATATTTGTAGGAACTGTGCCTTTATTTACAATACTGAGCAAGGACTAATTCTCAGCCTGTACTTTCTGACGGACTTAAACTCAGACTTGCGTCTATAATGCCACAGAAGCGTGGTTCTCCATTTCACAGATCTGGACTCTTCGGGCCCTAAAATTTCCTGTCCCCCACCCCCCGCCCCCCGGTTCTAATTCTGAACCAGAATTTCAGGTTGCAGAATAGCCCCTGAAACCAGGCAGGGCCCTTGGGCTTCTGGGCACACACACCTTTCCGTGTACCCCATTTCTTGTTTTTAGAGAATAGACTTCAGGCTCCATGACCTTCTCAGAGTTCCAAAGGGTAGGCTCAAACAGTTGCTAATCCGGGGAGGGAGTGGATGCCGAGACTGGAGAGGAGCAATCAGGAAACAATAGTGCAGCTTGGGTGCAGGGTCCTGGTCCCTCCTCAAGGAATATGGATAACAGGGAGTTCCCTTTGGGGCTCAGTGTTGAACCGGACTAGGATCCATGAGGATGTGGTTTGATCCCTGGGCTCATGCAGTGGGTTAAGAATCCCGCGTTGCCGTGAGCTGTGGTGTAGGTCGCAGACACGGCTTGGATCCTGAGTTGCTGTAGCTGTGGCATAGCCTGGCGTCTGCAGCTCCGATTAGACCCCTAGCCTGGGAATTTCCATATGCAGCGGGTGTGGCCCTAAAAAGCAAAAAAAAAAAAGGGAAAATGGATAACAATATCTTTGAGTTCTTCTCTGCAACTAAACCCCCCAACAAATGGAAGATGTTAATAAAGCAGTCTTTATTCCAGGAGAGAAGACCACCAGACCCCTGAACACCAGCTTTGAAAGCAATGTAAGCTTGCCTCTACCCTGATCTTTGTCTGTGCCCTGATTTCTCATTCCCCAAACTGTAAAACCACCTCCCAGTCTCTCCGGGGGTGGGGTGGGGCAGTGGTGGTGGGGCCTCTTTGAGACATTAGCCTGCTGTGACCCTCCATTGCCTAGCAAAGCAAAAAAGCTATTTTTTTCTCCTTCACCCCAAACTGTGTCTCTGCATTTCTATTTGGCACCGGGAGCAGAGGCCGAGTTCCGGCAACACCCCATTCCCCATTTCCCTCTTTTTTTGGTGGAGAGTTTCCAAGAACGTCACAGCTTCTAGTGGGCCAACCTCTGCTCACTTGAGGTCGCAACTGGACTGCCATCACCAAAGTTCGTTCTTGTCACAGTTCTGGGAGGTAATTTACCTAGAGATCCAAAACCCAGGCATATGACCCAAATGTTCCAGGCGTCCTTGCAGACCATTGCCGTGATATCATATCTATAATAATAAACACAGATCCCACCTTAAAAAAAAAAAAAAAGATTGACAAGTAATGCAGGTCTTTACTGAAGTATTCTAGACCCCGTGTTACCTAGCACAAAAACATCTCCTAAAATCCCTAAACAATTCTTCTTATGCCCAAACTTTGGTTTCTCATTTTTTCTTAGGACAAGTTTCTAAATCTAAATATCTCCAGTGTTTTCTCCTTTCTCTGCCTCTCCATTGCTTTTTTTTTTTTTTTTTTTTGCCTTTTCTAGGGCTGCACCTGCAGCATATGTAGCTGCCGGCCTTCTCCACAGCCGCAGCAACGCGGGATCCGAGCCGCGTCTGCAACCTGCACCGCAGCTCACGGCAACGCCGGATCCTTAACCCACTGAGCAAGGCCAGGGATCGAACCCGCCACCTCATGGTTCCTAGTCGGATTCGTTAACCACTGAGCCACGATGGGAACTCCTCCACTGCTTTCTTTCTCTCTGCTTTTGTCTTTCCCTCCCTCTATTCTGTATGATTACATTTCCTTCCCATTTCATCACATCAGCTTGGCTGGTCAACAAAACCAACCTTCTTCCCTGAGGCTCCTTACAAGGAGCACAGGGGACAGTGTTCTTTTTTCAGCAGTTATTTTTTCAATTAAACTTTTATTTGGAGAGAAATGAAGATGCACCTGCCATTGTGGGAAATAGAGCAGAATGATCCCCTGTACGTTTATCCAGCTTCCTCAGTGGTATCTTCTTGCCAAACTACACAGCACAGTTGCCCAACCATGACATTGTCATTGATAGAGTCAAGATATAGAACATTTCCATCACCACAAGGAGCTTCATGTGCCCCTTTGAGAACCACACCTATTTCCTCCCCAGTCCTCTCATTAGCTCCCGGCAGCCACTAATCTGTTCTCCATTTCTGCAATGGTGTCATTTCAAGGCTGTTGTATAAATGGAATCCTCCTGTTTGTAACGTTGAGGGATTGTTTTTGTTTTTGTTTTTTTCACTTAGTAAAATTCTCTGGGAATTCATCCATGTTTGTGTGCATCTGTATTAATAATTCCTTTTGTTGAGTACTTATCTTTGTTCATTTGGACTATTGTAACAAAATACCGTAGTCTGTAGCTTTGGGGGGGGTTGTTGAGACTCATATATTTTTAAAAATTTAATAATATTGAAGTAGGGTTGATTTGCAATGTTGTATTAATTTCCGTCGTAGGGCAAAGTGGTTCAGTTATACATACACACATATCCATTCCCATACAGGTTATCACAGACCACTGAGTAGATTTCTCTGTGATATACAGAAGGTCCCCATTGATCATCCATTCCATAAACAACAAAAGTTTATTCTCACAGCTCTGGAAGCTGGAAGTCCAAGGTCAAGGTGCCAGTATGGTCATGCTTTCATAAGGGCCCACTTCTTGGTTCATAGTCAGTGCCTTCTTGCTGTGTTCTCACATGATGGAAGAGGCTAGCGGTTCCCTGGAGCCTCTTTTTTTTTTTTCTCTCTTATTGTCCTTTTATGGCCACACCCACGGCATATGGAGGTTCCCAGGCTAGGGGTCTAACAGGAGCTGTAGCTGCCGGCCTTCGCCACAGCCACAGCAACGCGGGATCCGAGCCGCATCTGCGACCTACACCACAGGTCACGGCAATGCCGGATCCTTAACCCACTGAGCGAGGTCAGGGATCGAGCCTGCAACCTCATGGTTCCTAGTTGGATTCGTTTCCGCTGCGCCACGACGGGAATTCCTGGAGCCTCTTTTATAAGGCATTAATCTCATTCAAGAGGGTTCTACCCTCGGTTTAAGCACCTCCCAAAGGCCTCACCTATTAATACCACCATTTCTAGGCGTTAAGATTTCAACATATGAAGAGGGAGGAGGGCCCACAAACCCTGAGATCACAGCACTCGTGTTCAATGGAAAGATTTTTTAATCATTCGTCCCTTGAAAAACATCTGGAATATTTCCAGTTTTTGCTTATTAAAGTAAAACTGCTATAAATATTTAGGTACATGCTTTTGTGTGAACCTAAGTCATCTCTGTTTCATTAATTTCACCGATTGTTTTCCTGTTTTAAATTATTTTCTTTCTTTCTTGCTTGCTTGCTTGCTTGCTTTTGAGGGCCACACCTGTGGCATATGGAGGTTCCCAAGCTAGGGGTAGCATCGGAGCGACAGCCGCCGGCCTACATGATGGCCAGAGCAACCCAGGATCCGAGTCATGTCTGAGACCTACACCACAGCTCACGGCAACGCCAGATTCTTAACCCACTGAGCAAGGCCAGGAATCGAACCCAGAACCTCATGGTTGCTAGTCAGATTTGTTTCCCCTACGCCACAACAGGAACTCCTTAAATTTCTTTCTTTCTTTCCCTTTGCTTGCCGTGGAAGGGTTGGCTCTGAGCCCAAGTCTGGACACCTGGTCCTCTGAGTCTAGAGAGGTGGGGGTAGAGATGGGGTGGAGGGTGAACAGGTTTGCAGATGGGGAACAGGAAAGGGAGTACTGAGTTCATAGACGCCAACCCTGATTATCTTGATAAGGTGGGTGGTAGGGCCTCTGCTGGCATAGCAGCTGGGGAGCTGATTAAATACGGAGCTCAGAGATAGTGCTGAGGACTTGGAAAGGGCAGAGATGCTGACCATGAGGAGGTAAAGGGTCATCAGTCGGGTGTGAGGACTCAGCTCAGGCCGGACACGTGGGCCTGGCAGTGGCAGCCCCACTGTTAAGAACCAAGGTCATTTTCCAGCTGAACTAACAGGTCTCAGCCTTCTCATAATTTGTGACCTGTAGGCCAGGGCAGATATAAGCTTGTAGAAGAAAGAAAAGAAAAGAAAAAAGAAAAGAAAAGAAAGAAAGAGGGAGAGAGAGAGAGAGAGAGAGAGAGAGAGAGAGAGAGAGGGAGAAAGAAAGAAAGAAAGAAAGAAAGAAAGGCATTTTAGGGGTGATCTTTCATCACTACAGAGAAAAAAATGTAAATGTGGAGTTTGTAATGTCTGTAATGTCTGTAAGACATTCATTTGCAAATACCACTGGCAGCAGCCTTCCATAGCTTGTGTTGTGTAATTCTCCTCAAAGAAAGAAAGGCATTCCATGAATTGCCTTATATTCACTGTTTGGGCACAAAATCAGCTGAGGTCAGGTAATAATAAGCAGCCCCGCTCCCAGCCTTACTCACTGAATCAGCTCTTCTGCTGCCAAGACAATGCTCCTCTTCATGCCACGTGGACGCCCGGACGCTGTGACTGCGGGAACTCCTGCCAACGCAGCACTTGGCTTGGTGACCCGAGGGTTCTCAGGCCGCATCATCAGAGACAGCTAGGGCCAAAGACACATCCGCTGCCTTCGCTGCCCACGTGATGGCCATTGAAAACCCCAGGGTGCGGACGCACTGTGGAACTCCTGTTCAGTTCATGCGTAGCCCCAAGGAGGGCAGGACTGACGTCAGCCTGGGAGGTGAAAGGCCCAGACCCGAGAAGGCGGGCTGTGTTCCAGAACGTGACCGCTTCTATGCAGGCAAGGTGAACGGCCTCTGCCTGCTGCACTGTGGCCGAACTGGTGCGGCAGTGAAGAGAGGCCTTCCGAGTTCATGCATTATTCATGGGGGTGTGAAGGCAGAGGGAGAGGGGAGCAAATGATATTATTTTCAAGCTGAAGGCTCCGTTGTGCAACTGAATTCTCTTTAGATGGATTCCTGAGCCTGGGCACCCAAATAAATCCAAGAGTAAGGGAAGTCTGGGGTAACCTGTCTGTTCCAAAGGGCAGAGTCCTTTGTCGATCCCAGAGTAGCTTGGATCTGCTCTTCCTTCCCTTGGAGCAAGGAATAAGAGCAGGCATTTAAACTATATCCAGTCACCTATGTGGAGCATGATAATGTGAGAAAAAGAATGTATATGTGTCTGTGTGACAGGGTCACCTTGCTGTACAGCTGAAAATTAACAAAACACTGTAGACCAGCTATGATGGGAAAAAATAAAAATCATTAAAAAAAGAAGAGGCATTTATGTGACACCTGCTGTGGACACATTCTTGAATAGGCCTTCTGTCATCCTCACAACCACCTGGGAAGCAGATAGAGGCATCCTCTTTCACAGAAGGAAACGTGGGAGAGTCAAGCCGATTAAAGAGTTTACCTGTGGCCACACCAGTCTTGGTGGCAAGGCTCTGATTAGAATGTAGGCTTTGTGACGTGGAAGCCTATTGACTCTCCTCCCATTATATATATATATATATATATATATATATATATATATATATATATATATATATATATATATATATATATATATATATATATATATATATATATATATATATATAAAATCCATAAAGTAATGTGCTTTTGTTTCTTTCTGCTCAGAGTGCCCTGTGTAGACATCAGAAAAACTTGCGGCTCAAGACTGAATGACCCCAGAGGGCAAGTGGATATTTGCCCAGTGGCCTAGGGAGTGGAAAGAATGTTTTCACTTTTTTTCCCCCATTTTGGTGACCTCACCCATGGCACATGGAAGTTCCCAGGCTAGGAGTCGAATTGGAGTTTCAGCTGCCAGCCTGCACCACGGCCACAGCAACACAGGATCCAAGCCACGTCTGTGACCTACACAGCAGCTCACAGCAATGCCGGATTCTTAACCCACCGATCAAGGCCAGGGACTGAACCCTCATCTTCATGGACACTAGTCAGATTCTTTACTGCTGAGCCACAACGGGAACTCCCAAATATTTTCATCTTTATAGGTTTTGGACCAGACCCAGTGCCTTTGAATTTGTGGTGCTTACTGCCTGTAGACTCGTTTTTACACTTGCTCCTGCCCTGACTCTGCTAAGCGTGGGAGAGTGGGCCTCAGTCACATCGCTGACATAGCAAGGAGCTCAAGTCTTGGTCTTTTCTGAGTCAAAAATCGGGGCTGGATTTCCCACTGTGGCACAGCGAATTAAGGACCCAGTGTTGTCTCTGCAGCGATCCGGGTTGCTGCAGAGGTGCGGGTTTGGTCCTTGCCTGGGGCAGTGGGTTAAGGATCCGTCGTGGTCACAGCTGCAGCTTAGATTTGATCCCTGGTCTAGAAACTTCCATATGCTACAGGTGTGGCCGAAGAAGAAGAAAAAAAGTCAGGTACATACTCTGACCACGGTCTTTTTCTGTTTTTAAAATATCCACGAACAAAAGGAATAACACGTAAACCCACTTATTGGCACTTTTAATCCTTGATTTTTATGGAAAGGTTCTCAATTGCGAGAAATCCTGGCTGAAACCACAGTGATGGCTTTGTGCCGAGGATAAGGGGGCAGTAGAGACGTCTGTACCGAGAAGAAAGGAGAGAAATTGAGCCGCACGAGTGCCTGGCCCGTGGGAAGCCCTTGCCGGCTTTTCCAGTGGACCTCGTGCTCCTGCTGCAGGTGAAAGATGGAGCTCTCAAACCAGTTTCTATGAGTAACCATGAGTGAGTGACAGGCAGGACGTTTTTCTTCAGAAATGCCGCTCCCGCTCTCACAAGGGGAGCCTCTTTGAAGCCGCTGAACCTCCTTCTCCAGCCCCCGAGGCCTGGAGCTGATCCCATGGGCACGCGGCCTCCGGGTCTACCTCTTTGGGCACCAATCTGCCTGGATCCTGACCAGAGACTTGGTGCCACTCACCAGGCCCACGGCTCACGTGCCTCATCCCAGCTCTGTGACTTGGGGACATCACAGCTAGGATGCTCTGTGCCAGCCTCCTCCCCGCCGTGGTCCAGTCCCCTCTGCCTGTGAAAACTTTGTCATCTGTCCCTCCCACACCAAGCAGTGATTTCGTCTCTGATTCTTTCTTCCAAGGATGACGTCCTTCCCAACTTTTCCCGATAATGGGAATTATCCCTTAGAATATCGATCTATTATCAATCAGTGTCCCACATCTCCGTGTCTTCAGGCTCTTCAGGTCCTCCCTTGAATCACTCTCTCTTTCTCTCTCTGGGAAAGTCGGGGCCGAGCACCCCCAAGGGTAGCCAAGGAGGTTAAAAGACCTGCCTCCAACATGGCACCTGGGAAGCGCTGGATTTGTGGCTGAGTGGGGCATCTTGGTGACGGACCTGAGGACACCTTCACTAAAACATGTGCCCACCCCTCCTCCACAGCTGCCAGTGTGATGCAGGTGGTTGGGCAAGAGCGTCAGCCCACCCAAAGAGGCCCTGTCCTTGGGACAAGAAGGAGAAAGGTAGTGTGAACCTGTCAACTGGGAGCCTCATCTCAGCAGCAGGTGCTGCCAGGAACCAGGAGGATGTCAAGACCTCACAAGCAGCTCCTTTGTAGAAGCCAGAGAGGCTAGAAGATGACCAGGGACCATTCCAGCACCTGCCTTTCAAGATCACGATCATGTCACCTGCAAATAGAGATTGTTTCTGTTCCTCTTTTCCTATCTGAATGCCTTTCATTTATTTATTTTTTTCTCATTGAATTGCTCTTGCTAGAGCCTCCAGGGTGAGGTTGCATAGAAATGGTAAGAGCAGACATCCTTGTCTTGTCGCTGATCTTAGCAGGAAAGCGTTCAGTCTTTCCCCGAGAAGTATGTTGTAAGCTGTGGAATTTTCATAGATGCTCTCTAACCAGTTGAGGATGTTCCCTTCTCTTCCTAGATTATTGAATGTTTTTGTCATAAAGAGTATGAGGTTTTGTTACATGCTTTGTCTGCTTCTATTCAGATGATCGTGTGGGTTTTTCCTCCTTTGGTCTATCAATCTGGTGTGTTACGTTGATTCTTTTCTCTGTATTGAATGGAATTTTCATTCCTGGAATAAATCCTTTTTATATGCTGCTAGATTTGCCTCTATATTTATAAGAGATATTGGTCAGTAGTTTTCTTGGGCTATCTTTATCTGATTTTGGTATCAGGGTAATCCTGACCGTCTATGATGGGTCAGGACGTATTCTCTCCTCTTCCATTTTTTTGGGAAGAGATGGTGATAAATTGGCGTTAATTCATCTTTACAATTTTGATAGAATTCACTAGTGAAGCCATCTAGTCCTGGGATTTCCTTTGCGGGAAGTTTTTCGATTGCTGGTTCAATCTATTTTTTTTTAGGTCAATGCACATTTTCTGTTTCTTTTTGAGTCATGTTTAGTAGTTTGTATCTTCGTAGGAATTTGTCCAGTTGGTCTAGGTTTTCTAGTTTGAGGAAAGGTTAAAAAAAAAAGAATGAAGACCAAGAGAACAAAATGTATCCCCAAGAAATGAAACAGAATGGTGGATTACGAGGTCCCATGGCTCCACGGTAAATGCGTGCTTACTTTGTTCGCACATAAGAATGCTTTACAACATCCAATCTGGTTTGAAGACGCCAGCATTCCCAGGGGTTTCTGTTGGGCTATCATGGAAGGAGGGAGGGTCCTCCTGACAGTGGGTGTTGTGTGGTGCTTAGGATTGGAAGCCAGAAGAGAGGAGAGGGTGCAGTTTTTATTACTTTAAAGAACACAACACAGGATGACAGCACACAAATGGGGAAAGAGGATATAACCTCTCCCAGAGAAGAAAGGAATTCCAAAGTATTTTCTAGTTAGGAGGCATTAGCAAAAAAAAGGAGAAGGGAGCCAACTGATAATGGAAAAATTCTTCCTTCTAGACCTTCTAGGCAATTTTGGTTTGCTTTTGTTGCTGTGAGCAGTTAAAATAGATCTGTGAATTCTATGTCATAATCTGCTGAAAGGAACCACTGGCATTCGTTTTCATTTCCCTTCATGGTGAATTTCAATCAGTGACTTGTCGGAGCGATAATCTGCTAACTAGACAGCTTCCAGATATGAGCAGCATTATCTGATTTTCCTAGGTAACAGAAATTAATATATTTAAAATGTACCTTTGTAAAATCAAGGCTAATTTAGATCTAAATCTAAATCCCCTGCAAAAAAAAAAACAAATGGTTGTCTTTATTAGGATGTCCTGTCCCTGACAAATACACCAAAGACAACAGAAATAGAACTATTTTCTCTCCAATCATGCTATTTACATAGCAAGCAAGTGGCATGTGAATTACAAAAACGCCTACTCTTGTCCTAAGAGACTCCCTTGCGAAGCTCTGATGGTAGAAGGAAAAAACACCTAAGGTTATGCTGGAGTAATTTCCTTTAATAGATCTGGAGACATAAAACTTTAACTGGAAATACTGTTTAAAAATACTGATAAAAATGCTTTAAAATTAGATATACAAGAATAATATAGTAAAAATAAGAAATATAAAACCAACAGCCACTGTACTAATCAATAGAAAAACCGTTGAGACATCGCGGCTAAATTCAGGTAAAACAAAGTGTTTCTCTGTTAAGATTGTTAAGATTTTTAAAAGCTTTAGCTGCTTTCCAAAGCGCATCAAATTTACCAAAAATTAACTTACAGAGTGATCAATTACCTAATTGCTGGAATTTTTAAGCGTTGCCTTGGCTTCTTCCAAGTTGTTGTTGAGTGGCTGGGGGATGGACAGACTATGGTAGGGCCCCTCTCTGCACCCACTAGGGCCATCGTGATACCCCCACGCCTTTTTCTAGCAAGGACAAGTTTATGCTTCATGACACGTCTAAATAGCCTGTGACAATTTCCCTGTAAATTTTAGTTTTTCCTCTAGCTTTGCAACTCCGCATCTCCTTGCGGTAGGGGGGGTTGCAAAACTAGAGCAGAATAAAGATGGGGTTTCCGGTGGAAAACCATAACATTTGGCCAGAATATCCAAAGGAAGCCAGAATCCCATCTCACCAGGGATCTTGGACCTACTTCCATGTCCTACTAGTGATTCCAGAAATCCATAGCGGGTACTGCCAAAGACTCCAAAAACCCATAACATATTTACAGACATAAGCTGCTTCAGCCAAACGCTCTAATTCTGTATTAGCTGGAGTCCAGTGACTCAGCTCGTGAAGGGTTAATTACTTATGGGGCTCGGCTCTGCCTTGGGAAAGTAAGGAAAGCAGTGAAACAGGTGACAGAAAGCCAACAGCAAGCACAGGTGACAGCTTTTATCCCATCTAAGCAGCCCTGGCTGAGTGTCCGGCCAGAGGTCAGGCTGCCCCTAGGACCCCTGTTCTTAGTTAACTAAAGGCGGAGGGATCCTTCGAGAGCGCTTGCCTGGGGGAGGAGCCAGATGTGAGCTTTGCGTTCTGAGTTCCCGCTACTCAGCTCCTAGGAAACCCCTTTGAGAATATTCTACCGACTCAGCAGAGTGGAGTCACTAGCCTGCTCTCAGGTGCGGGTCCCCCTGGACTGGTCAGCCTGCCGTCACACCTGGAAGTAGGCGGTGAAGCCCAGCGTGTGTTCCAGCCTCCAGTCTGCAACTATAGCACGTGTTGGGCTGGACAGACCGGAAGTGCTGAGCCCCACACTCTGCAGGGCTCAGGCCCAGCAGCCGGCCTGGCCCCTGGGCCACCCTCTCAACTTGAAACTGGCCAGCCTGCCTGTGAACCACAGCCCCCCAAGCCGGGCAGAGCGTCAGCCGCTTGCCTTGGGCACGCAGTGGTGAAATGCCTGAGGCTCTTCCTTGCTACCACTCCCTGTGCTATTTGTTTTCTGAGAATAGGAGACTGGGGAAAAGAACCCTTTACTCCTCATTTCCCACGCTCGGACCCCCCAAGGCCTGTGGTCCAGAACCTGGGTCCCACCAGGATAGAAACACAAAGCCTCCCTTCCAGGAATGTGCTTATAGCGTGGCAGTTATTGTGAGATGTCCAGGTTAAGTCTGTGCATCATTGAAGATCTTGAAGATCACATTTTTCTGAAACGGAAATTAGCAGACAGGGAGCTGATGAGTTAAAAGGTGTCAACGGGAACATGGGGCAGGAGACAGCTGCACTATCCTGGAATGTTCTAATGCTGTAAAGGCTGGTGAAGGAAGAGGTGGCCACGTCTGCCGAAAAGTGGCCACGTCTGCTGGAGAGGCCTGGGGAAACGGGTGCAGTCTTGAAACTGTTTGCAGGATTCTAAATCCAGCCCCAGCTGGGTGCTAACCTTAGCTAAGTCATAAACTGGCTTAGGGCATCTGTTTTCCACATCTTGGAGGAGGGCTCGATGATACCTACTACTTCGATGTGCATTGAAGTGTTTAATTAATGTTTGCAAATCATTTTGAGATGCAGTTGTAGGGCCCACGGCCAAAAACAAAGCCAGTTTGTTTAGATTGGCAGTAAAAAAAAGTGCAGTTCTCTTTACTAATTAACACCCTATTAGTATAACAGAAAAACCCATGTAGAGTTACTCAAGATCATGTTTATTTTCATCACTCTGCTTAGGTTGGTTTCCAAGCTAAGGAAATCTGAACTTACCTGACGGTGTGAAGCAATGATTTACTGAAAGCTCTCTTCAAGCCAAACCCAACCGACAAAAGAAATACGCTAAGATGGGTATGTGCCAGGAAATGCCAGTCGAACAGGTGCCTGTTGGGGAACATGATAATGAGAAACCCTGGGCAAATATTTCCCACACCAAAAGCTCCTCTGGACTCCTGCACACACTTCCTGGGAAGAGTGTGTGCACAATGAGGGTGCCCTCTGCTGGCAGCAAGGAGTATTTTCGGTGATTTCTAAGCCAACGGGTAGGCGTCTATAGGAACATACTTTGAGAGAATTAAAAAGTTTAAAGGAAGTTTATTAGGTTTGCCTCCAGTTTTAAAAAGGATAATAAAGTCCAACATAACCATTACGAGAAAGTAAAAGACAGAGTTCCCATTGTGGCTCAGCAGGTTAAGAACCTGACATAGTGTCCATGAGGATGCCGGTTCGATCCCTGACCTCACTCAGTGGGTTAAGGATCTGGCACTGTCAAAAGCTGTGGTATAGGTTGTACGTGTGGCTTGGATCCATCAGTGCTGTAGCTGTGGTATAGGCTTGCAGCTGCAGCTCTGATTGGACCCCTAGCCTGCAAACTTCCATATGCCACAGGTGCAGCTGTTAAAAAAACAAAAACAAACAAACAAAAACCCCCGAAACCAAACAAACAAACCCAATGAAATACATCAAACCATAGACAAGTGCCGCAGGGGGTAGCCGGTGATATGTTGTAATGACATGTTATTGATGGGGAGGGAAGGTCAATCTTGTACCAGCCATGAGTAGCAAGGAGGCCACCTACTGCCCCGCTAGTCTCAGTGGTGTAAGGAGGTGAGAGAAAACCCACCTTCACTTAAGAAAGCAGCAGAGAGGAGTTCCTGTTGTGGCGCAGTGGTTAACGAATCCAACTAGGAACCATGAGGTTGTGGGTTCGATCCTTGGCCTCGCTCAGTACGTTAATGATCCGGCATTTCTGTGAGCTATGGTGTAGGTTGCAGACGCGGCTTGGATTCCATGTTGCTGTGTCTGTGGTGTAGGCAGCTATAGCTCCGATTTTAAAAAGCTCCGATTTAAAAAAAAGAAAGAAAGAAAGCTGTGTGCTTCGGAGAGCGAGAGCATTCAAAAAGTGAATTAGGAGGCATTCAAATTCTTTCCTTGCCGTGGAACAGGTGAGGCAGCAGGGGATTTGAAAGTTCCAACTGGCAGGCTGTGCACATCATTTGTTTCCTTTCTACCTGAGCCCTCAGTGAAGTGATAGCGAAGGAGGGAACTCATATTATTGAGGAAAGTGGGAAAGGAACCACGGGCAGGTGAGAGGTTTCACACATTCCTTGTTGATGAAAGGATACCATCAGATACTTCATGAATAAACAGGGTGAAACCAGGAATGCCAGGATATGCAGGAGGAAACCGCAGCAAAGGACAAAGCCAGTGGCCCTAAGACATCCCAGGGGCTCTAGGAACAGACTGCAGCTGGCAGGTAGGATGGAGGCCAGGGTGAGAAGGAGGGTGCCAGAATAAAAGGGTTAATTCAAAGGGGCCCCTCTCACTTTCCCTTTTCAGCCTAACTGCTAAGAGAGATTGTAGGAAGCTCAGCATTTTCGTTCAGGCCAAAAACTACAGGCTCTTTTCTAAAGATATTAAACTTACTTCCAGGGGCCAAACAGGACTCCTGGGGGAGGGGGTCCCAGGACTCATTAATACAACTCTCCACTTATGCATTAGGGAAGCCCCAGTTTGGGTCTAGACATCCACAAGCTAATCCAAAAGAGTAGCATGCCTTCAGCTGAGCCCTGCCAACACTACACAGCTGCCGTCAGCTGCCCCTCCCTGAGAGGGGCCTGGGGGGGCAAAGAGACCCACACCTACAGCAGCAAGGAAACCCATAGCAGCTCTGGAGAAAAACCAGCACCGTTCCCCATTAATATGTAGGGACTGACAATCATATGGAAGACAAGGACCTGTGCATGAAATGACAAAGACATGCAAACAGAACAAATCACACCAAAGCAACAGGTAATTCAGTGAAGAGAAGAAAGCATAACAAACCAACAATCCTCTAAGTAATATCCCCAGAGTTTTTGAGATGTGGTATGGATATGGATACAAACATGAGCAGGATGCTATTAAAAAAGAACAATCAAGAGTTCCCTTGGTGGCTCAGCGGTTAATGAACCCAACTAGGATCCATGAGGTTGTGGGTTCCATCCCTGGCCTCACTCAGTAGATTAAGGATCTGGCCTTGTGGTGAGCTGTGGTGTAGGTCACAGACACGGCTCAGATCCTGAGTTGCTGTGCCTGTGGCCAGCAGCCCACAGCTCTGATTCGACCCCTAGCCTGCGAACCTCCATGTGCCGAGGGTACAGCCCTTAAAAAAAAGTTCTAAGGGAAAATTATTTGAGTCTAGAATTCTGTGTACTATTCAAATATTCAGCAAATGTCAGGAGGAAAACAAAAAATGTGGCAACCAATGATGTGTGGCTGCCATGAGAATGCAGCTTGTGGATCTCTGATTATGGGGAAGGAAGTACAGTTGATGCTGGCTCCACTTTGGTGCCTCAAACCCATTGACACATTTGTCAGTCAATGACTGAATGTAGCAGAGATACTGAGGTTGTTTCTGGGAGACGGGGGACCCTCCAGTGTCTCTGTCAAACATTTCCTTTGACTAAACGCAGTCTAGAACACCCCATCCTTCCTCCTCTCTCTTTCTCCATCACTCGGATCCCGCCTGCATCATGGTTCCCAGAACTTACCCAACTCCTCTCATTTTTCTCTTATAGGTTCATTTAATGCCATTTGGACTCTACGTCCCAGTGGACCCAGAAAGTTGACCTCCTATGCACACTTCTTGAGAAAAAGCCAGCAACCACAAGGTGAAAAGGAAGAGGGAAAAAAATGAGAAGGAGCAAGACATGAGATATAAATGGCAGTCCTAACCACAGCTCAGTCAATACGAAGTTGTGCAATAGGTCTGAGAAAGCGAGCAGAGGGGAAGTTTGGTTGGAGAATGGCTATTCAAAGTTACCTTTCCCCTCTCTCCCTGGAATGTATCCAAAAGCAACAACGAGGATGAGAAATAACAATGCAAATGCCATTTTGAGAGCAACTTAGAGGCCGCTAACACAAAGGTCCATGCAATCGGTAAAAGGACTGTCATGAACCAGAGTGTGATAATGTGTTTGTACAGACAAAGGATGCTTCAGGGAGAATATGCCATGGCCACAGTTCTCAGGAAAGTGGCAAAAGCACCCTTCTTAAAGATGAGAGGCTGCTTTGATGGGCAAACCCCCAAACTCTTGGGTCTAAACATGTTTTAGGAGTATTCTTGCTGCTAGGGAAGCTTCTCTAAATCTAGTTTTCTTCCAAAATGCAAAGAAGATGGAATAAGAAATCACACTGGTAGAGTTCCCTGGTGGCTCAGAGAGTTAAAGATGCAGCATTGTCATTGCTATGGTGTGGGTTTGATCTCTGGCCAGGGAACATCCACACGCCACAGGTGTGACCAAAGAAGGGAAGAAATCATATTGGTAAACCATAATTATAGAAAGTGGTCGATCTCTCTGGGAAGAAATAAATCTAAACAAGTATACACACACAAATTCCAGTTAGTCTGGGACACGGCCCTGACCCTACTAACACATGAAAACACAGGAAAAACTCACCTCCTCCAATGATGAGTAATTGACAGCAAAACAGCACAAAAATGCTAGAAAAAAAGAGGAAGAAACAAACTTGAAAAACAAATGACAGTTGAAGAACCTAAAAATGGTATAGATCAGATGAAAATTTTGACACAAATATTTCACCACGAATTTCAAAAACATGCAATAAGACAATAATCTCCAGAAAGTAAGAGAACAAAGAAGAGTTGTAAGAGCTTGGGGAAAAGATGCCAAAGCAAGAGAAGGAGATGAAAAGTGAACTGTCAGAACTCAATAAAGAAGCGAGGGAAATAGACAAACGATGACTAAAGTGAAAGAAAATAAGCACAATGGAAAAAAAAGAGAGAGAGATTCAGAAGATTGAATTGGGAACAGCCACATTAAATAAAGTACTAAAAAGTTAAAGAGATTTAAAAAGAAAATTGGAGATAGGCGATGCAGACAAAAGAGATCCAACAAACACATAACTAGAGTCCCTGAAGAAGAAAACCAAAATCACGAACCATAAATTGTTTTCTTTGTTAATTATGTGGACACGTGGGAAGAGGGTGATGACATCTGCTCTGGTCTCTCATTTTTGACAGACATCTTCCAAAATTCTGAGCCCACCCCAGAATCGTCCTTAGTTTTGAAGCCATATGGACTTGAATTTGAATCTTGGCTCTTCCATTTACTACGAGTGACTTCAGCAAATGACTTAACATCTCTGCACCCAGTGTTCTCGTCTGTATAATGTGCTCATTAACACCCACTACATAAGAATGTAGTGAGGATTAAACGAGAATTATGAACAGTGCCTGACACATAACAGGCAGAGTGAACTAAGATGTCATTTAACCAGAAAAGAGTTATTGAAAGGAATCCCAACCAGATCCATATTTCCTTCTTTGTCTTTGGGTAACTAGGTCTTAGAGTAAGAGAGAAAAGTGTTAATATTCCTTAGGCAAGACAGGTTTAAGATATTGTAACAGAAATTGGCAGAACACTATAAATCAACTATAATAAAAACATTAAAAAAAGTTTTTTAAAAGACAGGCTTCAAATATGTAACCAAATTTCTGCAATTGAATTCCAGCTCTACAAGTTACTGGTTGGGAGGCTTTAATAACCTCTCTCTGCCTCAATTTCCCTCTTTGATAATAATAGTACCTACGCCTTAGGGTTGGTACAAGGCTTAAATGAATTAATTAATGTTAAGTAATTAAATGACTGCTTGGATCACAATAAATAATCAATAAATGTTGCTATCATTGGGTTTGGAAAATTAGCTCTAGGAGTTTCTGGGTTAATTGATTATAATTCAATTGAATATAACATATGTCTAAGTTTCTTCCCCATTAAGGAAATTCAAAGATGAAACAGGGAGTCCCCAGGTGGCTCAGTGTGTTAAGGATTCTGGCAATGTCACTTGTGGTACAGGTTTGATCCCTGGCCTGGGAACTTTCACGTGCTTCAGGCACAGCCAAATCCCACCCCCTCAACAAAAAAGCAAGAACAAAACATAAAATTACAATGACAGGGAGAATGAGAGGGAACTCCATATGCCAAAAAGGGTGGGAGAGTTCCCATCGTAGCTCAGTGGGAATGAATCTGACTAGTATCCATGAGGACTCAGTTTCATCTCTGGCCTTGCTCAGTGGGTTAAGGATCCGGTGTTGCCGTGAGCTGTGGTGTAGGTCGCAGATGCAACTCGGATCTGGCACTGCTGTGGCTGTGACATAGGTGAGAGGCTACAGTTCCAATATGACCCCTAGCCTGGGAACCTCCATATGCCATGGATTTTGTGGCCCTAAAAAAGGAGCGGGGGAGGGGAGAGAAGATAGAGAAGGCTGAGAGAAATAGGTTGTCAACAATAGTTTAAGAAAATTTCTCAGAATTGAAGAACATGACTCTCCAGAGGCAAAGTGCCCAGTGAGAGCCCGGCAAACCAAGGAAAAACAAATGTATCACCATGAGATTTCAAAACCCTGAGGACAAAGAGATCTTACAAGCTTCCAGAGAGAAAAGCTAGATCACATCAAAGGGATAAGGAAGCTGAATGGCTTCAGGCTTCTTAATAGCAACACCGGAAACAAGAAGGCAGTGCAACGATACCCCCAAATTACAAGAAAATAATTTAAAATTTTTTTCCAACCTCAAAAAATGAGGTTTATTTCTAACCTAGAATTCAGTAGTCAGCCAACAATCAAGGAAGCATGAGGACAGACATAATAAGGGCATTCTGGGACATGCAAAGTCTCAGAAACTCGACTTCCTTAGGAAGCTGTTGGAAGCTATGGGAAATAAAGCTAGTAAGAGAAGATCATGGGGTTGAAAACATGAATTTCAACCTAGAAAAGACATGAAAGGAATCACCAGGAATACAATGAAGAGAGATCCCAGAGTGATGCCTTTAGAACAGATGGATTGGGCAACTGTCCAGATTGGAGAAGTGTTACTCTGAGGACAGACGCGATGGGGATGGCCATCAATGTAACCTCCACCGCTGGACCATCAGGTTAAAAAACCAGATTAGACTCCCGGGGCATCTACTCCATTCAAACAAGCTATTCAACTGGAAAGAGGAAGACATCAAAGAAGCAGAGGATTCAACCCAGAAAGAGAGGCAAACATCACTCTAAGGAGGACAGCAAAGAGAATTCAGTCCCAGGAAGAGGGCCGTCAGGCCAGCCTGGAGAGCAAACAGCCGGGTTAGGAGAAAGCGGGTCTTCACGAGGGATGATTTCAATAGATAAAAAGAAAAAAAGGAACAATGATATTGCCTGATGTTGTTGGCCTTGTAGAAAAGTGTTTCGAGAGACATTTGGAAATAGTGGAGTGAATGAGCAATTAAGTACCAAAAACATGAGCAAATAAGAAACCAAGGCAATTATTAACTACAGATAAAACAAAAGGTAAGAAAGGAACTTAATCTAATCATAAGGCGCTACAGTGCTCAGCTGTGAATAACATTTGTCTAGGCAATATTCATATGTAAACAGTGAATATTGATCTAAGAACTGTAATCTGACCTCATGGGGAGGCAGGGGACAGGAAACAGAGGGATGAGGATGGTGGCGGAAGAGAACTAGAGCCTCATCTACCATAACAGGAAGTCAGTAGACAGCATCTAAAACTGAGAAAGTAAAAGATAACAGCACATACTTGCTTGTTAGAAACATGGAGATAAGCAAACCCAGGAAAACAGCAGGTGACTGCAGTAGCCTCTGGTGAGGGGAACATGGGAAAAAGTGGAATAAGGAATTGTATTTTGTTATGAATTGTTTAGTTCAAGTTGATGTTTGAATTGATGTGCTCTGTTAAGACAAAAAGTAATTTTAAAATGATTAATTTCTCCCAGTACCTTTGCCTGCAAGTCTTGTGGCTGTCTGTATGCTGTGGCACTTTTTTTTTTTTTTTTTTTACTTTCATGGCCCAGATTTTTAAAAAAAGTAGCCAATCCCAACTTCTCCCACACCCCCAAAACCACCTCTTATTTTTCTACAGGTGAATTTTCCTCCTTCCTTCCCTCTCTCTCTTTTTTTCTTTTCTTTTTCCTTTTTTCTTTTTCTTTTCTTTTCTCTCCTTGCTTTGTAGGGCCACAGGTGCAGCATAAGGAAGTTCCCAAGCTAGGGGTAGCATCAGAGTTGTAGTTGCCAGCCACAGCCACAGCAATGTGGGATCCGAGCCATGTCTGAGACCTACACCACATCTCATGGCAACGCTGAATCCCTACCCCACTGAGCGAGGCCAGGGATTGAACCCGCATCCTCTTGCACACTAGTCTGGTTTATTTCCACTGAGCCACACTGGGAACGCTCTCTACAGGTGAATGTTTCTTAAAGAGAGGTGTTATTTCAAAAGTACAAAATATCTTGGAGAATAAAGAAAGTGATCACAAGAAACAAAAGCATACCTGTAATTTTAAGTATTTGCAGACAACATGAAATGCAAGTCAACACCTTCCTAAACATCAACCATGTTAATTTATCATGTAGCTAACTTCCTTTTTGACCCCTTGGGAAATCTCGAGTTTCCCTCCCTCTTTGCATTTTGTTCAGAAGTCCAACTATGGCCTCCTAGCTCCTTAGGACCTGCTCTGCGGACTTCAAGGGACCCAGGCTCCTCCTGGCTTTAGCCCATGTCCAATCCTGTCTAATAGTCTCATTGTCCGCCCTTTTTTTTTGTCTTTTTTGCCTTTTCTAGGGCCACACCTGCAGCATATGGAGGTTCCCAGGCTAGGGGTCTAATCAGAGCTGTAGCTGCCGGCCTTCGCCACAGCCACAGCAACGCGGGATCCGAGCCGCGTCTGCAACCTACACCACAGCTCACGGCAACGCCCGATCCTTAACCCACTGAGCAAGGCCAGGGATCGAACCCGCAACCTCATAGTTCCTAGTCAGATTCGTTTACCACTGAGCCACAACAGGAACTCCTCACTGTCCCTTTGAGACACAAGGATACACTTCCCTGAGAGCAGAGTCCTGCTTACCACCCAAGCCTGGAAGAGAATATACCCACAGATAGTTAGCTGAATGAATGAACTGCTCTCCTAACCTCAGAACAACCTTACACTGTGCTGAGCTGGGGGTATCATAGTTGATCTAGTCCAACCACCTCGTGTTACAGAATCTCTGCTAGGAGCCAACTTGGTCACTTGGTGAGTTAGATACTAAGGTAGGTGTGTGTATTCGTTTCTGTTGTAATAAAGTTCCACGAACCAGGTGGCTTTAAACAACAGATGTTTATTCTCTTGTGGTTTTGGAGGATAGAAGTACAAAAGTCAAGGTGTGGGCGTGGCCACACTCCCTGCAAAGGCTCTAAAGGGGGAGCTCTCTTTCCTTCTTCCAGCTTCGTGAGCCGCAGGTGCTCCTTGGCTTGTGACAGCTGGACGCCAGTCTCACCTCCACCGTCACATGGCCAACTACTCCCCGTGTGGGTGTCTTCATGTCTTCACACGGCATTTGGCATCTCCCCTCCTACCTTCACAGGTTCTTTTTAAACAGACACCAATCCCATCGGGTTAAAAGCCCACTGTACTCTAGTACAGAGTATAATTTCATCTGCAACGACCCTATTTCCAAATAGTGGGAGGTAACCAAAGTTAAGATTTGAACATACCTTTGCAGGGGACACAGTTCAATAAATAACAGCATGAAGACAGATTTTCTTTTTCTTTTTTCTTTTGACCCCGCCCACAGCACGTGGAAGTTCCCCAGGGCCAGGGATCAAACCTGCGCCACAGAAATGACAAGGCTGTTCCTTAACTGCTGGGCCACCAGGGAACTCCCGAAAATGTAGTTTCTACCCCTGGCCTAGCAGGTTTATCATCAGGTTGTAAGGTTGTCCCCGCTGCCAGGGCTGGACAGCCTGGCTCCACCCAGCCCCTTGTCCAACAAGTCCACCGGTCCAGCTTGCTGCTAGGAATATTTTGATATCACTGCTTAAAGGTGAGTTTATATTGTCAAAGAAGCCCATAGAAATCAAAGAGTCAGAGTTCCCGATGTGGCACAGCGGTTAATGAAACCGACTAGCTTCATGAAGACATGGGTTCAATCCCTGGCCTTCCTTGCTCACTGGGTTAAGGATCCGGTGTTGCCGTGAGCTGTGGTGTAGGTTGCAGACGTGGCTCGGATCTGGCGTTGCTGTGGCTGTGGTGTAGGCCGGCGGCTACAGCTCCAATTTGACCCCTAGCCTGGAAACCTCCACATGCCGTGGGTACGGCTCCAGAAAGACAAAAAGATGAAAAAAGAAAACAAAAAAAGAAATCAAAGACTCCTTGGACAGCTCAATAAATGGGAAAAGTGAAAATTGACACAGAAGTTCAAATTCAGTGACAGAAGTGGAAGAGAGAGTCGAGAACCCGTCCTTGAACGCCTCCGTCTCACGTCCTGAGTTTCCATCCTCTCCTCAAAGCCCAGACACGAAGCTGGGCCTTGGGGAACAGAAGCACCTGCCTCCATCCAAGAGCACGGATCTTCCCTCTGCCCCGCATCCCTCAGCTTCCCCACATCTGGGGCTACAGCTGTGGCCAGGAAGTTAGAGAGAGCAGGTGTCAACAGAACGCTCGCCTTTGTCCTGTCCCTTGGGGCTTGCCTGCACCCAATGCCCTTGTCCCCTCCCGCTGCCACAGTGACCCGACCAGCCCCACGGTGACACAGAAACCGGGTCACGGGTTTCTCTTCTGCCGTGGAAGGGCCAGAACGATGGTCTCACGCTTTCAGGATGACACAAGCTTTGGGGCCGGGACGTGCTGTCTTTGCTTTTTTTAATTGGGACCACAGGCCTCTGTGGACAAGAACGGGCTGTCGGGTCACGCCGGCCCTGCGGTGTTTATTTTGAAAGCCACGAGAATAAATCTGATTCATGTCTTGTGATTCAGCCTTCCCCGTAATTGTGAGGGAGGAGGAGGCTGGTCCTGAGGCTGCCCTTCACCCCTTAGCTGTCCTTCCAACAGCAGCACCCGCGTCTTTGTGTGCAGTGACGTCAGCCTCCCCTCCCCACAGGGACAGGGGGACACAGCCTTTTGTATGAAGAAGGCAGCTGGTCCTGCTGTACCACACAGGGAACTATATCTAGTCCCTTGTGATGGAACATGATGGAGGATCATGTGACAAAAAGAATGTGTGTATATAGGGAGTTCCCATCGTGGCGCAGCAGAAACGAATCCGACTAGGAACCGTGAGGTTGCAGGTTCGATCCCTGGCCTTGCTCAGTGGGTTAAGGATCCGGCGTTGCCGTGAGCTGTGGTGTAGGTCACAGATGCGGCTCGGGTCTGGCGTGGCTGTGGCTGTGGTATAGGCCGGCGGCTACAGCTCTGATTCGACCCCTAGCCTGGGTACCTCCATATGCCGCGGGTGCGGCCCTAAAATGACAAAAGCCAAAAAAAAAAAAAAAACTGTGTATGTATACATATGACTGGGTCCCTTTGCTGTACAGCCGAAATCGACAGAACATTGCAAATCAACTATAATAAAAAAAAATTAAAATTAAAAAAAAAAAGAAGGCAATTTGGGGGTGGAGGGGGAGGGCCTCCAGGCAGCCCACCAGTAATTCTGCGCAGCGCTGACGTGCACAGTGGGCTTTCATGTCAGGAGCCGCGTCTGTCAGCTGCGGGGGATCTGGAGGGAGAGGCCCAGGGCCTGGCAAGCATGAGGACGGGCGAGTCCAGGGCCCAGGGGGCTGGCCGTGTGGACCAGACGCAGGGGAACCATCAGGTTCTTCCTCCAAAACAAACTTCAAAGACGGCGGGTGATAAGACGAAATGCTAGGTAATGACATGCCTGCGCCTCCTTTCATCTGGGCATCTAGAATCTCTTGAAAGCATTAATTACGCCCGCCTCCCTCTGAACGGAGGTGGTCACCGTGGCAGGACCTCTCAGCTCACTGGGGAAGAGCCCCGGATCGGAGCCCGGAGATGCGGTTCCATCCTCAGCTCTGATGGTGTAGCGGTTCATAGGCACATGTCTTCGTTGGAGTCTTGGTCGTCTTATGTTAAAAATGGGAGAGAGAGGAATTCCCTGGTGGCCTGGCAGTTAAGGAGTCACTGTTGTCACTGCTGTGGCTCAGGTTCGATCCCTGGTCCAGGAACTTCTGGATGCCATGAGTGTGGTCAAAAAAAAAAACCCCAAAAAACAAAAAAGGGGAGGAGTTCTACTGTGGCACAGTGGAAACGAGTCCGACTAGTACCCATGAAGATGCGGGTTGGATCCCTGGCCTCGCTCATTGGCTTAAGGATCCCGTGTTCCTGTGAGCTGTGGTGTAGGCTGGCAGCTATGGCTCCGATTCGACTCCAAGCCTGGGAACTTCTATAGGCTGAGGTTGTGGTGCTAAAAAGCAAAAAAAAAAAAAAAAAAAAAAAGAAGAAAGAAAAAAAGAGGGGGGGCAGATAACAACAAGAACAGCAGCAATGATAATAGTAACCTTTGTGAAGTGCTTCCTGGTGCCAGACATTGTGTGAGGCCTGCACCTGCCTCATCCCAGGGCCTACCTGGTACCTCAGGGAGCAGGTACTACCATGGAGCCCATTTTGCAGATGAGAAAACTAAGGCCTAGAGCATATAACTGCTGGTAAGTAGAGATGCTGCCATGTGAATGTAAGCCTTGTCGCTGCAAAGTCGAGGCAGATAAGCTGATAAGAAAATCTAGCGAGGGAGTTCCCGTCATGGCTCAGTGGTTAAGGAATCCGGCTAGGAACCATGAGGTTGCAGGTTCAATCCCTGGCATCGCTCAGTGGGTTAAGGATCCGGCGTTGCTGTGAGCTGTGGTGTAGGTCGCAGATGAGGATCAGATCCCACGTTGCGGTGGCTGCGGTGAAGGCCGGCAGCTACAGCTCCTGTTAGAGCCCCTAGCCTGGGAACCTCCACATGCCACGGGTGTGGTCCTGAAAAGACAAAAAGAAAAGAAAAGAAAAGAAAATCTAGTGAGACACAGTATGCAGAAGGGTTCGGGGAAGTTCCAATAATAAGCAAAAATAAGAAAGAGTTTGGGGACCAGAGTTCCATCCTAGCCACCGTCCTGCCTTCCACCTCAGGCTACAGGCTGTTGTGCCTCTGGTCCAACTTCTCTGCTGCTGGCGCTTGTGCAAGATTTAGTCAGCTTTCAAGTGGCTTGATTATGTGGGTGGAACAGCATAGAATGTCCTAGAATAAAATGTTATTCTGTTCTTTCCAAACCCCCACAGGCTTCTGAATCCTTCAGTCCAGGAAAGTCAAACCACTCTAGCCTTAATCAGTTCTTAATCTTCAAAGTGGGAAGAAGATAAATGCAACATAATATTCTGTGGCTTGCTTTCTGCCCTTGCCTAGGGGTGTGAGAAACATCTGAAGGTGGGAAAAAAAAAAAAAAAAAATGGAGGGTGAGCTGCGCGGTCTTTTCTCCTTTTGCTACTGAAAAGATGATTGATTTTGTAATTCATGATGGTCCCCTTTCGATGAGTGACATCAGGATTTCACAAATTCAGTGCCTGTGAATAGCCAGCCAGGACAGAGCTCTCCAGGGCCGTCCACACCGCCTGCAGTGGGCAAGGCAGCTCCTCCCAATCCCCATTGTTCTCAGTTCTTCCTCCTCCCTGCGGGTCCCCTGGGCACCCTGCTGGATGCTGCAGAGGCCGAGGATGGGGACCTCTGCTGGGTGCCAGGCCATAGGAGCCCACACTTGATGGACAAGATGACGAGCAGGAGCGGGCATAAGAACACGGGAAGGCTGACACCCAGGATGGTGTCCTGGAATCCCCGCAGGTAAGGCTGGTGGCACACTCAGGGTCATGGGGCTCGGGCTATCTTTGAAGGATATGACACAAGCTCTGAAGCAAGGGACTGGGATGCATGTGGCCGAGGGCGCCCCCTGGAGGCCACAGGGCAGTGCAGAGAACCTCAAACTTGCTCAAGTTTGCTTCCTCAAACTTGGGTGACAGGTCACAACCAACTCAGTGGGGCCAAAAGGCACGTGTTATTTTTATCCATCTTCCTGCAAAAAAAAGAAAGAAAGAAAAGGAAAACGCAAAACCCTGCTGCCTGTTGACTATTCTGTGTAGTTAATGAGAATTGTTGACATGAGCAACATTTCTTCAAAAGTAATTTGTTGATTGTTATACAGGTCAAAGCCAATTTGTCTGTTTGTCTTTTTGGGGCCGCAACTGCGGCCTATGGAGGTTCCCCGGCTAGGGGTCCCATCAGAGCTGTAGCTGCCAACCCACGCCACAGCCACAGCAACTTGGGATCTGAGTCGAGTCTGCAACCTACACCACAGCTCACGGCAACGCCAGATCCTTAACCCACTGAGTAAGGCCAGGGATCGAACCCACATCCTTATGGATGCTAATTGGGTTCATTAACCTCTGAACCAGGACAGAAACTCCCAAAGGCAATTTGAATATCAAACTTGAATAGATGAAGTCAAATATTCACTATGAGATTTTTTTTTTTTGGTCTTTTTAGGGCTGCACCCGAGGCATATGGAAGTTCCCAGGTTAGTGGTCAAATTGGAGCTGCAAGTGCCGGCCTACACCACAGCCACAGCAACACCTGATCCGAGCTGCATCCATGACCTGTGCTGCAACTTACGGCAACACCAGATCCTTAACCCACCGAGACAGGCCAAGGCTCAAACCCGTGTCTTCACGGACACTAGTCAGGTCTGTTGCCTCCGAGCCATGACGTGAACTCCTACCATGGGATTTAAAAATCTTTTCTTAGGAGTTCCCTCTGTGGCACAGTGGGCCAAGGATCTGGTGTTATCTCTGGCGGCTTGGGTTGCTGCTGAAGTGAGGGTTTGATCTCCGGCCTGGCGCAGTTGGGTTAAGGACCTGGTGTTGCCACAGCTGTGTTGTAGGTCACAGCTGGGCCTCAGATTCCATCCCTGGCCTGGGAACTTCCGTAAGCTGTGGGGTGCAGTCAAAAAGAAAAAAAAAATTTCTGCTCTGGAATGAGGATCTTCTGAACTGATGAAACAATGAAGACTGAGATCATCAGTTTTAAGCTGATTTAGAATGATGCCAAAGATGTGTTAAGTATGTACGTGCGTGTGTCTCTGTGGATGTAGGTGGTTGTGTGTATGTTTATATGTGTGTAGGGTGTATGCGTGTGACTGTGTGCATTTATGAATGTGTGTGGTAGTGTGTATGTTACTGTGGGGGGGGTGTATGTGTGACTCTACGTGTGTGTGTGTCTGTGGATATGTGTGGTTGCGTGTGATTGTGTGGGGTGTGGAGGGGGACAGGTGTCTGCCTGTGTGTTCACGCGTACATCCATGCATTAGTTTCCAGAATAGTAGAAGCTGTCCTTTAGAAGTCTGAAGTAGTGAAAATTTTATGATGTCCCTCACTGTATAATTCAAAAGTAAAATAATCTTAAATCAGGAGTTCCTGTTGTGGCACAGCGGTTAACGTATCTGACTAGGAACCATGAGGTTGCAGGTTCTATCCCTGGCATCGCTTAGTGGGTTAACAATCCGGCATTGCCGTGAGCTGTGGTGTAGGCTGGCAGCTACAGTTCTGATTAGACCCCTAGCCTGGGAACCTCCACATGCCGCAGGTGTGGCCCTAAAACGACAAAAAAAAATCATCAAAAATTAGTTCCCCCAGTTCTGTTGTTTTTTTTTTTTCCATATTATTACTTTTTCATTTTACAGAGGAGGAAACTGTAGCCTAGAGATGTTAAGTGACTGTCCCAAGAACACAGAGCTAAGGAGCCCAGGGCCAGGATTCAGTCTGAGCAGTGTGGCTCTAGAGCTCTGGATCTCTGCTCACCATTGCTCGGGGCTTCTCGGTCAGGGGAATGGATTCAAATGGGCTGGGCCAGCACGCACGCTGCCCAAAAGGTGGGGACTCTGGAAGCCAGGCAGTGAGTACTGGATATTAGATAAACGCTAAGGATTTCTCAGATATTAGATAGGTTCTTAGGTTGGATGAGTGAGGAGGCTCATTGATCATTCTTGATCCCTTTGCTAGTGACTAAAAGGGACTAATAAGGTCGATGACAGCATGGCTGGGGGCTGCTTGCCAAAATGGAACAGTATTGCTTCGGACTGGCTCCGCATTGGAAGCAGAGAGAGGAAATGCTTCCTCCTGGTGGACATCCTCGGTAGTGTCAGTAGGAGGCCTGCTCCGTAGGATACCGGGCAGGTGGCAAGGCAAAGAAGCTTTTTTGTGTCTTAATGGATGATGGTTTTCAAGTGTCTAAAAAATTATTGTTTCATATATTTAATCCACTTTTGGTCACTTTAAGCAGGATGGTCTATATAGTCTCTGTTGATCTAAGCTGTTTTCTTGTTAACTGTTAGTTATTTTTCTCTTCAAGGATTTGGAAGCCATGTTGCCTTTTAATGAAGATTATCTCTAATTTTTTAAAAATCATCTCAAGTTCATTACTTTATATGTAAGTGAACCAGTATCCTTTTTTTTTTTGTCTTTTTGCCTTTTTTTTAATGTAGAGCCGCACCCGCGGCATGTGGAGGTTCCCAGGCTAGGGGTCTAACAGGAGCTGTAGCCACCGGCCTTCACCACAGACACAGCAATGCGGGATCCAAGCCGCGTCTGCAGCCTACACCACAGCTCACGTCAACGCTGGATCCTTAACCCACTGAGCAAGGCCAGGGATCTAACCCGCAACCTCATAGTTCTTAGTCGGATTCGTTAACCACTGAGCCACGAAGGGAACTCCTGAACCAGTATTCTAAAACAGTCTTAAAAATGAAATAATCTATTAGATTCCTTCTCATCAATAATGATAAATTTAGCATATTTTGCCTCTCTGCTATATGTGTTCCAAGAACTACTTTTAAAAAAAATTGCTTTAAATTTGTTAATTAACAATGAAAATCTAGACTTGGGTATAAATGTATTTGATGTAATTACACATGACCCTTTTTTAGTCCCATTCTTGAGTTATTCACTGGTATGGATTTCCCAATCCCAATTAGCTAATTGTTTCAAGTAGTGGACTTGGGATCCTCACTTGTCTAAACCATATGTCTAAAGCATTAAGTTATATGCTGTCCTCATTCATCAACAATATTCAATCTGCTCTTGACTGCCTATGCCTCATTTTAAAATGTAGCATTTTGTTTGTTTGTTTTTTTATAGCCACACCCGTGGCGTATGGAAGTTCCCAGGCCAGGGACTGCCTCATCTGCAACATATCCTGGATCCTTTAACCCGCTGTGCTGGGGCAGGGATGAACCTGAGCCTCTAGCAATCCCAGCCACTTCAGTCAGATTCCTTTCTTTCTTTTTTTTTTTGGTCTTTTTGTCCTTTTTATGGCTGCACCTGCGGCATATGGAGGTTCCCAGGCTAGGGGTCCAATTGGAGCTGTAGCCGCCGGCCTGCACCAGAGACACAGCAATGCCAGATCCGATCCGCATCTGTGACCTACACCACAGCTCACGGCAACACCGGATCCTTAACCCACTGAGCAAGGCCAGGGATCGAACCCACAACCTCATGGTTCCTAGTCGGATTAGTTTCTGCTACGCTGAGATGGCAACTCCTACAGTCACATTCTTAACCGAGTGCGCCACAGTGGGAACTCCTAAAATATGGCATTGTTTTCATCACGAAAATTTTTTGTCTTGATTTAAAATGCTCCCTTTTCATGACCAGTTGGTCTTTTCCTAGAAATGGATATTAAGAGAGATTTTCTTAACCTTCCTCCTGCTTTTTGCAGTAACGCAGTTTCTCGAGGAGCATGCCTCAGGTGGGCTTCTGCTTTTGAATTACCAAAGCATTGCCACACTATTTTCCTCCACACTTATTCCTGAAAGAGTGAGATCCCTATCAGATTAAAGATGGTTCTGGACACAGATGTGTGGCTCCCTTTCCAGTGGTCCAAAAAAGGAAGAGAAAAGGGAAGATTTCTGTTTCTAATGGTTACATGTGGTCAGAGATCTGGTTATCTGTGTGGCTGTGGTGGAATTCCCAATAACTTGGCTGAAAATTCCCTTTTTCCTGTTCATTAGGGGAGCCGGCGCTAGCCGGGCTCAGGACACATCAACCCATGTCAGGATTCTGGTGCTGAAGGATGCCCGGGCGCGCCCTGCCTTGTTACTCAGATCTTGCAAACAGGGCTCCAGTCGTGTGAACTCTGCACTTGGCCAAGGTTGCATCCCACCCCCCACATTTCCCCAGTGTCCTCGCTGTCCCTCAGTGCTGTCACCCAGCTGTCTCCACTGAGGGTCGCTTCCGCCTCCTCTTCAGGCCAGCTCTCCATTTACACGCGGTTGGTTGGCCCGTAAACCTCTCTTCTGCCCTGTAGGAGGTTTAGGGCATTCCTGGCCGGTAGAGGGCGCTCTGCTCCATGTTTGGATCCCTCTCCTCTGCAGTGGAAATTTAGGAGGACGAGTTCAACCTGTGGGTTTGCACCGGGCACCTTCCGAGGCGACAAGCCTGATAAAGGGGTGTCCGCACACCGACCATGCCCTGCCCAGCGCCCCGCCGCCGCCGCGGCCTGAGCTGGGACGTCGCACAGCTGTGAGATGACAGATCTGGGACTTCGAGTTGCTTACAGGCGGCCTCCTTGGTGGCTTTGGGGCAGAGGAGAGCCTGGCTCCTGGGGGTAGCCTGTGGGGACTTCCGGGCACCAGAATGCAGAGGAGGCTGCATTAGGGGAACACGTCCCTAGGGGAGCAGTGGACCTGGGAAAGATGCTCAAGTCCGCTTTTGTGGAGCTTTCTCTGCTGGGGACACAGGGCAAGAGCGGGAAGAACTTGGTTACCTGGAAAACCTCGGTTTGAATTTGGGCTTCACCACAGATTAACCTGGGGCTCATTTCCTTATTTCTCTTTTTTTTCTTTTTCTTTTTATGGCCGTGCCTGTGGCATACGAAAGTTCCCAGGCTAGGGGTCGAATTGGAGCTGCAGCTGCCGGCCTACACCACAGCCACAGCAATGCTGGATCCAAGCCGTATCTGCAGCTCACGGCAACGGCGGATCCTTAACCCACTGAGTGAGGCCAGGGATGGAACCCGCACCCTCATGGAAGCAACGCTGAGTAGTTATGTTGTGAGCCACACGGGAAGTCCTCCCGCACCCTCATGGATACTAGCTGCGCTCGTTACCGCAGAGCCACAACGGGAACTTCCCAATTTCCTTATTTCTGAGCCTGTTTCGCTCATCTATAAAGTTGGTCATAATAATAACAGCATCGCTGTCTTGGTTTTATGGGGATTAAATGAGGTACTTTGACGCTCTTAGTGCCTGAATGATGTGCGTGGACCCCCAACCAACACCAGGCTCCTTATCTGGGTACAGAGGGGCTGGGAGGGGCCAAATGGCTGTTTCCGCCTCTTCCTTCTCTCCCAGTATCTCTGCTCCCCTTTGGCCCTTGGCGGTGACATCGTAGCTGTCCTCAGCCCCGTGAGTCTGGTCTGACACCTCTTTCCACAGCAGCCTGTGAAGCTGCTCACTGCTCCTCCAGGGAGAAGTGCCCACGTGTCTGTTTCTGCAGCCCCCTCCCCAGCCCACCCCATCCGAGCTGACCTTGCTCCTCAGAGCTGTTTGCGAATCCACGTGGCCTTTCCCTTCTCAGAGGACTGTGGGGTTTCATCACCTCCCTCCCTAGTCAGCACTCAATCATTTCTACAGCCGGCCTGCCACGTGTGAGGTTTCCAGAAGAAAGGTTTCTGGTGTGGTCAGGTGTTTCCATACCCAGAGCCCCTCTCTGGCTTCTGGTCCCCTGGGAGTCAACAGAGACGGGTCACACACCAGGAAGCCAAGCACGGTAGATTTAGTGTGGTAATATCTGCCGGAGATAACAGTACATACAGACAGACAGAAGTCCACGGGCACAGGTAGCACCCGGCACCGCAGACACCAAAGCGGGGTGGGGGCGGGGGTGTTACTCAGGAAGTGGCTTTGGAAAGTTCTCCTGAAAATCCAAGGGCAGCTTTGGTGCTCAGAGATTCAAACAGAAAACTGTACAAAACCAACCCATAAATATATATATATATATATATATTATATATATGTGTGTGTGTGTATATATAAAATTGCAAAATAAAAGCCCAAGAAACGAATCAATCTGCACATCAGTGGCTTCAAAAGTGTTAGCACAGAGAAAGGCAAAACCATTTGTGGGGCAAGTGCATGATCCGGGGGCTGGCATTTAAGGAGCAGAAAGAGTTATTTACATGGAACCCCTATGGGAAAGTTCACGGTACTAGGAAATGCTAAACACAGACCATGTATGTACAGGGGAAGACGATTGTCAGACATGGACACTTCACCAAAACCATCCACAGCAGTAGAGAACACTGCATCCTGCCTAAACCCCTGCCAGGCCAGCCGGCCTCCAGAATATTCCTTCTCCCCACCCCGCCTCTTCCCGGGCGAGGAGATGGGACTTAGGGGTGCAGATCACAGGAATGTAAGGTAGGAGCAGCCCATGGAGGCCCATCAAGCACCCACAAAACAGGACCGAGAGGCACGGGGTGGGGTTGAAATGTGGGCATGGGGTTCCCCCATATATAGTCCCATTTTTATGAGGCTTTTGATGTCTTTAAATGTGGCTCCTCTGGCTTTGGTCCAACTGTCTTCCTTCTTCTGATTCACTTTAAACGACAAGATCTGGCCTTAAAAGCTTCTAAAAATGATACAAGATGACTTGCTGGAGGAAAAGCAGCTTAGGTTTTTTTTCTGGATTAGGCTACCACTCCCTTAAGCCCTTGACATGTCTTCTGCACGTGATTTAGAGAGAGAGCTTTGCCACGTCACCGCTGGCCTCGTCCTGCTGCCTGGAAACAGTGGGTGAGGAAAGTCAGGGGCTGCCTACACTGGGAGAGCTACGGGCACTTTCCCACAGCCAGCCTCTGACTCCAGCCACACCCGAGCCCCTCCCCTTGTCAGTAGCGGTGACCCCACTTCTCCTCCATCTTCATGCCCCGATTTCTCAAAGCGATGACCAAATTTTGAGGGGCGATCTCGAAGGCAAAGGGCACCGAACATCCATTTGGCAAAACCTTGTACCCCCTAAGTACAAACCAAGGCAAACCATTACTTCCGCCTTTTTAAAGAAAACCCCCAACTGGAGAATCTTCCGAATTGTTCCTAAAAAGAGAAGCGTGTCTTATATAACAATGACGAATGATGCTTGCTCTCTCCACTCAAGAGGGACACACCGCCAGATGTCCCCACAGAGCCCCGGGTGAAGTGGCTTCCCACCGTAGGAGGCTAAAGAGTGTGTGTGTGTGTGTCAGTGACAAGGCTCTACGTTTGCATCTTAGTTGTGGCAAAAAATACGCCAACATCCAAGTGGGCAGGCTGCTCAGACAGGGCGTTTAGAAACAATTGCTCTACTGTGATCTGCGTAAGCGTTTTCATACTGTGGCACCAGTAGAACGAGGCACAGATCAATATCCAAGAGCCTCCATCTTCAGTTCAGGTCTCTGACTTTTTAAAGTACCCCTTTCAGCGCAGACGAGGAGCAGTGACAATACGATGTCCCATCCGGTTGTGAAGTGCGGGGAGCCCTGTCCTTTCTGCAGGGGTGGAGAGCATGTTTTATCCCCGCTGTCATTTCTTCTCTGACTCTTTGAATGTGATCATCTTAGAAAGCTGGCTTGGGCTCACATGGGTGGACAGGTGTAAAAAGCCCTGTTTCCTCTGTGCTCAGAGAGGCGCCCACAGCGTGCCAGCGACCTGGAGGGCTGCTTCCAGCCCATAGCGGTGCCCTGGGGAAGGGCCGTGTGTTTTTGCATTTGTTCAGCAGTGAAAAAACGGAATATTCCCACTTGGAACTAGACCACAAAGTCCACGCTCATGCAACAGATGGCACAGAAGTCAAGGGTAGGCTATATATCCACGGAGAAATCCAAGCTGTCTTTTCATCCTCACGGCTCCCAGAAGTGAACTGTGCTGTTGGGTGAATGATTCTGGCACATCCATGGAAACCATAGAAGTGGCCTCATAGCACTTCTCACCACACTGCCGAGGGCAGTAGCCGGGTGACATCTGCACGCCTGCCTTGCGACCTTCAGAAGTAGGTGACTGCTAGACAGGGAGCCGGAGTCATGGCTCAGGGTACGTAGTCAGTAGTATGCGGGTGAGACTTTCCAGTGTGGTTCTTACTGGTCCAGGCTTCTCATCCAAACCCCTCTAAGTCCTTTAAAAAGAATTGTCTGTCTGCAGAGGAAGAAACCCATTTTCATTACAGGAATGCTGAGTCATTTTCATCTATGGGACGGTGGGACGGTGACTTGAGTCCCCTGCAGGCCAGGAGGCTCTCATGGAGCCCAGATCTGGGCTTGGGGTGAGGGTGGGGGGTTGCCTCTTGGCAGCATTTTTAGCAAAGTCTGAGGACAGGTCGCGTGGCTGGTCCTCACACATTCCTGCTGCGTGCCGGCCACCAGTGCTCAGAGGGTCACTGGAGCCAAGCTTGTGTCTCTGTAACCATTTGTCCCGCCCATTATCCCAGGGAACAGGCTCAGAAACCTCTCCACTCCGCAGTCCAGCATCCACAAAACAGCACATTTGTTCACAGTTCCTCACCCCTTTTCTGCAGCACATCCAAGATTTACTAGAACCCAGCTTACTCCCTAACAATTCTGGGTGCTCGGTATGTACATTTTTTCTCCAGAAAGATACCGGCCAAAGCATCCAGTCAGCTTTTATTCAGAGCCAAAGAAAAGGTCCCTTCCCCTCACCTCGGGGCCCCAGGTCTTGTCTGGACGGCGCAGCAGCTCCATCAGCCCTGCCTGGAGCCACGCGTGTCACATCCTGCACGTAAGAGCGGAGGACAGGGGCCAGAGGACTCCATTGCTCTCCCGGCAACTGTCCAGGCAGGCAAACAGAACCGCAAGCTGCACAAAGCGTTAGCTCTTTGCCCAGTTCCCTCTCCTGGTTGCAAGGCTCTCGTGAGAGGCCTTATGCCAAGACGTGCGTGGGAATGAATTCCACGCGCTCTCCTTGCTATAAAGGCAGGTGCGGCGTACAGCGGGCCCCCAGCCCGAGTCGATGCTGACATTCCCCAAAGGCCTCGCGAGACCCCCGTGCCGCGGGCCCCGCCCTCTCCACTCTGTCCTCCGTCTTCCGCTCGACCGCCGAAGGGGTTTCTCAAAAATGCAACCTGATCGCCATCTATCCTGACCACAAGCCCCCAGCAGCTCCGAACCATGACAAAGTCCAGATCCTCCGAACCCGCTGCAACTTTCTTTAGGATCCAGCCCTGCCCACCCGGCAAGTGAGCCATCCCTGCCTCACGCCATCTACGCTGCACGGAGTCACCCAGCGGGCGGGTCGCAGCGTTTCACGCCCCCGCGCCTTCGCACATTCCCTTCCTTCCTCACCGAGGTCCTATTCAATCTCCTGTCCTGGAAAATTCCTCTTTGTTTTGAAAACCTAAATCAACCATCACTCTTTTCAGGAAGGTTTCTCTGGCCCGGAAGGCAGTAAATAGCTGCTTCGTCCTGCCACCTCTGCGCCCTGGACCTTTTTGTAACTTGTCCACCTGCCTCTCAGACTTAGGCGCTCCCTCCGGGCAGGGATGGTGTCCTGCCCTTGGGCTGGGCCCACGACCCAAGCTCCTGCGTGGCTTTGGAAGGCCCAAGGGAAGAAGAGATGGATGGAGGTGGGGCTGGACTCAGGGCATAAACTCCTGCCAGGCTCCAGCACGCTCACCTAAATGAGGCCTCCCTGTCCTAAAGGGAACACAGAGAATTTGTTGAAAGCGAAGGGTCAGCGGACATCCTTTCAGAGATACAACTGCTCAAAGACCCCAAAAGCTGCATCCTCCGCCCTCCTCTGAGCATTGCCTGCGGCTGACCGTTCTGGACTCAATGACTGTTTTCCTTGAATGTCAGCATAATGCCTGATGCTTAGTGGGTGCTTAAGAAATATTGAGATGATTAATGTGCAATCTATTTTTTTAAAGGCATCAAAGGATTGGCTTTGAAAGGCATTTCCCGTATCACAGACTTCTCTGAGGCATCGGCGCCCCTGACCGTTGTTGGGCTGGCCATGACAAGACTTGACTTGGTCGGAAGTGGGACAGAGAGAGGGGCCTGAGGAGCAGTGAGGAACCTGCCTAGGGATACAGAATACGTACAGGGTTTCCCTTAGTCATGTGTCAGTTTCCTTTCTTCTCCGGAATAGCCCAACTATGGATGATGCTCCCTGCCCCAAACAGAAGGTTCTGGCCTCTGCTGTGTCAGAGGCCCACCCTGCCCCCGCCCCCGCCCCCACATTCACCAGGAACTAAGTGCACTGATGAGGGGTTCCCTACCTTCACTTCAAGTGAGTTAGAGACCAGGTACAGGCACGGCCTCTGGACGCGAAACCACCACCCTGGAGATTAAGGTTTTCTGATCATCACAGCTGTTAAGAGCAAAGGCTCTGGACTCTGATGGGCTTGGGTTCAAAACCAGCCTCTGGATCTTTCTAGCCAAGTCATTGGAACAAGTCAATTATCCTTTTTTGGGGTGGGGCTCAGTTTCCTGACCCATAAAACGGGAAGAGTGTGATCCACATCACAGGATTATAGAGTGGGAGAAAGGATAAAATGTATGTGAGGCCGGCACAGTGCTCTCTGTGTGTGTGTGTGTGTGTGTGTGTGTGTGTGTGCAGTTAAGTGCTCAAAAATGGAAAACTGTGATTAACGACTTTCAAAAATACATTTACAATAATCAGGACAGGAAAGGAAAATAATCTTTGAAGACACTGTGCTTTAAAGAGAGTGGATTGTCTATCTTTTTAGAAGCCGACCATGCTCAGGAACCAATGCCCTAGTGGAGAGGAGGAAAGCGAGTGCTGGCATTTAAAACAGCAGCTGTGGCTCCTCCGGGCCCCAGGATGGCCAGACCGGGGCAGGGCCGGGGACATTTCTCTGATAGCCAATCCAAGAGGATTAATCCTGAAGGGCTCACCTCTTTCTTCCCTGCCGGACGGAGAGGGACTGAGTCAGAACCCAAAGGAGCCAAGGTCAAGGGGCCAAGGGTAAGAGGCCAGTTCTGGCCTGTGAGCCAGGGCTTCTAGGTCAGAAGGGGAGGTCAGGGGACCCCTGATGCGGGACTGGAGGGTGATTGACAGGAGAGCACGTTGCTCAGGCGACACTAGAAAGGCAGAGTGTATCCTGCAGGCCCTGCTCCTGCTCATACAACCCACAGCCAACAGAGAATGGAAATGTCCCCAAATTTCAGCCCCGAGCACGAGACCGCTTTTTTCTAAGTTAAATTTGGTTTTAGTTTTGAAGGGCCTGGGAAGGGGTCAAGTCTCTGGCTTCCTACACTGATGAAACCGTCCCCTGCTCCCGACCCGGCTCGCCCTTACGTGTACCCACTCTTCAAACGCTTCCAGCCGTCATTCTAGAGGTTCCATGAAAAAAGCTTGGGGGTTAGTGGGTGGGGAAGCACAAGCTAAGCCATCAGCCCTTGGGAACAAAGATTAACTTCTGGGGGGGGGTCCATCTGTCTGGTCACTGAGCAGCAGGGCAGTGACCCCCTGGAGAGGGGAAGAGAGGTTTCTAAATAGAACCACGGCCCCGGCAGCAGCAGGAGACTGGGTTCCTGCAAGGAAAGGGCTCCAGGAAGCCTCGACCTGGGTGATTTTGGTCTGAACGTGTGAGAGCTCGTGGCCGCCTTTGGCCCCTTGCCTTGGGCTCAGATCGGGGGCAGCCTCCTGGCAAAGGCGGCCCACCACCAGGCAGTGTTGTGTCGTGGGAAAGAGCCCTGGAGCACTGGCAGCCAGGAGACCTGGGTTCTAGCTGTGTGACCTTGACCAAGTCACCTGATTTCTGTGGGGCAGCTGGAAAATGAAGGGGCGGTCGTGCAATCTCTAAACTTCCCCTCGGAGCGCGATCCTTGGCCCCGTGCTTCTAGGGACAGAGGTGGGAGAAGGCAAGGGGGAGGGGGTGCAGCTGGGAGCCCCACATCAGGACTCCACTTTCTCCTTCTTTTTGCTCTTCTTGAGGAAGGACGGGGTTCGGAACTTCTTCTTCTTCTTGGACGGGGACTTGGAAGGAGAGCCCTCTGGGGACATGGGGCCGCTGGTGACTGACTCGGTTTTGTCCTTCGAGGTGTCAACATCCGTGTCGGCGTGAGTGGTCATCTGGCTCAGCCCTTTGCTGAGGATTTCCTCGGCCGTCTGCTCGTCCTCTCTCCCGTTCACCACCACGCCTTCCGGCTGGGTCGTCTCAGGCTCTCCGGGTTTGCCTGTTTCCGTCTCCTTAGCTTCTTCTAGAAAAAGACCCAAAGACGTGACCTGTAAGATTGCCTTCTGGGCAGAGCTTCCACCCGGGGCTAACAGACCCATTTCTAGGCAATTCTATAAATTAAGACTAGAGTCACAGGGCGGAGGGGGCTTACACTGTCAGGGGAAGGGGGTAGGCAGGAGTCTCCCCCAAAACAGGCCCGTGCCCGGCCAGGAACTCCAGGCTCTTGTCTATAAACGAGATGAGATCCCAACAGGGCGACGACCCAGCCAACGCCCCGGTTGAGCGCTGTCCTAGGGGTGGAAAGAGGGAACAGATGCGGGCTGCGGGGGTGGGGGGCGCAGGGACGGGAGGGCAGGGCCAAGCGCAGCTCAGGGGAGGCGTCTGAGAACTGTAACTGGTTCAGTTTCACCGGGAAACATATGGCGATGACATGTGTTCATACCCATTGCCTTTCCCGCACCAGCAAGGAACTTTCGGAAGAATGGAAAGCATCTTCCAGGAAACGGCAAGGGGTGGGCAGAGGGAGGACGCAATTTCCTGAGCGGCACGGACGCGGCATGTCCAAGAGGCGGCGATTCACCCAAAGGGGAAGAGGCCCCGCTGGCCCATTCCGGCAGCAGGGGAGCTGCCAGACTGCCACCCTGCTCAGGGCCAGGACCGAGCCCCTCCCGCCGCCCCTTCTCCCCCGTCCCACCCTCACCCCACCCTGCTTCCACTCGAGTCTGAAATGCCGGTTGGAGGAAGCAGGGGACATCATAAAACTGTAGACTCCGTATCCCTTTTGAATTTTTTTTGGTCATGCCCGTGGCATGCTGAAATTCCCCAGACCAGGGATCGAACCTGCGTCACTGCAGGGACCAGAGACCCAACAGTGACAATGCTGGATTCTTACCCTGATGCACACAAGGGAGGCCTATAAAAACCATAGGCTTTGAAAGGTAGAAAGGCGTGTAAGGATCAGGGCGTTCCTCCCATTTTACAGACGGGAAAACTGAGTAAAGTCATAGAAATGGGTGGTCTTCGATCTCCCGACGTCCGAGCTTAGGGAGGGGTGTGTGTGAGTGTGCTTGTGGGTAAGTGTGAGGGCGTCAGGTCCGGGCGGAGGGAGCGTGGGTGCTGAGGAAGGCGTGACCGCTGTCACTCCCAGGAGTGGGACAGATGGACGTCTTGGGAAAAGGCTAGGTTCTGGACAGGGTGAAGATTAGAGAAATGTCTGGTTACATGGAGGATGGGACAGAGGGGGGTCAATTGGGGGCCAGTTGTAATGGGCTAGTGTACCCCTCTCCAGATGCTCCTAAGGGCTGTCTCTCTCTTAGTACCAAAGGCTTTGGCCCTGGCTCCACTTCTTCCTACTGTCTGGCCCGCATCCTGCCATCACCCAGTTACCAAGTTCTCGAATGGCCTTGACTCCTCTGGCCCTTACCGCCCACCCTCCCGCCATGCATTCCCACGGGCACCACTGGCAGTACTCTTGAATGCGGTCCAGACACAGCCTTCTCCTTGACCGCATCTCCTCTCCGCTCTTCCCCTGCTCTTTGGCCTCCTCAACCCTCTGGTCCCTGGACTCCACCCAGCCTGTTTCCCTCTGTCTGGAAGGCCCCCCTATCTTTTCTCTGTGTCTCTTTCCTGATCGCATCCTTGCTTCTGGGTTATTTGTCATTCCTTCCTTTCCATCCCCACTGTAGAAATTTCCATCACAGCAACTGTAAAACAATCACACTTCCTTTTTTATGCCCATCTCTCCCCTCAAAATGGCAATAAGTTCGATGAGACTGTGTCTAATTAGCTATATGACTAACTCATAGGAGGTACTCAAAAAAAAAAAAAAGGTTGTGGAATCCACAATTGGTTGAATGCATAAACAAATGCATGAATGTGTGAATGGTTTTAAACTCACCAAGCCAACACCATACCTCATCTTCTTTCTTGTCTGTATCAGCCTGAGCCTTCTAAGCTGAACTGGACTCAGCCATGAAAACAGACAGCAGCCCTGGGAGCTGGCCTCGGTCTCCTGTGCCTAGTCGCCTGTTCCCACGCTCTGCCCCCTGGGCTCTTGTAGCCCCCATGCCCCTGCACTTGGATGACCCATACGGACATGGTTTTCAAGTCTCACCCTCTCAGATGTTTTGTTAACCTGCCTTCTAGCTCCATGAACACAACTGTGCATTGGAGAGCTCCCCCTTTCTGTCCAGGTGCCATTTCCTGCCCTGGTAGTGATAGGTAGGTTCGCCCCAAAAGCGCCCTTCATCCACGTCCTTCACCCACACCTGCCCTGTCAGCCTCACCCACAGCCTCAGCCCCCGCTGTGTCTTTGTTTAGCAAAGGCCACCCTGCGTTCTTCTCACCATCCAGAAAACAAGGTCACACCAAGGGCACCGCCAGCACCTCGGAGAGCTCCCACCCTTTGAATGGAAAGTAGGGCTGGGAGGCACCATGGATCTTAGAGGAGTCAGGTTCCAAACGGAGGTCACCATGTCCTCAGCTAGAGGGGCAGAGGCCCCTGGAGGGTGTGGTGGGCCAAGAGAAGGGGCAGCAGGACAGGGCTCTAGAAAGAAACACTCACTGGGCCCCTGGAAAGTATCGAGGACCAGCTCTGAAGGCCCATATCCTTCCTCTGTTAACAGCCCAGGACAGTTAAGGTCAGGACCACTTTGGTCCACAGCTATTGGAAGACCATGGGGCAGATGGGAACTGACCTTCCAGCATCCCTAAGAAGAACCACTGGCTTTCTCTCCAGGATGGGGCACTTGGAGTGGGAGACAGGTGTGGGGGTGGGTGGAGGGGGCAGAGGCTGGAAAATGGGGGGATTTGTCCAAGGATGGTGGCCAGGCACCAGGGGCAAGGGGAGAGGGAACTGGGAGAAGGATCTGGGGCCAGACTGGACTTGGAAGCCAGGGTTGGAAAGAGCTGAAAGCCTTGCAGAGGCTGGAGGAGGAAGAGAGGTGCCTTGGGAGGGAGATGCTGAGCTTGTTTACCTACCTACCTCTCACACTGGATTTCTCATCATCCCTTGGCCTCCAAACACTTGCTCTCAATCCTCCAGTGTTCCTCCCTCTACTCTTTTTTTTTTTTGTCTTTTTGCCTTTATGTAGAGCCGCACCCGTGGCATATGGAGGTTCCCAGGCTAGGGGTCTAACAGGAGCTGTAGCCGCTGGCCTTCGCCACAGCCACAGCAACGCGGGATCCGAGCCGCATCTGCAACCTACACCACAGCTCACGGCAACGCCGGATCTTTAACCCACTGAGCAAGGCCGGGGATCGAACCTGCAACCTCATGGTTCTTAGTCGGATTCGTTAACCACTGAGCCACAAAGGGAACTCCCCTCCCTCTACACTTGTCTGCCAGTCCAAGCATGTCTCTTCCCAAGGTCTGGTTCAAGGCTCCCTTGACAACTGACAATGATCCTGCCCTTCTTTAAACCTACTACTAATATATTAACCTCACATTTGCATGTGTTCTTCTTTTGTTAGGACCCACCCTTGGGTATGGTCCCCTCCCACACTGGATTCAGGCTGGCCCTCTGGCTTGAAGGAACCAATTCAGTGCAGGAGAAATGCCACTGAGCCAGACTCAGGCTGCAGAATTAAGAAGACCTAGCAGGAGTTCCCATCATGGCTCAGCGGTAACAAACCCAACTAGTATTCATGAGGTGTGGGTTTGATTTATATTTTTTTTGTCTTTTTGCCTTTTTCCAGGGCCGCACTCGCGGCATGTGGAGGTTCCCAGGCTAGGGGTCTAATCTGAGCTGTAGCCGCCAGCCTACACCACAGCCACAGCAACGCCAGATGTGAGTCACGTCTACAACCTACACCACAGCTCATGGCAATGCCGGATCCTTAACCCACTGAGAAAGGCCAGGGATCAAACCTGCAACCTTATGGTTCCCTGTCAGATTCATTTCCACTGCACCATGACAGGAACTCCAGATCTTAATATTTAAATCATGCTTTTTACTCTTTCTGAGTATGTTCTCATCTACAACTCTCCTTATATATATAAGAACCTTAAAAAGGGAAAATATTAGTAGCCCCATTTGATGGATGAGGAAACTGAGGCATGGTGATGATCTGATTTTCGAAAATCGGCAGCTGAGTTATTACTAGTTAGCAGTTGAGTTGGTCCTAGAACTCAGTTCTCTAAACCAGGATCTAATGAAGTGGTTTTCAACCCAGGCTACACATTGTTTTCACCTGGAGAGCTCTGATGACTCCGGCTGCTCTCCCCTGCCCCCACTCCCAGCCCACTGAACCCAGAACCACTGGGGTGGGACCCAGGCCAGTATCAGCAACAGCAGAGCTGCCCAGTGACTCCCGTGGGTAGTCAAGGCTAAGAATGACATTATCGGTCTCAGCTGGGGGCTGGCTGGCAATGCTGGGTCTCAGGCCCCACTCCAAATCTAGTGCATCTTCATTTTAACATTTTAACAAGATGCCTAGGTGATCCCTGTGCCCGTTAAAGTTTGAGCACCGGGCTGGCGCACCTAGAAAGGCCCATCAGCCCACCTGGTCAGAGGTGAGGTGGCTGTGGGGTCCATCGTTAACTTATTCAGTGTGACTTAGAGCGAGCGGGCTTAAATCGCAAGGTGCCTTATGACAGCTGTGAATGCAACAGCTTAAAATTGGTCACCCCCGTTTCAGGGTCCCTAGAAGTAGCGGAGGGGAGAGAGTTTCTGGTAGGAGGGCAACGCCTGTTGAACCGCAGGGGCCCTGCAGTGTGCACACCTGCCCGCCCTCCATGCAGACCCCTTTCTGCGCCTATGGATGCAACCCCCCCGCCCCCAGCTGCTCAGCTCGACTCACCGTCCACAGACTTGGAGGGAGAGCCCACGGGGCTCTTTGTCTCTGACTTGGCTGGACTCTGAGCTGGGGAAGCAGGTGCAGACTTTCCAGGTGAGCCAGGCTCCTCTGAGGCAGGTTCTTTCTCTCCTGAAAATACAGACAACCGCCTCAGGACAGACGTCAGGCAGAGGAGGGGGCAGAGAAGGAGAGGGCTTTCAAACAACTGCCTCTTCTCTTTGGTCCTCCTTTCTCACGGCTGGAGTTAGTTGCGTCCCCTAACTTAAAAACAAAACAAAGTGGTTCCCGTCGTGGCGCAGCGGAAATGAATCCAACTTAGAACCATGAGGCTGTGGGTTCGATCCTTGGCTTCGCCCAGTGGATTAAGGATCCAGCGTTGCTGCGAGCTGTGGTGTAGGTCGCAGACGTGGCTTGGACCCCACGTTGCCGTGGCTGTGGCGTAGGCCAGCAGCTGTAGCTCCAATTAGACCCCTAGCCTGGGAACCTCCATATGCTGTGGGTGCGGCCCTTAAATGACAAAAAGACAAAACAGAACAAAACCAAAAAAACAACTCGGCTACCTCCTGGGGGAGGCAAATGGGAGGAGTCAGAGTCAAGTTTTTCTTCCCCCATCAAAGCACATCTTTGGATGGACTCTGTTACCCGCAATGGGGGTGGCAAGATGGCAGGAGAACTCCCGCCCACAATTTGTCTGCATGGAGCTCACTTACTATTTAGCTTATCTGCATGTTCAGTCCAAACACTCCCTGGCGACAAAAAGCAACAGATTTTTCTATCTATTTTTCCGATTGGCACCTGAAGCCTCCAAGCGGATGGGCAAGGGTTCTTCTAGTGCCTGATTTGTGCCTAGGAAGGTGGCTGAGTCTGAGCGGGGCGGGAAGTGGGGCGGGCATGGAAGGGGACCCTGCTCTGAGAGAATGGAAGCCTTGCCCAACGAGCAAAACCAAGAGCTGGATTCTGTGTCTCAGGCCCCTCCCCCGCCCAGTGCACTTGAAGCAAGGAGAAGGGACAGCTCGAGGTGAGGGACAGAGAGGGCTTCCTGGCTAGAGGTGAGGGGTTGCCATGGAGCCCGAAGTGCAGCTAATATTGAGTCAGGCTAGCCAAGAAGAGAAACTATGCCAGGAGGGGCAAAGGCATGCATGAACAAGGGCATACAAGCTATGAGAAGTGCTTCTTTTTTTTTTTTTGCCTTTTCTAGGGCTGCACCCGTGGTATACGGAGGTTCCCAGGCTACAGATCTAATTGTAGCTGTAGCCGCAGGCCTACGCCACAGCCACAGCAACGCCAGATCCAAGCTATGTTTGTGACCTACACCACAGCTCACAGCAATGCCGGATCCTTAACCCACTGAGCGGCGCCAGGGATCGAACCCGCAACCTCATGGTTCCTAGTCGGATTCGTTAACTGCTGCTCCACGACGGGAACTCCAAGAAGTGCCACTCTTTAGAAGTCAGCATGGAGAGAGGGGCTTGATGGAGATTCTGACATAGAGGACTCAGCTGGTGGAGAGTTCCGACCGCCAGGCTAAGAAGTTTATATGACATCTGATAGATTGTCAGTGATAATGATTACTAGCGAGTTCCCTGGTGGCCTATCTGGTTAAGGACCTGGCGTTGCCACAGCTGTGGCACAGGTTCAATCCCTGGCCTAGGAACTTCCACGTGCGGTAAATGCAGCCAAAATCATCATCATCATCGTCACTATAATGATCATATTATGACCGCTAACACCTGCCTGGTATTTACTGACCTAAGCCATATTTACAGACACTATTCTAAGCACTCCACGTGGATTAACTCCTTATTCCCAAGGGTCGGTGGGGTCGTGGCGGCACTGTGTCAATCACGAGGGGCGTTACGGTGATTAATGGAATTACACTCATAAGACTATTATTTGGTGATGGGGCAGGAAGGTCAAACTGAGGGCACGACAGAGAAGAGACAGAGAGAGCGAAGCAAAGGAAGATCGAAAATGAAAGCAAGATAAGGCTAGACTGAGCCCTGGGGGCCCTGGCAGGCGAGCAGGAATGAGGGCCGGGCTGCTGGGGGGGAAGTACGGGCCCCGAGCTCTCCCGTCCCCCAATCCAGAGGTCCTGAAGCACTGGGGCGCCCCCCGGGTTATTTACCATCGAGTTCTAGCTTCTTCCTCTCCACCTCTTTCTTGTACTCCTCCAGCTCCTGGTCTGTGAGTTGGCTGAAAGGGTTGGGCACCGTCTCCTCAGACTCGTCTTTGGTATCCGCCTGGCCCTGCGACATCAGCTGGCTCTCTGTAGACTGAAAGTTAACCACAGAGTGTGTTGCCCTCTGAACGCCGCAGTTGGGGGCCCAGGCCCGAGCAGATTCATGTGGCTGCCAGTGGTCTTGCTAGGGACAGCGTGGCATGCGGCTCCCTGGAGACAGCTCAGGGCCTCAGGGTAAGGGGTTGGTCACCCCTTCCCATGGCTGCCTCACCCCCAGACCCGGGTTCTTGACAACCACCTGGATGAATGCAGGGGGTCCTCCCTCTGCCCCGGAAATAAAATCAGAGGATGCTCCCAAGCAGAAGGCAGACACCTTTATTGCAGTCTCTCCTGTGGATGCTTGCAAGCTGTTACTATGCAAATGCAGCCGGAGGCACACAGTCAGACAGCCAAAACCCAGCAAGCAAAGCCTTGGCTCAGCCAGCTTCACACCAGCCACTCCCCACCTGGCGACCCCAAACCCTCACCAGGAGCACAAGCCACAGCACACAAAGCCATATGCAAAACACACAGGGGCTCTGGAGTTCTCAGGCCAAACCGTTAGCCCTGTTTTGCACATAGTCATAAATTATAAAGGGGCCAAGGTGCTAAATCTGGGATTTCACCCCACCCGTTCTGCAGGTTCCTGCAGGAACATTCGCAAAAAAAAAAAAACCCTGTGTTTTACCACCTCTGGGGAGCCCACTCCTGGGACTTGTGTCAGCTTCGGGAATTCTCTGACCCCCTCTAGCTCAGGACAGACTACGGTTCAAACACCAGAATCCTTTCTCCTAACTCAACATCCTTGTCTTGGCCTTTGGGAATGCAAGGCTCTGAAGCCGAGGAGGAGCCAAAGATAGTGAACCCCGGGGCAGGTGAGCCCAGGCAGCTGACCCACACCACGCACCCGAGGCCAACTGTCCCCGGCTCATGGGACCTTCTGAGCCTATGGGCTCCTTCCAGAAGAGGGGCAGCCCTGGGCCAACCTCCAGGAATCATGGGGTTCCCCTCGCGGCTCAGTGGAAATGAATCCGACTAGGAGCCATGAGGTTGAGGGTTCGATCCCTGGCCTCACTCAGTAGGTTAAGGATCTGGCGTTGCCGTGAGCTGTGGTGTAGGTCGCAGACGCGGCTCGGATCTGGCGTTGCTGTGGCTGTGGCGTAGGCCGGCAACTTGTAGCTCCGATTGGACCCCTAGCCTGGGAACCTCCACATGTCGTGGGTGCGGCCCTAAAAAGTGACAAAAGACAAAAAAGAGAGAGAGAGAGAGAGAGAGAGAGAGTCCAAGACCAGGAGTCCAAGGAGAGGGACTCCAAAGAGAGCGTTTTGCCGTATTGTGTCGCACTCTCACCTCCTGCCATCATCACAGGCATTTCTGTCCTGGACCCTGTGGTGAGTGTGATATTCCTCCTCTTGGCTGAGCTGAGGCGGGGTGAGCATGATGACATAACCTTCATCCTTCTCCCACCCAGAGGACTCCCCTTGGGCTGCAAACCTGACCTGAAATCCTGACATCACCTCTCTTTGCTCTTCAGGGAGGACGGGTTACCAGACCCGCCACTGCTCCCTTGCAATGAGCAGCATGATTCCCAGCACAAGCCGGAATCCTGAAACAAGGCGGAATCCCGAGCCTCACCCCTTTAGCTAAGCACTGGACACACACTGTTCTATCTCAAGCATGAAAACTACTTTGTATTTCCTTGCGTGTAGCTCACTCCCCCTTCCCATCCTGAGGAGCACCAGTCCTTATATACAAGCCTCCCCTCTGCGAGCACGTGGGCATCTTCCCAGAGCTACAACCTGATGATGCCAGGTCCCTGCACGGAGGCCAGGACCACCGAGGGCAGGCAGCCTGGAGCCGCAGCCGCACTCCCAGGGGCCCACTTGATGGGACACTGACAGACAGGAGTTCGAAGCATAGAAGTCGCATCACTCCTGTGGGCAGGCTGGGCTGCTCTGTCCCCACCCGGTGCCCACAGGGGGGCGATTTGACTCTGTCCCCACAGTCCTCACAGCATCCATCCTGCAGCAAGAGCACGGGCGCCCCAGATCCCAGGGGAAGGTGGGCAGGAGGGCTCAGGGGCCCTGCTGCCCAGCCCCGGGCATGGCAGGCCCGGAAGGCAAACACGCTTGCCCTCCAGACAGGGGTGGCGTCTGCTGTACCGGACTTCGGCTCTTCTCAGCGATGACACTGGCCAAGAGCTGGGACTGAGGCCCTGCGGACTTCACATCCTGCCGATTTTGTTCTCGAATCTGCGTGGAGAGGGATGGGGAGAGTGAGCTAGCTGTCCAGGGGTGGGTGTGGCCTTAGGGAGGGTTGCCCAGTGGTAGGGGAGCCTCTAATTCTAACACAGCGCGTCACTCTGAGACAGTCTCCATGGCTGCTCCAGAGAGAGTCATTATGTCAAACACCAGAGCTTTGTTAACTCTGAGATCACCGTCAGAGGTGAAGAGTGAGACAAGGCAGAGCAGATCCCAAAGGGAGATGCTCAATGTTTAATATCCCTATGAAGCCCCCGAGGAATTTAAGCTACAGATTCCTGGGGCCCCTCTCCACATGAATCTCAATCCCGTGGGAGGAGGGTTGGGGTGACCCAGGAATCTGCATTTCAAAGGACCGCACATCCAAACACGGTTCCGTGGGCATGCCTGACCTACTAAAGGTGGTCCGCCACAACTTCAGTTTTTAAAGTGACATTAGAAAGACAAATGAGTGAACGGTAAAGCAAAGGTGAAGAAAGAAAGGATTCTGGAATCCTGAAAGTGAGCCAAAAGGAAATAGCGTAACATTTGTAAAAAAATCAGTTTGGGGGGCAGGTCTCTGAGACGCATCTAATGTCTAAAGCGAGCACCTCTCTAGTAAGAGGGTTATACAGATGCCACCAGAGAATCTCATACGAAGTGAAGTGAGTCAGAAAGAGAAAGACAAACACTGTGTGATAGCACTTTATGCGGAATCTAAAATATGACACAAATGAACCTATCTACAAAAGAGAAACAGACTCACAGACATAGAGAACAGACTTGGGGTTGCCAAGGGGGAGGGAGAGAGAGGGACTGGGAGTTCGGAGTTAGGGGATGCAAACTATTCCATTTAGAATGGATAAGCAATGAGGTTCTACTGTACAGCACAGGGAACTATATCCAATCTCTTGGGACAGAACATGATGGAAGATAATATAAGAAAAGGAACGTATATATATGTGTGCGCACGTATGTGTGTGTGCGGCTGGGTCACTTTGCTGTGCAGCAGAAATTGGCACATTATAAATCAACCATACTTTAATAAAAAAATACATAAGTAAAAAAGAGGGTTATACAGGACTGTATAAGCACAGCACTTCGCATCATGCCTGGAACATGGACAATAAAGGGTAGTTTCTTTCCCGTGAGAGGCATCTGGGATGCTGGGAAGTCAGGAGCATCCTCTGGAATTCCCTCCCCAGGCTCTTGAGGTAAAGGAGGTGGGAGACAATTAGCTCCCGTCTTACCTTGTTGCGCATGTCCAGAACTTCTTGGGGGTCGGTATAGAGAGGCACAAATTGGTTTGGGTTTTCGATCCGTATGGGCATGCCACTGCTGGATTTCTCCACGTCGTCAGCCTTCATCCACTGAGCACACACAAGGTGGGGTGGGTAAGGTGAGGGCATACAGCCCACCATCCACCCCAGTGGTCCATGAGATCCGGGCTGCCCAGCCCACATGGAAGGCCAGCAAAGCCTACACATACACATTCCTCCTCTTGGGCCTCTTTAATGTCTGCTTCCCAGAGCAGAGATGGGAGCAAAAGACCATCAGCCAAAGGTCCCAGATCAGCGGCCATAAAAGTCCACTTAAGAGGAGGGACAGAGCCCTGGTGACCAGCTTTGACAGACAGGTAGCCACTTGCCTTTTAGTATTAGATGATCTTGTGGAAGAGCTATTCTAGCTGGGTGCCAACTACTTTGTTAGTGAAAACCAAATTAAGAGTCCGGGGTATGTAGGAGGGAGAGAGAGGAAAAGAGCATAAAATTCGTAAAAACTCAGTCTCTGGGCAAGTCTCTTAGACTAAGGTCTAAAGCAAGCACATCTCTAGGGAAGAAGGTTCCAACGGGAAAGGATGGTATCATAGAAACATGTAGGCCACCCACCTCCCGGGTCTGCATCAGCTGGACAGTTCAAATGTTGGATACCCCTCCCTTGAACTTCCCAGAAGCCCCTTCCAGAAGGTGGGAGCAAAACGCTATCATGCTGCTAGGAGTGACCTGGTCCAGCCTCCCTCTGTACCCGAAAACTCAGCATAGAGGGTTCAAGGAACAGGTGATCTGCTCTGTGGGCACAAGCCACTGCTCCCAGATGCCCAGTGGGAAGCCCGAAAGGGAAACCATCCTAACGGGGATCCAGGGGAGGTCTGTCCCGCTCCCCTTTTCTTTTTTGCTTTTTTCTTTTTAGGGCCGCACCCGAGGCATACGGAAATACACGCTCAGACTAGGGGGTGGAACAGGAGCTGCAGCTGCCAGCCTACACCGCAGCCACAGTAATGCAGGATCTAAGACACGTCTGCGACCTACACCGCAGCTCACAGCAATGCTTGATCCTTAGTCCGTTGAGCGAGGCCAGAGATTGAACCCATATCCTCATGGATACTGTCGGGTTCATTTGTGCTGCGCCACAACGGGAACTCCCTGCTCCCCTTCTAAAGCTGCTGATGCCTGGCTCCCCTCTCCCGCCACCCTCATCTCCGCAGGGCTGTCCCCTCCGCCCTCCTCACCGTGGTCTTGGGCCGGGGGCTGCCCATGCTCCTCTGGACCTCGTCGGCCACGTTGACCCGCAGGTAGGTGTTGGGCGTGTTGAGCCAGCGGGTCTTCTCCTTCTGCTGCTTCTGCGCGTGATGCCGCAGGGCGGGTACCGGAGCGCCGTCCTCCTCGAACACGAAGGCTGTGACCGTGGCTGGAATCTCCACCTCACTCTTGTGTTTGGTTTTCTCTTGCACAAAGGGGTAGCGGTAGGTGTAGCCGGTTCTGTAACCCTGAAAAGGACAGAAACAGAACCGCTTGAGGTGGGGAGAGTGGGCGGTCATGTGCCGGCTCGCCCATCCACACACTTGAGCCGCTTCCAGCCTCGGGACTCGGTTTAACCCAGTCTCCAAAATACCATCCAGGCCCTGCCCCACCTCTGGGGTGTTTCAGAATTGTTTCCGGTCTCGGTCCCCCCAGCCCCGCCCTTCCCCAACCCTAGTCAGCCCTCTGATCAGGGATGAGAAAGTCCCCAGAACTTTGTGGACAAGACAGAGCTCCAGCTTTTCCTCTGGTACCGTAGTTCTCAGCCCTGGCCATGCAACAGAATCACGCAGGGCCTTAAAAATGCGGAGGCCTGGGCCCACCTCGGAGCTGCCCATTTCATTGGACGCCATCTGGGCTACAGGATGGTAAAAACTCCCTGGCTGATGCCAACAGGCAGCCCTCCCTTCTCTGACGCTGAATCTTCTTGACTATTTCGCTGTTGGAACCCTGAATCTGACTCAAGAATGTCCCATCTGCCAAGCAAGACCACGTCCCTGAAAGGTGGGCTGTTACTCGGTGAGAATGTACGTTCAGGAATCTTGGCTAGAGCTGCTAGAGCAGTCCTCAGCGTGTTCCGTCATCTTTTTGAAAATTAAAGTGGCACTTAAAAAGAAAGTGGGTCATAAAGAAAAGTACAGAGCCAGCTAGAAAAATCAAGCAATATGAAAAAACATAAGGAAAAAGTGGGCTTTATGCAAAACTTCATCCCCACAGACAACCACTAAAAATCTTTCCAGTTGTCTGAGTGTATATATACATATGCATGTATGTAAATATATAGACTATAAATTAATGTGTAATATAATATATAGAGAGACTATATAAAACCGTTTATAAATAGGACTGTACCACATAAGCAGCTTTTTAAAAAATTGGGGTATAGGGAGTTCCCTTCGTGGCTCAGCAGTTAACGAATCAGACTAGGATCCATGAGGTTGCGGATTCAATCCCCGGCCTCCCTCAGTAGGTTTAGGATCCGTTGTTGCTGTGAGCTGTGGTGTAGGTCGCAGACATGGCTCGGATCCCACGTTGCTGTGGCTGTGGTGTAGGCCGGCAGCTACAGCTCCAATTTGACACCTAGTCTGGGAACTTCCACATGCCGTGGGTGCGGCCCTAAAAAGGAAAAAAAAAAAATTGAGGTATAACTGACATGGAACATTACATTCATTTCAGGTATACAGCACAGTGACTAAATACTTGTATGTGCTGCAAAACGGTCACCATGAGTCTAGTTGACATCCATCATCTTACATGGCTATGGATTTATTTTCAGTGATAACTTTTAAGATCTACTCTCTTAGTAACTTTTAAATACATAATACAGTATTAATAACTATAGTCACCATGCTGTGCATTACAGCCCTAGGATTATTTATTTTATATCTGGAAGTGTGTACCTCTTGGCCCCTTCGCTCATTTCTCTCCCCTTCACCCCCACGTGACAGCCACCAATCTGTTTTTGGTATTTCTGAGTTTAGGTTTGTTGGGTTTTTTTGGTTTCTGATTTTTTTAGATTCCACGTGTCAGTGATATCATACATTGCTTTTCCTTTTTTTTTGTCTTTTTGCCTTTTCCTAGGGCTGTACTCGCGGCATATGGAGGTTCCCAGGCTAGGGGTCTAATTGGAGCCACAGCTGCCAGCCTATGCCACAGCCACAGCAACACGGATCCGAGCTGCGTCTGCAACCTATACCACAGCTCATGGCAACACCGGATCCTTACCCCACTGAGCAAGGCCAGGGATCGAACCTGCAACCTTGTGGTTCCTGGTCGGATTCATTAACCACTGAGCCACGACGGGAACGCCTATATTACCTTTCAAATCTGACTTATCTCACTTAGCATAATGCCCTCAAGGTCCATCCAAGTTGTTGCAAATGGTAAGACTTCCTTCTTTTTTATGGCTGAATAGTATTCTACCATATATGAATACCACATTTTCTTTTTCCATTCTTCCATTCATGGACACTTAGGTTGCTTCTGTACCTTGACTATTGTAATAATGCTACATAGTCAGATTTATAAGCTGCTTTTCTGGCTCATCCATGTGTCTTGCAGATTTTTTTCACATTACTGAACCTACAAATACACAGGAACCTTTAAACAACGGCATAATGTGCCAGTGAATGGGCAGGCACATCATAATTTGTCTAACAAATATCGGTGGCACTTTGTTATTTTCAAAATACTATAAACAATCCTGAAGTGAGTATCTTTAACATAGTTGTTTTCTTTAGGCAATTAAATGATCCCTTCACATAAATGCATAGTAATGGAAATTACTGGGTCAAAGGGTACACAGTATAAGTTTTCATATATCTGTCACGTCTATCTTCCCAAAACACTGATTCAGTTTACACTTCTGCCAATTTTGCTTGAGTTTCCAGTTCTGGTCTCCTTTTCCCACATGGAATTTATTGAGGTTTTAAAAAAAATCCTTGGCAATCAGATGGGTTAAAAGCAAAATCCTCTAGTTTTGTTTTGTACTTTTTTGGATTAGCAGTAAGAATGGATATTTTTAATTACATCTAATGGCTACTTGAATTTCTAACTTTGTAAATTGGGTTTCCGGTTCATTTTTCTATTGCGATGTTTACCTTTTCCATATTGATTTATAATATCTCTTTTTACACTGTGGATATGACCCCTTTGACCATCAGAGATGTTGCAAATATTTTCCCCCATAGTTTGTCTTTTAGCTTTGTTTATGCTGGATGGATTGGCATTATTTAAATGCCAATTTTGAATTTTAATGTAATCATATCTGTCAATATTTGTCAGCATAATTTCAGACTTTCCTGCCATGCTTGAGAAGGTCTTTCCCAACACGAGAGCATCAAAAATATTAATCTATGTTTTTAAATATGAACTTACTTTTCATATTTAAATTTTTGATAATTCAAGGTTTTATCTTGTTGAAAGGAATAAGGCAGCAATTCACTTTAGTTTTATTTCTCAAATGGCTTATAGTCCATCTTTTTCCCACAGATTTATAAGACGGCTGTTTAATCCTGTGTTAAAGTCTCATGCATTTGGGAGCTATTTCTGGATTCCCTAAGCTGTAGCATCGATTTGCCCATGCGTTCTGGACTAGTGCTCTTTCATTTAGTTACTAAAGCCTTATCATGCTCTACCATGTGGTGGTAATCGCTCTTCTTTTTATAGGATTTCTGAGCCGGTCTGAGTTTCACCTGACAGATGGTTCTGCTAAGCCTTATACCTTCCCTCATCTTTGAGGAAATTACATTGAAGTTTATGGATTCATTTGGAAAAGTAACCTCTTTACCCTATTGAGGTTTTTAACCAAGAATAAATTATAGCTTTTCACTCATTTCAGGTTTCCTCTGATACCTACTGGTAAAGTTTTACAGTTTTCTTTAAATGGGTTCTGCTTAAAGTTTTATGATAATGCTGCATTTTCAAATAGGATTATTTTCTCTCATTGTTATATTTTCAAGTACATTATTATACTGTATGCTAAGACACCAAGAAGCTACTAGTTTTTGTGTGTATTTTCATAACTGACCACTTTAAAATGCACTCATTATTTCTAATTTTTTTCCGTAGATTCTTTTGAACTTTAGAGGCATGTAACCATACTAACTATAAAGAAGAATAATTTTGTTCCTTTTGTCTCTTTTTTAAATTAAAAAAAATTTTTTTTAGAGCCATACCTGTGGCATATGGAAGTTCCTCGGCTAGGGGTTGAATCAGCGCTGCAGCTGCCAGCCTACACCACAGCCACAGCAATGCTGAATCCTTAACCCACTGAGCGAGGGCAGGGATCAAACCCATATCCTCATGGATACTAATTGGATTTGTATCCTCTAGAGCCACAATGGGAACACCCTACGTCTCTTATTTTTATGCCTCACTGCCTTGGACTGAATGCCAATATTACTCCAGAATAATATTAAATAATAATGTTGAGAACAGGATCATGTTTTGTTTAAAAATTTATGGAAATTCTTCTAGTGTTCCACTGAGATACTAGTGCTTGTTTTGAGAAAAAAATCATTTTCATCAAATTAAATGTGTGGCCTCCTGTCCTACTTAACACATATTATGTTTATAAATAAATATTAAAATTTTATCAAATACCTTTTGATTTTAAAAGATCAGAAGGTTTTTATCCTTTGGCTCATTGGTATCATGAAATATGTTTAAAAGGTTTATGATATTAAACCATCCTTGAATACTAGGAACAAGCCCTTACTTGGTTACTGTGTATTATTATCCTAATGTTATGCTGGGTACTCTTTGCTGGTTTTCACATGGCATTTTCCATCAATTCAAAGTGAGATTAGTCTGAATGTGGTGTAATTGTTATGGTTTGGTTTCCTTCTTCACTATTCTCTGAAACAGTTTAAATAGCATGAGAGCAGTCTGTTTCTTAAAGGTCTGAAAGAATTTCTGCATGAAACCATTTGGTTCTGCTGCTTTATTTAGGCACAGATTACTAAACATGCAAATGTTAACAGGAGTTTATTCTCCTTGTGAATTGTACCTTTCACAGTATAAAGTGACCTTCATGGTCAGCCTGGTAATAAAGTGAGATGATTTAGAGGAACTGGAGGCAAGAGGAAAAGGATTCATTATTGCAATGACCTAAACACAATAAAGAGAGGGTCCAAGGTAATAGCAGTGAGGAGGAGGGGAGAAACGAGATAGAAATGTTACAGAGATAGCTCTCCTCTTTGTTTTTCTGTGCAATCTAAGAGGTCATAGCCTCTTCCTGCATTAGCTTCTCGTTGTATATGCTTTCCTCTTACTCTTGAATTGTCTCATTTATGTCACATATCATCAACTAAACTGTTAGCTCCAGAAAGAAGGCTATCTTATCATTCTTTTGTATCCTTCCCTCCGCCCCTATGTTTTAGGACCACACCGGTGACAAATGCAAACTCCCAGGCTAGGGATCAAACTGCAGCCGCAGCTGCTGGCCTACACCACAGCCACAGCAATGTGGGATCCGAGTTGTGTCTGCGACCTACAACATAGCTCACGGCAAAGTCAGATCCTTAACCCACTGAGCAGGGATCGAACCCTAGTCCTCATGGATAGTAGTCAGGTTTGTCACCCACTGAGCCACAACAGACACTCTCCTTTTGTATCTTTTAAAGCCCACTCCTAGACACATACCAGTTAACTGCTTACCTGACTGATTGATTCATTCATTGCAATAGGATATTGCTATAATGCTGCTCACCAGGAATAAGGAAATTAGCAGTAGTAGGTGTTTTCGGCATTAAAATCATGAGGTTAGAAAGGCAGGACTAACCACAAAGGAGGAGCGAACCAAGGCACAATGTGAGAAAGGCTGTGTGGTCCTGACTTTTACTGGGTGACCACCTCTCATGCCAACCAATTCCTTTTTACCTCTTCTCCAGAGAGCATCCTGCAGGTACGGTGACATCTATGGCCCTTAGAAAGGGGGTGGCAAAGGCCATCGTTTGAGAAAACCCAACAGTTATTATTAGACTGGCCACAAATTCCAAGTCAAGTTGCCAACTGAGGGGCTTTCACAGCTTATCTGCGACGCTGGCGGTTCTCACGACCACCTAATGCCTCCTCCTGGTTTGGCGGAGGCTAAGCCACAAGGACTGGTCTGAAAGGAGAAGGGCAGGAGACTCACCAGGTTGTCCAGCATCCTCATGAGGGCCTCGAACTCATGCTCGCCCAGCCGGCTCTTCTGCATGGGCCCAAAGGTGCTCCCCGCCCACTGCACAGAGCCCACCTCGTGCGGCCGGTGCTTCTCCTGCTCCAGGAGGATGAGGTTCTCCACGCCCCCCGCGCTGGACAGAGCAGACACCTGCGGCAAAGAGCAGAGAGCCCTCAGCTCGCGCACACACTCCCGTGCACCCACCTGCGCTCCTGCGTGTAACAGAGTGGGATTCTGGGGAGACTGGAAACAGAAATGTCTGGAAAACGGAGCTGGATTTGGCTTCTTCCTCCCAGAGGAGAGCCGCTCCAAACTCGCAGGGCACACGCCCACTTCTGAGGAAAGAGGTATTCGTGGTTTCTTTCCTAACGTCAGCTCTTGGGGGGGGGGCATAGCAAGGGTTAAATCTTAAAAATAAAACAATACAGAGGACTAAAAAGTCATCTGGGACACAGGCCAACCTCAGAGCGCAATTATTCTGGGAAAGGAGTGAAGACGAGAAAAGGAGACTTTAATTCTTTTTTTTTTTTTTTTTTGCCTTTTGTCATTTTATGGCCGCACCTGCGGCATGTGGAGGTTCCCAGGCTAGGGGTCTAATCGGAGCTGTAGCCACTGGCCTGCGCCGCAGCCACAGCAACGCAGGATCCGAGCCGCGTCCGCAACCTACACCACAGCTCATGGCAACGCCGGATCGTTAACCCACTGAGTGAAGCCAGGGATCGAACCCGCAACCTCATGGTTCCTAGTCGGATTCGTTAACTACTGAGCCATGATGGGAACTCCGACTTTAATTCTTGTCTGTGATATTTTACTGTTTCAGGAGGAAAAGGCTGTTGATATCTCTTAAATCTGGTGGGTAGCGGGGTGTATGATATTATTCTCTGCACTTTTCTTTTTTTTGTCTTTTCTTAGGGCTGCACCTGCGGCATATGGAGGTTCCCAGGCTAGGGGTCTAATCGGAGCTACAGCCGCCGGCCTACACCACAGCCACAGCAACGTGGGATCCGAGCCACGTCTGCAACCTACACCACAGCTCAGGGCAACGCCGGATCCTTAACCCACTGAGTGAAGCCAGGGATCGAACCCGCAACCTCATGGTTCCTAGTCGGATTCGTTAACTACTGAGCCATGATGGGAGCTCCCCCTCTGCACTTTTCTGTGTGTTTGAAATATCTCCCCCTTTAAAAAAAAAAAAAAAGTCACTTGAAAGAAATAAACTGGCTTCTAGGGCAGTAAAATATGAGTGTCACCTGTTGGGCTGAATGAGAGGGTCTAAAGGAAGACAGTTCTTCGTGATGGGTTAGCCAGTCATGGGGGCCCAGACAAAAGGGACGGATTAAATGCTGACATCACGGCCGTGCACTACACAGGGTTAGGATGCTTTCAGAAACAGACTTGGAGCGTCTGCCCCATTATCAAGGCTCCAAGGGAGGGGACAACACAGGTGGCTACAGAAAATGGACTTCGAGCTTTAGGGCAAGAGGTATGTGAATAAAGAAGATGATTTTAGAATGATCCTAAAAACTATTCATCCAGCTAATCTCCTTATTTTCTAATTTATGCTCATCTGAAGTATGTTCTATTTATTCCCTGTACCAGACACTCAGATATAAATTGGTTATGATTTGGCTTCCGGGTAGGTCCAGATACAGAGAGAGATAGTGGTTTCCAAGTATTGTAGGTAGCAGAGTCAGAGTTTTGGGCTTCACGTCAAGACACCAGCATTCTCTCAACAGCACTGATTATTAGGGAAATGCACATCAAAATTACAGAGAGCCGCCACTTCACACCGGTCAGAATAGCCACCATTAACACGTCTACAAATAACAAATCCTGGAGAGGGTGTGGGCATGTAAATAGGTACAACCACTATGGAAAACAGTATGGAGGGTCCTCAGAAATCTAAAAATAGAATTACATATGATCCAGCAACCCCACTCTAGGCATATATCTGGACAAAACTATAATTCAGAAAGGTACCTGCACCCTTATGTTCCTAGTAGCCCTATTCATAATAGCCAAGACATGGAAATAACTAAATGTCCCGCAACAGATGAATGAATTAAGATGTGGTACATATATATAATGGAATACTACTCAGCCATAAAAAATAATGAAATAATGCCATTCACAGCAACATGGATGCAACTAGAGATTCTCATACTAAGTGAAGTAAGTCAGAAAGAGAAAGACAAATATCGTATGATATCACTTATTGTGGAATCTAAAATATGGCACAAATGAACCTATCTACAAAAAAGAAACAGACTCACAGACATGGAGAAGAGACTTGTGGTCGCTAAGGGGGAGACGGAAGGAATGGGATGGACTGAGTTTGGGGTTAGTAGATGCAAACTGTTCCATTTAGAATCAATTAACAACAAGGTCCTACTGTATAGCACAGGGATCTTGATCCAGTTTCCTGGGATAGATCATGATAGAAATATTTTTTTAAGAATGTAAAGAATTTTTAGAATTAAAAGCATTTTAAAAATAATGTGTGTATATACATATATATATGTATGTATATGACTGAGTCACTGTGCTGTACAGCAGCAATTAGCATAGCATTGTAAATCAAATATACCTTAATTTTTAAAAAGGCACTAGCATTTTGATTTAATATTTGATATTCCATGTAACCCTGCTTATTATTGAGGAACTGATCTGATTATATAAACTTTCAGTGTTCCAGTTTTCGTGCCAGCTATTGTTTTACTGAAAATGAAAGAATCCGATTTAGCTTGCTGACAAACACAGGTCTGTGAGCCCACGAGGATCCTGAACATATTCCAGAGTGTGATAATTCACCAGTGTAACACCTGGCCCCTGTGAGACTTCCTGGAGGTCAGCCAGGCAGCCTTCCCAAGGTGACTCCCATCACTCCGTGGAAAGGGAAGAGCAAGAACAAACATTTTCCATGCACTCTTCATCCAAGACATGTGTCCCATGGAAGCCTCCATTTTTATCTTGAAAAGATGATCCTACACTCTGCAAACATAGAGGCCTTAGAGGCCATTTATTCCATCCTCCTACCAAAAGCAAAAGTTTGTGTCTAACATCCCCAGAAGGCGGCCAGCTCCAGGCATGGGAAGGCAGTCTATTGTACTGTCGTCCAAATGGTAGGAGGGTTATGGTGAGATTCCATAGAGTTGAAATCCACCTTTTTATTATGTTCATTCAACAGAGGGTCCCAGTTCCGCCCTCTTAGCCTTGAACTACTGAAATGACCATGTTTTCTAATTCTGAACTTCTTACCCCTACCCCCGGCACTGAGGCTGAGAGCGTAGGGACACACACTCATAAGCCGTGAATCCCAGCTGGATGATCAATTACCTAGTTCATCCAGGACCCTCACCTGACCAAGAGGCAGGGCTTCAGCCCTAGGTCCCTGAAACCCTGATTTGAGGTGCCAGTTCCCCGAAGAGAGATTCCAGCCTCTCTCCTGACCTTTCCCACCAACGTTTATGGCCCTGAGAAGCAGTGCAACGTGGTGTTAAGGATATGGACTTGGGTACCAGACTGCCTGCGTTTGGATCCTGGCTCTGCCACTTACTAGCTGTATGACTCTGAGCAGCTGTTTAACCCTCTCTGTGCCTCAGTCTGCTCATCCGTAAAATGAAAATAGTATCTACCTTATGAGGATTATTTAAGGTAATGCTTGTAAAGCACTTAGAATAGCACCTGGTGCATATAAATATTTATGACAAACAAATTCTAAGGTTTTTCCATCAAAGATTGAGAAGCAATAGCCCCTGGGGACCGGCCATTCAGGGAGGAGGAGAGAATTGCCCACATCCTTGCAAGAGCCTTCTCCTTACACCTCCCTCTTCCCCCGTCCGTTTCCATGGTGATGGGTAGCAGCTGGGAAACTGCCTGAGCTTCTTCCCATCTGCCTGTAACAGAGCAGGTTGTTGCCTCTCTCGGCTGAAGATGACCCAGTTTTCTGGAACCCCAAACTGATGGGGAGCAAAGAGAATGGAGAATGGAACAGGCTCCTAGTCTTGAACTACTGAAATGAACATGGACACATCTGCTTATTTGCCAAGGACATCGAGGCAGAAAACTAGTCCCACAATGGATACGGAACTTCAGTGCTGCTCATTCAACCAGAAACGACCCTTCCAGGAGCTGCATTACCAACAGTTATCTGCAGGCTGCTGGTACCTGAGCCTCTCAGGGCCTTAATCCACCCACACCCTCGATTGGATCACTCCTGTTTTTCTTCCACATCTTTCAGCTCCTTTTCCCCCTTTGGAAGACTTGCTGCTCCACCAGCTGAACAAAAGTCCCTGGAGCTTTTCTGGGGGTTACCTGCACTTGAAAAAGATCACATCAAAGCAGTCCTGGCTGAAAAGACAGTGACAGCAGACAGGGCCCAGGGAAGCAGCTGGGGCTGTCTGGGCCGCTGGCTGGCAGCTCTGCCCTTTCATCTCTCTGGCTGCTGGATGCTCAACCTCCCTTTGATTAAATTGCACAGTGGCCATTTCTGGGGATCTGGAGCTGTATTTCACTGTGCGTGTGTGTTGGGCGAGACCCTTGGGTACCTCCCTCCATTCGTTTTTAAAGGCTATCTTTGCAAAGGGATAAGGTTTTTTTCCTAAGTATGTCTCATGGAAGAAAGATGGGGAGCTCTTCAGAGTTCAGAGGTGGAGAAGGGAAAGTGGGCATATCAGAGGTTCTGCCAGGTTCTAACAACAGTCAGGGGTCAGAGTTCAGGGCCAGCATCACCAGACGGGGGAGGAGGGGTATGGGGAGTGTCTCCCATAGCTCCCTCTAACACTTCTTCATCCCTGAACTCACAACATATCCCTTATAAACCACTGAGAAAAGCACCGCCCGTACAGCCTCCACTGGTGATGCTCAGGGACAATTCCGCTCTTCCCCCATAACGCCCAAGGGGAGGGCAGACCCGCTTCCTCGGGGCGCTGCTCTGCCCAGACCAGCCAGCAGGGGGCAGAAGGGACACCGAAAGGGCCCTGCAGGGAGCTGACTCATCCCAGAGCAGCCAGCCTCCCCTTCTGTCAACTGAGTCCTAAAAATACCATCAGCAACACCTCTCTGTGTCTGAAAGGCCATCCTCACACGGTCTCTACAACCCACGTCTGCAGCTGAGGACACGGAGGCTTGTGGAGGACGAGTCCCCGACCCAAGGGCACGCAGCCCGGGGCTGGGAAGGATGGAGCCCAGTCAGCCCGCAAGGCCCCCTCCCCACCCCGAGGGCTTGCCGCACTGAAAGGAGCATGTGCTTGGCTTAGCCAGCGCGGCCTTGTCATCTGATAAAACTACGGGAGGTATATGTTCCTGTTGCTTCTCCACCAGCTCTTCTAGGGGTCCACGACCAATGACACGCCCCACCCACCCTCCATCTCAGCCTTTAGGGCTGAGGACACCTTCTGTAATGGGCTCCGTGGACGCCACCTTGGGGCCTCCCTGGTATCAGTCCTGCCACCTCAGCCCTCTACCTTGGCTCACTCTCCACATCTCTTTCTGGACTTGACCCTGTTCACGGTCTTCGCAAACTGCCCTCCTCCAAACAAAGAAGAAAAGACCTATCTGGGGGGTGTCTATGGAGCACGGCTGGATGTAACGGCACACCCAGGCAATACAGAAGCATGAGTTCGGTCCCCCCTTCCTACTGATGAGCCAGAGAGCTCCCCATCCAGAGCACCGACCCCCAGGTTGGGCGCGTGCGCTGTTAAACAACGGCGATACGAGTGTTTAAAGCTACAGAACTGACTCCAAGTGTGAAACTTGAGAAGAACAAGGTGATGCCGAGGCAGAGAAAGAGGGGGGAGCTTTTCAAGGGCTCTCCCTGAATCCCAACCTCTGCCCACAGGCCCCTACCCGAGCCCCTCCTGGGCCCACTCCCCAGAGGAACTTGCTCACCTGGATCTCACACGCAGCCTGCAGGTGGAAGATCTTATAAAACGCCTCCTCCACAGTGTCACCCAGGGCAACCACTCCGTGGTTTCTTAGCACCAGGATCTGGAGAGGAGCAAACAGCCAATTAAAACGTTAAGCCTTCTATACATTGGAAGTTAAAGTGTTTGAATACATGTTAAAAAAAAAAAAAGAAAGAAAGAAACTTTAAGCCTCCTAAACTTTAATGAAGAAGAAGAGATTTATCGTTTTATTCAGCTCGGTTTCCATATCTTATCCTGTGCGAAGGCGAATCCTATGCAAGGCCCCTCTCCCCCGCCAATTCCTAACGCATTCTCTCTATACAAAGGCCCCTTGCCCCCGCCCCATGCGTTTTAACATCTAAAGAATTTGTTTAAAGCATCCATCCTAAGAGACTGAAGATGCATTTTTACAACAGACTAAAGAGCTTGGTGGATTTCTTGGGGCAATGCCTGGGTTTTCTAATGCCCCAAAGGGCTTAGAAGACGAAAAAACTAATGTTTGTGTTAAAGTGAATGAAATTATTCAATGTCTAATCCCAGGGTCTAAGCTCAAAAGCCATCTCTTGCCCCCTGTGACCTAGCGGACCTACGAGTCAAACCCACGGTCAGAGAGGGCTCTGCGAGGCAGCTCTGTGGGACCCCCTGAGCCCGGTCACCTCTCTGACCCTCAGCTTTCCTCCCCACCATCTCCACGAGGCGCTGGCAACTCTGAGATCCTACGGTCCCAGGAAAGAGGTCAGAGCGACCTTCAAATCGCTCCCTAGTTTTCCTAATGAGGAAACAGCCTAAAGAAATGGCAAGTCTCCCAGCTGACCAGGGGCACAGTCGGAACCAGAACCCAGGCTCCCCGTTCTGCAGGCAGATCTAAATAGGGCGAGAAACAGCAATGAGTTTATCCTGAGGTCCAGGTGCACCGGCTCTATCAGTCCCTCTTCTCGGTGGCTTTTATCCTCAAGGACTCTGAATGATACACCCAGGTGATACCCACCTGGGAGGTGGGACACAGACCCACGTGTCTGATCTGTCCTCGCAGCACCTGGGCTGAGGTCTGGGGGCCTAAGCATCGCATTCTCTCCTGCTGAAAGCAGCTGGAGTTGATTCCGCTCAGGATCCAGCAGAGAAACGGAAAGAGACCGTGACTCTGGCCCGCAGAAGACGCTGCACATAACCAACACCCCATCTCATAAATGTTTCACAGGTGTCCCCTCCTGGCACAGCTAATGAGGCTTTAGAGAATGGCAGTAGGGGTGGCGGGGATTTCTGCTCTGCTTTAGAGGTGGGAGGACAGGGCTCTCAGGACGGGAAGTGACAGAGGAGAGGTGCCTTTCAAGGCAAGGGGCAGGTGCCCATCAACCCAGGCTTGGCTCTGAAACTTCCCACACTAAGCTGACCAGCCCTAATTATGTGCTGTTACAAAAGAGGTCTTCAGACTTAAATCAAACCATAATAATGAGATTCTGTTTATCAAGTTAGCAAGAAAAAAAAAAAGGTTAACACTCAAGTTTGAGGAGACTGCAGGGAAAAAGTATTTTCATATACTGGTCATGGTGGGGGGAGAGGGGAATTTGGAAACATGAAGTAAGAGTTTTAAAATGCGCATCTTGGAGTTCCTGTTGTGGCTCAGCGGTAACAAATCCTACTAGTATCCATGAGGATGCAGGTTCGATCTCTGGCCTCACTCAGTGGGTTGAGGATCCAGCACTGCCATGAGCTGTGGTGTAGGTCACAGACACTGCTAGGATCCTGCGTTGCTGTGGCTGTGGTGTAGCCCGGCAGCTGCAGCTCCTATTCTGCCCACAGCTTGGGAACTTCCATATGGCGTGGGCATGGCCCTAAAGAGACAAAAAATAAAAATAAAATGTGCATCCTTAGGAATTTACCCTAAGGAAAACACAAAGATTCAGCTGAAGGAATTTTCATCACAGAGTTGTTGATCTCAAGAGAAAATGTGTGTGGGTGGGAGCTTTTCAATGTCCAACTTTAGAGGACTGCCCAGGTAAATGGTGGCACAGCCACTAGTGTGATGAGGTATAATTTAAAATAGTGCTGCAGAAAGTATTTGCTAACAAGCAAAGGTGTTTACTGCATATTGCTAAGGGGGAAGAAATGAATATATGTTATAATCCTAGTTTTGTAAATCTATGTGAACTGACATGGGGGTATGCACCAACATCTCAGGGTAGAGTGAAAGATTTTTCTTTTTTTGGGAGGGAGGGTATTATTGTTTATTTCCTAGTGAACATTTGTTCCTTTTGTGATGTTGGTTTTTGACAGCCCCACCCAGAGCATCTTCCCAGAACCGAACCTTGCAGGTGGGTCCAAGGCACTTCTGCAGGTTGATCCGATCGGCTTCCTGCTCCATCTCGCCGTTGAAGTCAAAGTAGGCCATGTCCCCCACCAGCAGGGCGTTGTGGGACACAGGCAGGAGGCCCCACTTCATGGCTGACACCTTTAATGAGGTGATGTAACGGTTAGCCCTGCAGCTTCCCCCCACCCCAGCCCCCCAACCAACCATCCCTCTGTCACATTTGCCCTTTCCTGGGAGGGCACAGTCCAGGTCTATCTGGGGATGGGGGGGGGGGGGAGGGAGGGAGTCCCCTGGCTTGGCTCTGGCTTTCTCCCTGCTTCCTCTAATGTCTTTGCATCACAGTTTCCCAGCAGCCCTGTCAATACACTGCTTCTAAAACTGATGCAAAGATGTTTGTCTTTCACTAACTTCACTTACTATGATAATCTCTAGGTCATATGATATCACTTACATGTGGAATCTAAAAAAAAAAAAAAAGGGATACAAATGAACTTATTTGCGGAACAGAAACAGACTCACAGACTTTGAGAAACTTATGGTTATCAAAGGGGACAGGTGGGGGGTGGGGGAATGGACTGGGGGTCTGGGCCTGGCATATGCACACTGAGCTATACGGAATGACTGGCCAATGGGGACCTGCTGATAACACGGGGAATTCGACCTCATATTCTGTTATAAACTACATGGGAAAAGAATCTGAAAGAGCGTGGACGTGTGTATACGCATAACTGAATCACTCTGTCGTACAGCTGAGATTATCACAACATTGTACATCAACTATACTTCAATAAAACTGTAAAAAAGGAAAATAAATAAAAATGCTGGAAAGACTAGCAAATGAACCCATCTACAGAAAAGAAACAAACTCTTGGATGTGGACACGGACATGGACTTGTGGTTGCCCAGGGGAGGGGGAGAGGACGGGATGGACTGGGAGTTTGGGGTTAGAGATGTAAACCACTGAATTTGGAGTGGATAAGCAACGGGGTCCTGCTGGATAGCACAGGGATGTGTGATGCAGCGTGATGGAGGATAACGTGAGAAAAAGAATGTGTGTATATATGTGTGTATATATGATGGAGTCACTTGGCTGTACAGCAGACGTTGACAGACATTGCAGATCAACTATAACAAACAACATTTTTTTAAACTACTGCAAAGAATAAACTCAAGGGATGGTGCACTGCCACCCACTCTAGCTTGGCCTTATCCTAGGACCTGGGAAGAGGCAGGGCTGTTGGACTTGGTACCACGCGGGGGTGAAGCAGGGTCCCTGGGGTGAGTTGATCGATACCCTCAGCCTGGGGTCAGTGCAGGAACAGCCACGACAGCGCCTCACTGATAGGGAGGCCCATTGAGAAGCCCCATCTGACTCACCAAGGGGCCGTGCAAGTGCCAGGGAACAGGGTTAAAACCTAGCCTGTAACCTCCATGCCGCGACCCCCGCCTCTTACTAAAACAAGGAGCGTGGAGAGGTTAGGAGAGCCTCCTGGCCGCCTCCACGCATCTTGCCCCACATGTAGCCCCTGGCGTGTACATCACCCAGGCTTAGTCCAAATTCTGGAAGGCCTGAGTGCTTGTAACCGGTGTGCTTTGCGGAGAAAAGCAGAGGCCAGCGACAGGTCTGCTCTGCCCCTGTGGGCGTGTGGCCCGGGGGTGGGTAAGACGGGGGGTGGGGTGGGTTGAGGGGACCCCCAGAACTGCGCGTCTCTGTCTTTCCAAGTGCATTGCAGCGTCCTAGGTAGACATGGACAAGTGCCCGGGGACAGCCTGCTCCCGGAGGGTCTTCCTTTTGCTCTCTCCCAGCTCTCCTTGCTCCCGTCCCAGCTCTCAGCCCACCACATGAAAAGTGGGCACCATCATCTGATCTTCTATCAAGACCTGCCCTCGCAGAGCCTGGGCCGTGGGGGCAGGTGCCAGCCTGACCTAAGCAGGGACACGGGGACGCCGGCATGCGGATCGGTGGTGCCGGTCTGCATACGAAGCAGGCGGAGGACCCGGTGGTGCAGACATCTCCCCAGCCGAGACGTCCAAGGTTAGAACAGCGGAGAGGAGGAAATTGCCACAACGGGTATTCCCTTCCCTCGCCTCGGCCTGGGTTCCAAGGAATCTTTCCAGAACTGTTTTAAAGGGCGAGATGGCTCTTAGCTTGGGGGCTTAGGTCTTTCCTCAGAAAGACAGGGGCCGCGGATCTGCTGCCAGCCTCGGGGACTGAACCGCTGGCTGCAGAGCCGACACTCACGGCCGCGGTGGCTGGGGTGTGCAGGTGGATGATGCAACGCACGTCGGGTCTGGCAGCGTAGATGGCGGAGTGCAGACAGAAGCCCGAGGTGTCCACCGGGAAGCAGCTGCTGCCCTTCTCCACCACCTCTCCCAGGATGTTCACCTTGATCTGCAGGGAGGGGAAGAGAGACTTGTGGCCTCCGGCAGGCTGAGGCCCCTGGCTCCCCGCCTCGCTGATGGGCCAGGCGCTTCCCACCTGCCTCCATTCCCACCACACCCATTGAGACAAGGTTCGTCCTTGGCGTGGGGGCCAGAGACCCCGTTCTGCCCTCAGAGTGAGCTCCCGGGCTATTGGGAAGCAAGGGTGATTAAAGATTCAGCAGGACAAAGGCCAGCGCAGAGCTTCTTGAACTTGACTGTGCCCAAGAACCAGCTAGTGATCCTGCCAAAACGCAGATTCGGATTCAGTAAAAGGCCAAGAGAGCGGTCTGAGAGCCTACATTTCAACGTGTTCCCAGGGTTACTCCTGCTGTGGGGCCGCAGGCCACACTTGGGGCAGTGGCGCAAGAAGAGAACCATTCACAGAAATCTCTAGAAGCAGACAGGAGGTCCTTAAGCCCAGGAGAAAGGGGGGACAGAAAAGCCGTCCCAGAGTAACATCTAAAATAAGCCTTTTTCTTTCTTTCCACTTTGTTTGGCTGCACCCGCGGCCTGTGAAAGTTCCTGGGCCAGGGATCAAACCCCTGCCACAGCAGTGACCCGAGCCACTGCAGTGACAACTCTAGATCCTTAACCTGCTGTGCCACACAAGAACTCTTTTCTCTACTTTTTACTTGGAAAAAATTTTAATCATGCGCAAAGGTAAAGACCACAGTAAAATGAACACCGGTTTACCAGTCACCTGAAAGCTAGATCTTTAGAAAGCTAGAAAGCTAGACAAACGGAAAGTAGTCACTAGTCTTATAATCTGTGTTTGATTCCAAGTGGCTAGTGGGTGTCATTTGTACTCGCGTGCATGAGTGCTTGCGTGTGTCTTTGTGTGTGTGTGTGTGTGTGTGTGTGCGTGTGTGTGTCTGTGTGTAACTGCAGGCACCCATGTGCACTGGAGCTGGTTTGGCCACAGCTAAGCCATGGCGCTCCCTGCTTAACACAAACAACCTCACAGAAGAGCGACAGAAAAGGCCACTTTTGACTCTTCACACGGAAGACAAAAGCCACTCCTTAATCGTGTCTAGGCACAGACACAAACCACCTTGTTCACGTGCAAAAATGATCACGGCTACCTCCTGGCTAGCAGGAGACACTCACTGCTGTCGCACCATTGGCGGCTTCAGCATCGCTCCGCGGCCCCACCCAGGACGGCCCCGCGTCTGACGGCTGACCACGCACCGCCCAGTGCCTCCTTCCTAGGTTCCTGCCCCACATCGCCAACACAACCCAAATCCTGAAACAGGCCACCCTGGGGCTCAACATACCTCCTGTTTCTGGGTTCGGTCTCCTGGCTGCTGGTCGTTAATTAGTCTAACCTACTGACTATAGGCATTTACTGGATGTTAAGCTGGATTTTAGGTTCCAAAAACTGCACCAGCTTTGGCCCTCAAAACTGCAATGCTGGGACATTCTGAAGGCAGCACACAGGGCAGTCCCGCACACGCCCACCAGGCCCAGCTGGAGCCCAGACACGACGGTACCAAAGGAAGGACGGTGCCGCTGACAGCACTGGCTTAAGCAGACGCACAAGATGTTCAACAAACTGTCTCTTACAGAAGTCTATTTTAAGTGACTTTTTCAGGATGAACATGACTTTCAAGTTGCAGCAACCCTCACATATCATGTACTTAAACCTGTAAGGGTCCCATGCAGACCCTGGTTTCCTTTCAGCCCAGTTCGACCTCCTCCTCGGCGGGGTGGCCCACTCTCACTTCCCTCTCTGGGGTGGTCTTTCTCTGCTCTCATCTGTTCCTTTTCTCAGCCCTGGATGTGCGATCTGCTGTCACTCAGGGATCTCTATAGCCTAATAAGACAGCCACTGTCCCATGCAGCCTCTCTTTCTGGTGGGAAAACAGTACCTCCTCTTGAGAACCGCTCCAGGGCCGTGGGGTGTTCAGATGCTGCCACTATGCAAACTGGACAAGCAGCCAGTGCCAAGGACACGCTTAGAGGGTGGAGCACATGTTGAGATTTCGCCCTCCCCGCCCCCACTTCCAGCCAGGCTCCCTTGTGCAGTGCGTAAGCTGCACAACCACACACAGCAGCCCCAAGTCTATTCACATCCTGATCATCTCATGCCCATGACTCACAAAACCTGTATCTGTCAGCCAGGTCTCTTCTGAACCTAGGCGAACCAGGTGCCAGCTCACTTATCTCCTGACGGTCCCACCAACTCCTCACACTCAACGCCACAGCCCTAACCCCACTGCTCACAGGGGCAGCTCAGACCACTGGCCCAGAATTTCCTTCCCAGCTCACTGTTACAGCCCCCACCGGCAGTCCTGAGGTGGGTTTGCCTCCACACAGCTGTCAGGGCGCAGTTTCTACAACGGGAACCTTATCGTATCACTTACCTGCCTCATGATGCTTCGGAGGCTTTGCGTGTCCGGCAGAATCAAGCCAAAGTGCCATTTACTATCCAGTCCTGCTGTCCTTCCCAGCCTCACCTCCAGACAGAGTACGTGAGCCAGACTCGGCCACTCACCTGTCCTCAGGTTCACCGAGACCAGGCGTGCACCGAGGACGCAGTCACCTGTGCCCAGCCCCTGCCTGTCGCCCTCGTTTGTGTCCGCTTATCCTGTGGGCTGAGAACTCAGCTCCTTCACCACCAGTTCAACCTAGAAGTTCCTGCTCGTCCCCTCCACCTCCTCGGGCACCCGCTGGGCTCAGCGTCCCTCTCCAGGCTCCCAAGCTTCCTTCAGAACTCCTGCACTTCCTCGTTTAATCACTGATGGCCTCACCCGTCTCCCCTTCCAGACCGTGAATGCCTTAAAGACAGAGCCCGGGCCATCCCTCTGTCCATGGTCCCAGTCTGACCGACCATTCCTGCCTTGGGTGACCTCGTGCAAGTCATCGACCTCCCCTGGCCACCCGTGGCTTCTCCCGCCTGTAAAGTGGCCTGGCCAGTCCTGCGGGTGCCTCTCTGTCCACATATTCTGAGATTTCGTCAGGCTGCTCTTTTGACCGAGTACCTGGACTCAACATCTGAGCGGGTCTCATGCCTGTCAGAGGCCCCAGGCGGGGTTCTCCTCTCCTAGGCAGCCGGCACAGCAGCCACAGCCCTGCATCTAAGCAGCACTGGGCCTCCACATCTATGATGGTCCCTTCTACTGCTTTCCTCTCTCGACCCAGAAATCTTTGCTGATCGAAATCAATTCTGGAAGTTTCTTCCTACCACAAGGTAAAAGGAGCAGGATGACAGAAAGGTCTCTCTCTTGTGGCACCAGTGCTACGAGAGTCTTGCATTGCTTTGGGACAATGTGCCTCACCTCCCACCCGCTGCCAGCTAGGAGAGTTTTCCCAGCTCCTGGAATTTGTGGTCCAATCCCAGGCTCAGACACCTCCAGGCCCATCTCTTCTCCCGCCTCCCTCCTACTGTGCTTGCATCCTGCACGTCACATTTGGCCTCTTGGTCACATCATGCTCGGCTGCACTCAGTTTGTTCCGGTGTCCATATGACTTATTTGTCCCACCAGACTGCAAACTGCATACAGTCCTGTCATTTCAACAAGACATGGGCAGTGAGATACCAGACTGTACTTACGAGGCTGGATGCTGTGACTTCACTGCAAGAAACTCCCTTCGGGCTGATCAGGAAGTGGTCCTGCTCCTTGCTGACTCTCAGCTGGAGGAAAAACACATGTTCTCAGTGGCAAGGACAGAAAGGGGTTATTTCCAGTGAGTCGCTGCTTGAATTCCCTCTTCTTCTAAATCCACTGCACCCAAATCTTCCCAAGAACCCTTACCTCCTCTTGACCCTTGAGAGATGGAGAAGATTCAGCCCTTATTTGGAGCTGGGGAAATGGAGCTACAAGGGGAATCTCCCAATGGTCAAGAGTAACCCTAGAAATGGGAGCCAGAAATTCCAGTGGACATGTTATCTACTTCAGGTAACCCCAGGGGTTAGAAACCTTGGAAGGGCTCACTGACTCTTGGCCAAAGACCACCAGCAGCACCCTGCCCCACCCCCAGATGGGCTCCTTACCGTGACATAGGTGTCACTCAGCTGGGCCCAGCCATAGAGGTCCAGGAGGCGGTAGACACTGCTGATCTTGCACCGCATGAGCCGCTCGCCCTTGGCCAGGTTCAAGGAGTCGGCTGTGTGGAGGTCATTGATGGGCGTCATCATGGAGAAGTCTGTAGGCAGACAGGGCAGCTTTCAGGTCAGGGGCTCCCGTCTGCCCTCCCCTTCTTCGTCCCAGTCCTCTCCACATTCTCCCTGACACTAGAACTGCACAAGGGACCCCTACAGGCAGGGGATTCCAGAGCCTCTGACCCTGACCCCAGAGGAGAAAATCCATGGAATGGATAGTTATGCCCAATAAAGTCCTCTGCTCATTTGGGTAAGAAGAGCATTGTTGGAGTTCCCGGGTAGCCTAGTGGTTAAGGATCTGGTGTTGCCACTGCTGTGGCTCAGGATCCATCCCTAGCCTGGGAAGTTTTGTATGCTGCAGGCCCAGACAAAAAAAAAAAAAATGGCATTGCTTTTGGTCAAAAGTCATGGCCAGAGTCGAGGTTACAGAGTGAAAAGTCCTCAGAACGCCAAACTTACCATAAATCCTAGAGATAGACGTTGAATAAAAGCACAAATGAATTTCTGAGTGGAAATAAGGGGACATTTTATCAGTTAGCTTTTAATGAAGTTACTAATTATTAGATCACTATTATCATATTGTTTTAACCATACCGTGTAATAGAACTTTTTCTTGGATTGGAAACAGGGCAAACAGAAAGCCAAGTCAGCCAGGAAGTAAATTCCTCAACTGTTTCTGACAAGTCACAAACTTCCAGAAGTTAGTGTGGCTGTGGTTTGACTGAAGGGCCCGAGGACTTGGGTGGGCCACATCTGTTTGCCTCTGGATATGTAGTCTCTGTGTTATTATGAGTCTTTCTAGGAATTTGGGGGGATGTGAAAGTAATATGGAAATAGGCCTAGAGAGTTGATAGTCTTGTGCTCAGGGCACCCAAAGGGTCTAGGTGGAGTTGACACTCAGTCTGTCTCATTGACCACAAGGACCACTGCCTGCATGCCTCAGGAAGGCAGAGGAGGGCGTCTGTCAGTCAGTGTCTAGGAAATAATAAAAGAATCAATAGAAAAGGGTTCTGGCTTAAAATAATGTCTGGCCTCCTGAAGCTGCCTCTCCCAGCATCCCATTAAAACTTTAATGGATTAAAATGCTCTTCAGAAGCTTGCACCATGTCTAGAAACCTCACTGCCACACCATGTGGTATATGTCCCGTGTTAGCTTCGCCATTAGTTGAAATGACAAATTAGTCTGCAAATATGAGGGTGGACGGGGGCATCAAGCAAGCAGAGCAAGCCTCCAACACCCATGTCAGGAAGATGCACCCCAAGGACCTGTGCCCATCAGCGGGGATAGGCCTCCAGGGCATGTGTCCAGTACACGAAGTTGACAGGGACAGAAGTGGTCCCAAGGCCCACCTCAACTGTCAAGAAGAGCAACAACAAAATCCCAAAGCCAAGGGTTTCTAATCCAAATGGAGCAGTCTGGCATCCCTGCCTCCTCTCCAGTTCCCCAGACAAGTATTTACCTCTTCCCTTCACCCCGGCAGTGAGAAGAGTGGCATATGAATAAGTCCCCAAGGAGAAGGAGGGGAGTGGGGTGGGGTGGAGGTTGTTGTTGGAAGGGTCTTCAGATCCAGAGTTCTTGGAATCCTTCTCTTAGCCATAACGGTGACATCCCAGAGATGGCCAAGAGGCCAGGATGGGTCCAAAAACACTCACTCTGTTGTGTCCTCTGTGTCTTGTATCAAAGAGTCAAGGAAGAGGTTCCCACAAGGTTGACCCCACCCACAGACCCAGGAAAGACCGGAGTTCAGGGTCTTCATAGAAAGAATGCCTATTCTGCCCAGCCTCACCAAAGCGAAGATCTAACTGGGCCATTATTTCAAAGTACCTACGAAAACAGAAAAAAAAAGGAAAATTCACCCGAACTCCCTGAAAGCTAAGACTGAAGGACATATATGTAGAAGAAAGAAAAAAAAAAGTCCAAAACCAACCAAACAAAATTCCAAGGCAATTGGAGTTAGACAAAGAACAACCTCTTTGGGCTCAAACTCATGACACTTGGCATTTTCCCTCTCCACATTTCCTGACTCAGATACCTCGGTGCACATCAGTCAATCACATTTTCAGGCCTCCAACTGTCCTCCTGGCAGAGGCAGATCAGTGAGGCCATGGGAATGCTGGCCAGCCCTAACTTTCTCTTAAAAGGAAGAGCATAAGGTCAGAGCCATGAACATAATGAGAAAGAATATGATAGATAATGGGAGATAAAGACCAGCTAGCCTGGCATAGAAATTATCAGTATTGCTATAATGGAAGAAAAACTTTCTAAACTGAAGTGAAAAAAAAAAAGTGTATGTACCACGTAAACTGGAAGGAATTACTGCATTCCAGGAGAAAAGCCCATTAGAAGAAAAAAAAATCTGTGACTATATGCTTCCAGGCACATTTCTGATATAAAAGGTAAGGGGGAAAATCCACAAGCATCTAGAAAAAAAAATTGGTTACTTACGAAGGAACCAATAACACATTGTTTCAGATTTCTCTGCTGCAGCAATAGACGCTGAAGGACAATATTGTAGAAGATTTGCAAAAAACAAACAGACACTAAAATAAAGTGACATAAAACAGGTAAAAGTAAAGGGACCATCAAAAGTATGTCAGGCAAATAGAAAAAAAAAATAAACACAGGCCACAATTTATCTAAGTAGAAGTCAGGGAAAACAATATTCTTTTGGACAAAAAGGGCCATTCTGTAGGTCATTTTATATGGGTTAAAGGCATAATCCACAAGAAAGCTACAGCTATAAAAACCCTTATGCTTTGAAAATATTTCCTCACAAAGCAGACACTATCAGAAAGACAGAGAGAAATGAACAGAAATCAAACGCCCTGAGAGTTAAAAACACAACTTTCATTTTTTATAAAGCCAAAAACAGTAAATGAAGAGAGAGATTAAATACTATGGCCCAGAGATAGTCTGCATCCATACATCATTTAAATATGATATTATTGAAAAAGGAATGTATATGCACATGTGTGACTGGGTCACCTTGCTGTACAGTAGAAAACTGACAGAACACTGTAAAGCAGCTATTATGGAAAAAAGTAAAAATCATTTAAAAATGAAAAAAATAAAATAGAATAACCCTTTTCTCTAAAAATGAATTAAATAAATAAATATGATACTATTAGACCACAAAGAAAATCTCAGTAAATTCCCAACACAGACATTAAGCAGGATACATTTTCTAAACATAATTCAACAAAACTGGACATTATCAACAAATCTTTAAAAGCATACAAATTTTAACATACCAGAAAACATACTCGAAGTATGTTTATTTTCTTTTAGAATAAAAATGAAATCAAGACAGCAACTGCACCCCATCTAGAAGTTAGCGATAAAGGAAATACTGTGTGTCAAAATTTATGGGATAAGACCAAATTTATACTTAAAGAAAAGAATTCATAGCCTTAAATGTCTTATTATTGAATAAAATATGAAAATAAATCAAAGCCGTTTTATTCTATTATAGAAAAAATATAAAGAACAAAATAAACCAAAGAAAAGTTATGGAAAAAAATTAATGAATATAAAAACAAAACCAGTGAATCAGGAAACAAAAAAATTAGTAGAACCTACATGTAAATCCAAGAACTGGCTTCTGTGAGATGAAATATGAACACACCAATATCTGAACTGGCAATAAAGAGGACACAGGAATACACAGCACCAGGAATGAAAATGGGGTATCATCTTATCCACAGCAAAGAGTTTAAATGATAAAAATAATATTGTAAATCATACTAATAATTTTTAAAGCCTCGTGTAATGGATTATCCTACATAAAATATATGACCAAATTTTACTTAAGAAGCAGCAAAATAAATTTTAAAGAGCTTCCAATGAAAATGAGAAAAAAAATGTTATCAAAAATATTCCAGGGAGGAGGTCCCAATGAGGCTCAGTGGGGTAAGGACTGGATGTTGTCTCTGTGAGGATATGGTTCAATCCCTGGCCTTGCTCAGGGGGTTAAGGATCTGGCATTGCCACAAGCTGAAGCATAGGTTGCAGATGCAGCTTGGCAGTGGTGTAGGCCCCAGCTGCAGCTCCAGTTCAACCCCGGGCCTGGGAACTTCCATATACCACAGATATGGCCATAAAAAGAAAAAAAAAATTCCAGGGAGTTCCCTGGTGGCCTAGCAGTTAAGGACTCAGTATTGTCACTGCTATGGCTTGGGTTTGATCCCTGGTCCGGGAACTTCCGCACATCACAGACCAAAAAAACAAACAAAACAAACAAACAAAACCAAAAAAACCCCCACCAACCAAAAAAGAAGGCAAGTTGAAAAAAAATTCCCTATCTGGATGGCTTTACAAGTGAATAATAAATCTTCAAAGAGCAGAGACTTCCTAGCTAACTTAAACTCCGTTAGGGCAAAGAAAAGGGTGGGGATCATTCTGATTCATCTTAGGAAATTATAGCCTTAATACCAATGCTAAATGAAGGCTGTCCAAAGGTGAACTGCTATTTATCATGTGTGAATACGGCTCCAGAAAATTAATAAAATTCCAGGAAATCAAACCTGGAAGAGTATTTTTAAAAGTATGAGGCAAAGCCACAAGTGATTTACTTCAGGAATGAGGAAAAGAGTTCAATATTCAGAAATCTATTAATATAATTCATCACATCACTAGTTCAAGGAAAGGAAAAATCAATACATGCCCAAAACACATTTTATAAAATCCAATATCCATTTTTGAGAAAAACCCATATTACACTAGAATAAAAAGATATTTCCTCAACACGATAAGGAATAACTATCTCAAACTCTTGTGGTAGAAGAATTTCCATTAAAGTGAGAAACAAGACAAGGATGATTACTCTCTTCTAATCTGCTATTAAACATTGTTCTGAGAGTTCTAATGGATGGAATGAAAAAACTGGAAAAACAGAAGGAATGGGATGCACTGGGAGTCTGGGGGTTACCAGATTCAAATTACTGCATTTGGAGTAGATAAGCAATGAGATCTTGCTGTACAGCACACGGAACTATATCTAGTCACTTGTGATGCAACATGATGGAGGATAACGTGAGAAAAAGAATGTATATACATATGTGTGTGTGTGTGTGTGTGTGTGAGACTGGGTCACTTTGCTGTACAGCAGAAAACTGACAGACCACTGTAAACCAACTACAATGGAAAAAATGAAAACCATTAAAATAAACTGGAAAAATAAACCAAAGGGTAAATATTGAAATGAAGGATGGAAAATGACCATTATTTGCAGATTATTTTCTATATACAAAAGCCAATAGAATTAATTGAGAAGATATTAGAATTTATGAATTCAAGAAGAGGCAAGTTTAAATATATATGTATATTTATTAAATATATATTTGTTCTATATATTTATAAATATATATTGGTATATTAAATATATTATTAAATATACATATATACACCCAATGATTTCCCTAGATGACAGCAATAACCAGAAAAAAAAGTTGAATGGTGAATCACTTAAAATGACAAAGTTACATAAAACTTCTGAGATAAACTTAGGAAGAAATTAGCAGGGACTATATGAAAACAACCACTAACTTTTCTGATGGATATTAAAGAAGACAAGTAAACAGAAGATACACAGCACTTCTGAAAAGATTTAAAATTCATTCATGCAACTATTTTTTAAGCACCTGTTATGTGCCAGCTACTTTTTTAAATCCAGGACACTTGAACAGTGAACATAACATACAAAGATCCTTTCCCCTATGGAACTTATATTCTAATATAAAATTGTACATTTATAAATTTGCTACCAAATTAATCTATTCGTTTAATATAATCCCAATCAAAATGCCAAAAGCAATTTTTTAAGGTAGACAGGCTTGACCGAATACTTCTAAAGTTATTTTAAAGAATCAGCTTGTACAATGGTTAAGGAAAACTGGTGAATGGATTAAGGGTATTCTACTGGATGATAAAACATGGGGAAGGTGTTCCTAAACATGAAATTAAAAGCAGAAAACACAAAGGAAAATAATAACGGATCCAACTACCTGGGAATTAGAGAATTCTACAACACAAAAATATCATGAACAAAATTAAAAGGCAAAAAAGACACCAGAAAAAAATCTGCAATATATTTGACAGGAGTAGGGAAATTGCCTCACTTTATAAAGATTTTTAACTCTGTAAGAAAAGGAAATGCAAGTAGGTAAATTGGCAAAGGATGCAACAGGCAATTTACTACAAAAAGAAAACCATGCCCAATACGTATATGAAAATATATTCAATATCATCAGTAATCAAATAAACGCATATTAAACTACAAAGTACAACTTATCACCTATCAAATTATAAGGACGAAACAAATGGTAACACATACTACAGATCAGGGTAGAGGAAATGGGCACTCTTGCCTTTCCGGTAGGAATCTAAATTTGCTCTGTCTTTCTCCAGGGTAATTTGGCATTATGCATTACAGTCTTTAAAACATGCATATACTTTGGAATGGATAAGCAATGGGATGCTGCTGTGTAGCACTGGGAACCATGTCTGGTCACTTGTGATGGAGCATGACAATGTGAGAAAAAAACTGTATACATGTGTGCATGACTGGGTCACCTCGCTGTGCAGTAGAAAATTGACAGAACACTGTAAATCATCTATAATGGAAAAAATAAAAATCATTACCAAAAAATGCATATAATTCAATCTAGCAATTCTACCTCTAGTAATTTATCTTAAAAAGTAGTCATGGCTACACTCGCAGACTTATTGACAAGGATGTTCAGTGCATTGTCATTCAAAATAGCAAAAAGCTGGAAACAACCTAAAAGTCCAAAATTGGGAGATTGATTAAATAAACTATGGTATATTCAGCCATGTGTAGAACAGCGTAATCCACCAAAAATTATGTTCTAGAATCATATTTTACTACGTGAAAAATCAGTCAAGATATGCTAGGGCTACTAAATTTGTATGTATAATGCGATTCCATTTTTTGGCATAGTCTGCATATATTAAAACATAAGGGCTGGAACGATATACGCTATTACAAAAAACATTTGTAATAGTAATTTCTTGATTCACAGTACAGTGATTTTTATTTCCCTTTCTCAATTATTTTCCTCATTTTCAACTCTAATCATCTTGTTGATGTTTGTTGCTTAAAGGTTGTGAACAAAGCTCTGGAGCCCAGGAAGATGGGTTCACGCCTAGCCCTGGCTGCTCCTGGCTCTTGACTATGGAGCCAGGTTGGCCTGTCCAGAGGGGCGTGGAGACACCAGCTCAATGGCCTCCTTCCATCCCCCTCACTCCATCTCCAAGGGAGTGACTGCAGGGGACTGAGGAAAGAGCAGCCTGAGGGCTGGATACTGTGAGGACACAGGATTTTTCTTAGGTTCTGTACTCATAGCTAGAGTAACAGCTGCCAGAATCCTCAGTCCACTGTCCACGCCTGGGCCTCCAGCAGAAGCCATGTAAGGGACCTTGAGTTGCAGAGCTCTTCCCTTCGGGCTAATCCACTTATAAGGGGTGGGGCTAGTTGGATCATACACAGGCTGCCCTGCCCAGTGTCGTCACAGCCAGTGTCATCCTACGCCATCCCCTGCAGAGCCAGAAGCAGGTTCTCCCTTAAGTCTCCACCCCCCCCCCATACACACACACCCACTCTCCTATATTCTGGGCATCAGGGATAATTTTCCTCTTCAATAACAGCAAAAGGAGCGCCAGGTACCTCTCTGGCTGCTGCTCAGCTTCCCCAGGTCTACTAATGCAGCTGCCCGGCTCACTGCGTAGCCTGGCAACCGAGCCGCTTCCCGCTGCGCCTTCCCCACCCCCCTTCCTCCACCTCTGCTCCTGGCAGCTCCCCAGCTCCCCACGTACTCATGGAAGATGTTGGGAAGACTGCGTGGGAGGTGCTGGCCATGAAGTCCGCGATCTGCCGCAGGGCCCAGATGTTGGAGGAGTTGTTCCCCTTCTTCATCTGCTCCTGGATGAGGCCTTCCAGCTCCTCCCTGAAAGACTAAAGTGGGCCCCCAGGCGCTGGTCGCCCCCCCCACTTCCAAGTGCCCACCCCTAGTCCTGGGTCCGCTAGGCCAGGGCCACAAGTGGGATATCTGGGCCCTAGAGGGCACCAGACAATCCGGTGCCCTGCGCTCTGTGGGCACAACTCCAGATATCAGGTTCTTCCTTTGTCTTAGTGACAACCTAGACCCTCCTCTCCCCATCAGACTTGGAGGATTTCACTTTAGTGATTAAGTGACATTTTAGAAAGCAGAACTGAATGAAAAAGTGTGCCATCTTTCCTGTCCATCAGTCAGGCCTATGCTCTTCCGGGCCTCAGTTTCCTCGTGTACAGAAGGATTTGATGACCTCAGAGGTCACTTCCACTTCTGAAGTCTGGCTTTTCAGACCATTAGGACACACACAGGGCGTGCCTGCCCACCAGCTGGCAGCGTGGAACCCTCAGGAGGAAACAGGGAGCCACTTAGGTGTTGGGGAATCTACAAAAGGACAGAAGAAGCATGACCACCTCCTGCCTGAAAGTCCCCTCCTTCGGGCCCCAAAATTTGGGTTGGTGTTAACTCTGCCCCTTCTCCTCCCACACCCGCCATCCCTTCTAGTCACACTCGGGGTTTCTGTCATCCCAAGGCCTTTAGCACCTGCTGTATTCCTCCAGACTCCCCAGTGCCACCTGTCACCAAGACCTCGGGCCCATCCTACCTCTCAGCTGGGGTCACGCACAGCGCACTGCCCGCCCCCCGCCCCCCGCGGGAGGGGCTGAGGCAGATCCCATCCGGGCAGGTACCTGGATTTGCCAGCTCCATCCTTGAGCTTCTCAACATTTAGGAGCAGACACTGTTCCCTGAGCAGCCCCAGCTCTACCAACCTGAGGCTCCCGCTTGCCTTCTTCCACTGGTCGTCCTCCCCTCCAAGGACAGCATCACCCGCCTGCTTCACTGGTCCACCCTCCATCCTTCTCAGCCACCACCCGCCTCAAGGAAGAGCTCTGTGTCCATGCCAGGCAGGCACCAACTTCATTCCTGTCCTGGTATGCCAAAGCCTTTCTCGCCAGGACAGAGGTCTTCCTGGTGTTCAGAAACGGGAGCCCCAAATCTCCTACGCGACCCTCCCCTCCCACCCCCGATTTAGCTAAATCTGTCTGTTAGGTCATTGTTAGAGTTTGTAGTGAGGAGAGAAAAGAAGGGTGGAAACTGAGACCCAGAAGGGACCCAAGTGACTGAGGCGGGGCTCCTGTCCTTCAGACCCAGCTCCGCCAACGACCCAGCCAAACCCTGCACCTAAACGAGGATGTGTCATCGCCTGGGACTGGGGAGAGACCCAAACCTCCATGTTACCGGGGCGTCTTGCTCAGAGAGCTTAAAATTGCTCGGATCGTGAACAAGCGGAAGAGGAGTTATCTTTCAAGTCCACCGGATGAATGGCCATTCCCCACCCCTCCCCCCTTCCCCTCCCCCCTTCCCCTCCCCCTCCCCGCCTGGGGCAGACCCCACTCACCGGGCTCTGCAGGATCATGGTGACGCGCTTCTTCTGCTCCATCAGGTTGAAGTCCTGCCGCAGGTCCGCCGCGCGGGTGCGCAGGCGCAGGTACTCGGGGTCTTCCTCAGAGAAGCGGTCGAAGTACTGCCGCCCCTGCGCGGGCGGCGGGGAGGCGGCCTCGGGCACAGTCTCTTCACTCATTGCCCCGGTGGGTTTACGGTCCACTCCCGGAACCCTGCAGAGAAGGGAGGAGGCTGCTCCCAGTCGGGGTACGCGACTCCTAAAGCAGACGGCTTGGACTCGGCGGCATTCGCGGTGGGATGCGGCTGTTCCCAGGAGGGTCTGGGTCGGGGCCGCGCGGGTTGGAGGGCAGGGCGCCGCCGCTACCGGCCTATAGGGGGCGCTGACGCACCGTCCGGGTAAGTGGAACTCTTGTCACCGGCTCCGGGCCCCCCGCCCTTCACCCGCCAGGCTTCAGCCGCCGCTCGGTTCAAGCGGTCTAGTCTCCCTGCAGATTTTGGGGGCAGTTCTGTGATGCTTATCTACACAGTGTAAAACTGTTTACTGGGATATCGGACTTGATCTAAAATGTAAACTCTCTAAGAAGCCTCCTAAAAACATTATGTGGGAAATTCACGGGGGAACTTCTAAGAGGCAGTATGTGCTTCCTGCAGTGCTTTTCTTCACCACTTTGGCTTTGCTCTGAACTCTGGAATAGAATTACTCAGGTATCTTTCTGTAAAAAGTGCCTCAATGCAGAATTAGCAAACTTCTTACTCCAAGTTTAAAAAAGGTGTACCATTTTTATGAATGGAAGATGTTTCTCTTAAACCCTACTGAATAAATATTGAGAAATAGTAACAGAATAAATGCTGTCTGAAGGGCACCACATTGCCCTGGCTGCCCAGAGTCCCATATATCTAGACCCTGGAGTGAGACTTTGGAGAGCTGGGCTGGTCAAAGCTACCTTTTTCCTGCTGACAACCAGCAAAGCATATTCTTGCTGTCCACAACCTCTTCTTCCATCTTCTGTCAGCACTTTACCCTCCACCTTACAGTTGCTCTGAGTGGGTGGGCCAGGCTGATGCACTAGGCAAGAGAAATGGAAGTCTGTGGCAGCAGCCCGGAACACTCGGGAGATCTACTGATTGATATTATTATTGTTGTTGTTGTTGTTATTATTATTATTATTATTTTGCATTCTTTTCCTTTGTAAAAGGCAAATTGCAAGTTCAAAGGAAGACACATGGACAGGATCTCTCAAGGGACAGACCTGAACCCTTGGCCTAGAGCAGAGATCTCAGCCTTGAGTGCACATAGGAACCACCAGGAGAACTTTGAAAAATTACTGCTATCAGCGATTTTAATATTAGTCTGAGGCATGGCCTGAACATCAGGATTTTTAAAAGCTCTGAGTGATTCTAATGGGCAGTCGGGGTTAAAATGCTCCTGGATAGATCTTAGGGACTGTGTCGTGTAATGGAAGACATCCATTCCAGATGCTGGCCATTTCTAGCTGGCCTGCCAAAGATGGCACAGAGCCTCTAACACTAGTGTCAGGCGCCACTTCCCCAGGCCGTCCAGGCCCCTCCTTCCACTCCGACCCAGGACAACAAGAGTCCTCCAAATGCCACCACAACCTGTTTTGTCAAGTTCATGAAACTATGACCTCTGATCTTAATTCTGCCACTAGTCAGTCAGCTCCTCGTGAAAGCCCTCATCAGACCTCCACCAGTTGGCGCCACCCTCACCAGCCACATGGATGGGATGAAGAGTGGAAGAAGGCATCACCTGCGAGTGGCAGCCAAAAATTAACAAAGCAAACATTCTCCAAAGACATATTTTGAAACATAACTGCCAGGTTGTTAGAATGTTTGAGATTGTACTTAATGACAGTGAAAGCCAGATTCTTCATCTAAGTGGAGAGTGACTGAGTCCCTCGGGGATGTTTCTGGTTGAATTAGCTCTGGACTAGAAGTCACAGCCTGCAGTGTTGCCCCACTTCTGACATTCTCTAGTTCATGGACTCGGACAAGTAATTTTCCTCTTTGAGTCTCACTTTGTCCACCCCTAGATGGGAGAGGGAACAGAGTGGACGTCTAGGGCCCCTTCCAGCTCTGGCACTATATGGAGAGAGACAGATTCATGTAGAAAAGGAAGAAGGATGGGGGATCCAGGTTTCCTGGAGCAAGAGACCCTCTCCCTGCCTCTCCCCGGTGCCTCTTCCTCAAGCCAAATGCCAGAAGAGAAACATCTGCAAGGAACACACATGACCTGGTCACATTGTGGTTTCAAGTCAATCCCACATGCATGGGACGAGTTAGGAACACTTCACCCCATTGTGCTCCCACCCAGCCTCATCTCTGGAACTCAGGAAGTAAGAAAAGACTGCAAGGTCAAATGCAATGGGACTGCATCAGAGCCATGCAGACATGGGCTCACCACCTAGATTCTTCTGGGCAGACACTGCTGCAGACCAGAATTCTTCCAGAGGCATCACCCCCTGCACAGCCCCAAATCTTTCATGTTATTTTTCAAATAGCAACAAGCAACCTCCACCGGGTGTGCATTGGATGTCAGCGTGCAGATCGCTGTGTCCTTACAAGATGCCAAGTCCTGCCAGCTCCAGAACCACGGGAGCTGTCACCATCTCTGGGACTAGCAGCCTGATCTTGAACCTTCCTGGCCTCAGTCCTTTTCATCCAGGCAGGAAAAGGCTGGTCCCCTCCCTTCCCTTTGGAGTGGCTGCACTTCCCAGGAATGGGTCTGTGAAGGCTGAATAGCTCCCCTCCCACAAAGCTTGAGGAATGAACAAGCCCTGGGCCTGATGGGCAGGAGCCCCCAGGCCTGCCCTCACTCCTTAGAGCCCAGCCCCTGAAGGCCAGTCTAGATGGGCTCCGACGGGGGTGGGGTAGGAAATAGAAGCCCTGACACCATGACAGCAGGGGTCAGGACACACTTGGTGGCTTTGTGAACCAGACACATCCTTTTGCGCTCCCTCCTTCACCTTCCCCATATGTGGGGAGGCGACCAAAGTTATACGCAGGTTAGTGGTGAAAAAGCCAGGGACTCTGGAGCCAGAACATGAGCTCAAATCTCAGCTAAGCCCCTTATTAGCTGTGTGGTCCTGGGCAAGTTACCTAACCTCTCTGTGCCTCAGCTTCTCCATACATTAACTGGGGACTGCAACCAACTCTTTAACTCCTCTTTAGGTTGTTGTGAGGATTAGGCGAGTTAATGCATGTGAAGTACTTCAAACAGCGCCTGGTGTGGTGCAAGTGCTATTAGCGTTTGCTCTTATTATGTGTCATTTCGGGGCTAGAATCATCATAGCATGAGGAACTCGAGTAATGAGAGGCTAAGGATTCAATCGTAAACAGGTGCATACTAAATAACTGTAATTATATGTTTTAGTCCCTAGACTAATTCAATCTTGAGCTATATTAACAAAAAAGGGAATCCAGGGGGAAAAAAGGCAGATGAGAATGGCTCATTCTCTGACCAGAGAGCTGGACCATGTTAACCTGGAGATGCCAGAAAAGGGGCAAAGCAGGCTGTGAAGATCAGGGGAGGCTGGTGTTTGTGGGGCCAGATGTGGTGTCATCAAGAATAGCTGGGGTCTCTGGCCCCAGTTCTGGGCACAGAGCTTCCAAAACCTATGGTATTTCTAAAATGTCCGCATCCATTAGAAGTGTCTTTTGTTAGTCATAATGAGCCCCTTTCACCAAGCCTGAGGTTTTTTTGTTTGTTGTTTTGGGGTTTTTTGTTTTTGTTTTTGTTTTTGTCTTTTTAGGGCTGCACCTGCAGCGTATGGACATTCCCAGGGTAGAGGCTGAATTGGAGCTGTAGCCACCGGCCTACACCACAGCTCACAGCAACACCAGATCCTTAACCCACTGAGCGAGGCTGGGGATCGAATCTGTGTCCTCATGGATGCCAGTCAGATTCCTTTCCAATGAGCCACCAAGGGAACTCCGAGCCGGAGTTTTTATGCAAATAAGATGACTTATGATGGGCACTTAGATACTGCAAGGGAGAGACTGGCCACTGAAAAGGACCAGCACATGAGTGGAAGTTGGAACTTCAGCCCCACCCTAACCATGGAGGGTTGAACCCTGGACACGGAGGCCGGAAGGAACTTCCTGATTGCTGGACTGGTGAGGAATCCCACCAGGAGTGGGGCGTGGCAGCTCTGCTTTCCTTTGGCTGCTCCTGAGTCGCATCTTTTATAATGAAACCGTAATCACATTTACAGCACTTCCAGTGAGTTTGGCGAGTTATTCTAGGGAATTAACAAAACTGAAAGTGAGGTTGTGGGAACCCCCAAATTTACAATCGAGTCCGTCAGAAGCGCGGGTGGCCCGGAGACCACACCTGTAGCTGGCTCTGAAGTGACCGGATCTCATCCATGATCTTGCCTTTTAGCTCATGTGCCCTTTAACTCAAGGCAGTTAATGTCAGACTGGAGTTGAATTGTAGGACATACGACTGGTGTCAGAGAATTGGGGATGGAATGGCACCAGGCAACTTCTATTTTTTTTTGTCTTTTTGCCTTATCTAGGGCCGCACTCGCAGCATATGGAGGTTCCCAGGCTAGAGGTCTAACAGGAGCTGTAGCTGCCGGCCTTCACCACAGACACAGCAACGCAAGATCCGAGCCACGTCTGCAACCTACACCACAGCTCACGGCAACGCCGGATCCTTAACCCACTGAGCGAGGCCAGGGATCGAACCCGCAACATGTTTCCTAGTCGGATCCATTAACCACTGAGCCACAAAGGGAACTCCCTTGTGATTTATTTTCATTCCCAGGACCACTCTGTGAGGCAGACATTATGGTCTCAGCTTCACAGATAAAGAAACTAAATCAGAGAGGTTCACTGACTTGCCCAAGATCACACAGCTAACAGTGCATTAGAATTTCAGCCAGGCCTGTCTCTGGCCCCAGACCCTGAACTCTTCCACTCCAGTTGTTCCCAAATATCTGTTGGACTGCCACATGGACGAAGGATTAGGCTGATACCTTAGAACCTTAGGGGTCAGAATCAGGAGACCAAGTGGTTGCTGCAGGCGGGCAGGTTCTAGCTGAGAGCGGGAGGGTAAACTTTTCACCAGCAGGAGTTGTTCAGTGATGAGAAGGTGGGACAGGCTGCCTCGACAGATGGTGAGCTCTCTCCCTGGAGAGCAGCTTCTGCCTTGCTGGGGGTTGGACCAGGGACCTCTAAGGTCTTTCAGATGCCGTGATAGCTCTTGAGGCATCGGGACCAGGGGAGTTCATGGCGATGACCCGAATGTTCAGAAGCTCATCCTGCTAAGACGGATCCACCAAAAAGTGTCTTTCACCACCCTGCTCCCCCACCATCACCACCACAAACTACCCACTAGTTACCAGGAGGCTGGACCAGCCTTGCCCCAGGCTGCCTCTTCTCAGCACTCAGCCTCCACACGCCACTCCGCTCCCGGGGTCGCTGACCACAGCTACAGGATTTCAGACATCTGGGTGGAAACTGGAAAACACAAACATGAAAAATATGAGTATTGTCCCCACCACCGTGACTCTTACCCTGTTTTTGCAGCACCTTTGGGTGCGGATTTATTTTAAGGACTGCTGGGAAAGTCTTACAAATGCACTTAAAATGAATTTTTATTTGAAAAGCAAATTATGTCTACAAAAAGGTAAAGAAAGCTTCATTACCTTTACAATCGGGATCAAAACGCCTTTCAAAGACAGGAATTGGAAAATGCCTTTTGGCCAAGGAAGCCCAGAAGAGGGAGGCTGCCGTGCACAGTCTTAAGAGAAGGGCACAGAGCTCTGTGCAAGCCCAGAAGGGCACGAGCCAAGGGGGGGTGGGGGCTGCTCCCTTCCTGACTGCATCCCCCCATCCTTCGCCAACAGCTCCCGAACTCACAGATACTGGTGGGACTGTGACACCGGGGAAGCTGGGAGGGTTTCAGAGTTGCACCAGCCATGGACTGGTGGCTTCAAGACAATTTCACCGAGAGCTCAAGGGGAAGAAAGGCCCTGAGCTGATGACTGGGTAACGGGTCCTAAAGGACAACTGAAGGACACATGTGAAGTTGCTCATGTCATACAAACAAGGGAGAGTTACTATTCCCCCAATCCCGGAGGTCAAGGTGATCAAAGGGTTAATCGTCAAAAAGCTTTAAAAAAAGGATGAGTGATATTAATCTTTTTTTTCTCACACTCGGGTGCCTATTGTTCATACCCAAGGGATGCTTGTCTCCCTCAGAGCATCCTCGCCCCCACGCCCACCCCGACCTCGGCTCCGAGGGCCGTCCCTGCTGAGGTTTGGATTTTCAGAGTCTGATTTCTTGTGTCCACTGAGAGAATTAATCTTCTGTTCCCAGAAGGGACCTGTGCCCTTCATGTAAGAAGACAGAACATCTGTCCTGGGGATAAGTACACACTGAACCCTGAATAATCCACCCTCCCATCTCCATCCGTGTTGCAATTCCACTATTAGAACTTCCCTCCCTGGCTTATAGTATTATCCTCTGATTACAATGAAAACAGCCCCAGGAGGTCTTGTAGGCAAAGGATTATTTTAAATATTCTCCGATATTCTCAAGCCTGTCAAATCTCTGACTGCAGAGTCAGGCCGGGCAGGGCCAGCAGATCAACAAGTCTTTTTTTTTTTTCTTTTTAGGGCCCCCCCCCAGCAGCATATGGAGGTTCCCAGGCTAGGGGTTGAATCAGAGCTGCAGCTGCCAGCCTACGCCACAGCCACAGCCACGCCAGATCTGAGCCTTATCTGTGACTTACACCAACCACAGCTCATGGCAACTCCGGTTCCTTAACCCGCTGAGTGAGGCCGGGGATCGAACCTGCATCCTCATGGGTACTAGTTGGGTTTGTAACCTGCTGAGCCACCATGGGAACTCCCAGATCAGCAAGTCTTGATCAACAACCAGATCAACAGGAAAGAGATCGATGCAGGGCTGCTCAGGAGGGTCCAGCACCTGGGACAGAGCTGCAGTCCTGGGTGGGCCTCGGGGGACCCTGGCCCAGCGGACTCCTCTGAACCGTGCCTGCTGTGCTTTCAAGGCTAAGATCATGATCCATTCCGTATTCGGCTTCCTTAGCATGTGCTTCACGACCCTAGCTGAGCCCGGTTTCCAGTGACCCAGGCCTCAAGGGTAGAACTGAGAAGCCAGGGGTACCCCCTATTTCGTGAGCACGCCGGAACTTCCTGGGAGGCCTGGCACCCCTGGGCCACCAGCTCCCTGCTCTCGGTGTGCAGCCAAGCTGGCTGGGAGGCAGGAGGAGTTAGGATGTGGGATCCCTAGCCGGCCGATCACTGGTCTGTGGCAAGTCACTAGCTCTTAGGGGACTTTGACCACAGAGATGTCCCCCAGCCACCTTAAAAATGACCTGTCCAAACGAACCATCACTTTAGCCAACCCTCCACCAGAGCCTCCCTCCTCCGGCCAGCTGGCTACCCACCCAGGGTCCCAGAAGGCAGCCTTAGCTCCTCCCGCTTCCTGCCCTCTGCACTTACTCTGTCACCAAATGGTCTGGTTTAACGTCCTAAATATCTCCCCACCCAGAGCACCACGCCCTGAATCAGGCCAATGTCATCCGCATTCCTTTCATGGTCTCTGCCTGGTCTTTCCTCTCACACCCGGCCCCCCATCCAATCAGTAGCCAGAGTGATGGTTCTAAAACTGCAAATCTGGGAATTCTCATGGTGGCACAGTGGAAAAGAACTCAACTAGAATCCGTGAAGATGCAAGTTCAATCCCTGGCCTCACTCAGTGGGTTAAGGATCCGGCGTTGCTGTGAGCTGTCGTGTAGGTCACACACCCAACTCGGAATCTGCATGGCTGTGGCTGTGGTGTAGGCCAGCAGCTGTAGCTTCGATTTGACCCCTAGCCTGGGAACTTCCATATGCCACGGGTGCAGTCCTAAAAAGCAAAAAATAAAATAAAAATAAAAATCTGGCCCATGTCTGTCACTATCCTGTCTCCCCCCAGCCCAACCCACCCATGGGGCAGTGTTCCATTCCTGCCCTCCTTTTTTTCCCTAATATCTGCTCCTCTAGCCAAAATTCAGTCAAATTTAGATTGTACTACCAAAGTCAGCTATCATTTTTATACTTGTCAAATATAAAACTTTAACTCTGAATTTGCTCTTGCAAACCAAATGCATGCTCCATGTTGGAAATTCAAACCCACTCATCCCTGCCCAGGGGCTGGGGGACCATGCTTTTCTCTCTCTGGACACTCCCTTCTTCTCAAGGGTGCTCACTGCTGAATAACGGCCCTCGTGGCTGCTCCCCAAAGGCCCGTGGGCCTCCCAGTTCCCCGCCCCACCCTCCCTGCCTATCATTGGTGCTCTGGGGGCTACTCCCAGGACCCAGAAGGCCCCAGGCTGTCCCCCACCTTTGTCCTTGCTGGCCTCTGCCTGGAGCACTCTTTCCTTTTTGCCGTCTCCTTTCAGCGCAGGTTGGCCTCTCCTCCCGGAAGCCCCCCACAGCCCTGATCCTCAGGCTCTCCCATCATGGTCACCACCCTCTTTCATCCCACTTACAACCCAACAGCGACAATCTATGACCATGAGCTCCTAGCAGGCAGGGCCTCTATCTTTGCCATTTCTCTACTCCTGTGTTGCTAGGGCCTGGTGCCAGGTCGGTGCCAAAGAAATGTTAATTGAACTAAAGGTCAACTAAAGGTGAACTGGGAACAATTAGGATGGTTCAGCAAAGCAGCAGTGTCCAGGTCCTGGGGTCCCAGAGGTAAAGCCCTAGGGAATCTCCATTTCAGAGTAAGGTGCCAAGTGATAATGGGGTGCATGGCAGGTGTCTAGTACTTAAATCACCTCCTCTAAAATAACGTGTTCTTTTGTTATATAACCCAATGTCCAGGCCTGCTCTGGCAGACATTATTCTTGACTCTTTTGAGGTGGAATTCCAGCAATTGGTTGCAATTGATTGCAGCTCTAACAAATCCAACTCCACCATGTAACACTGCTGGTGGAGAAACACAGGAGAAGGTAACAGCCACCACACACCCCGCTTGACTCGGCAAAGCTCAGCCCCCACCCCCGTCTCTATCTGTCTCACCTCTTCCCTCCGGCACCTGCCCCGCTGTGCTGACCCCAGCCCCCTCTAGCTCCCTCTGGGCATCTCCAGTTTGCACCCCCACACTCCTGACCCGCCTCGGCAAAGACTCTGCCAGGATTCACCTCCTAGGAGAGCAGCCGGGGATCACAAATCGTGAAAGATGCTCCCTGTCACTGGCCATTTTCGTCCCCATCCCACAGAAGGCCAGGTAGATGTAACCACTGGAGTATGAAATCTCATTTCTGGAGGTCATTCCTTGAAGCTCTCAAAGGAACAGAAGGTCTAGGAGAGGAGTAACAGATGCTCAAATTGTCTGACTTTTTCTTAAAATCCCATTTAAGCCCCTCGAGCGCACACAAGGGAGGCGGGTGCCTGTCTCCTGTCCCTTCAGTGGAAGGAGTCCAGACAGGAACAGACAGTCTGTATCGCCCGCACCCTGAGCCCAATGTTGAAAGACACAGTAAGTGATCCTTTCCCAGCTGCTCCCACGGCTGACACGGCTTCGGCCACCCACTGGGTGGTACCAACCTCTAAAGCCCCAGGCCCCTGGCCCCAGACAAGGACAGCACGGCATTTGCTCCAAGCCTTAGACTTGAAGCCAGAACCCAAACTCACCGATCCCTGAATGAAACTTCCAAAAGCGAGGGGGAAGCTGGTGAAGGCCTTGCTGCGGTTACTTTGCGGAGTAAATGGAGACCGTTGACTAAGAACACACCCAGCCTGGTGTGTTCAGATAGGGAGAAAGCTCATACCCTGGCGTGACAGGACTATGGCTGAAGCTTATCATCAACTTCTTCATGTGCTTCTGAATGTTCCAAGGTTCTGCAATAGCTATCGACAGCTGTGACCACGTACGACAAAAATAGTTACAAAGAAAAAATGGGAAGTGAACCCAACTAGTATCCAGGAGGATGCGGGTGCAATCCCTGGCCCTGATCAGTGGGTTAAGGATCTGGTGTTGCTCTGAGCTATGGTGCAGGTCACAGACGTGGCTTGGATCCCAAGTTGCCGTGTCTATGGCTTAGGCCAGCAGCTGCTGCTCCAATTCAACCCCTAGCCTGAGAACTTCCGTATGTTGTGAGTGTGGCCCTAAAAAGCAAAAAAAAAAAAAAAAAAATGAAGAGGAGTTCCCATCGTGGCTCAGCGGAAACGAATCTGACTAAGATCCACGAGGTTGCAGGTGGCCTAGGATAGGGTTTATTCTATTAGACATAAAAGGACACAGCATCCAACAGTAGAAATTTATTTCTACCCTATCCTAGGCCAAAAGAGCATTTATTTCTAGACCCTATCCTACTTCCTTTCTTCCTTCCTTCTTTCCTTCCTTTTGCCTTATCCTCATGTACACTAGTCAGATTTGTTTCCCCTGAGCCATGACGGGAACTCCCAACATCATTATTTTAAATATTGCTAAGAAAGGAAAACCATTGCTAGTTATAAGGCATCATTAATTGGAGGACACATCCCAGTTTCAGAGATGTTGAAATATGGTGGGAAATGTGTGCCTTAGAAGAGATGAAATATAGGAATTCATCTTAGAGGTCAGTATCATCAATTCTGAGACTGCCCTTCACATGCTGGCAGCAGGTCATCCACCAAATCAGGAAGCAAAGGAATGAGGAGAAGCGGGCTTTAGGAGGGCCCCTGACACCCTGACTCAGGATTTAACAGCAGGCACGGTTTGTCAGCTGCCGGTCCTGCTTCTGCCCGGTACGGTGTCCTGAGATTTACAACAGCAAGGCACGCTGACATGCCCAGCTCTCGAACAGTGTACACCCATGTTTGGCTGAGAAGGCCTCTTCGCCTTCTGTGAAACAGGAACATAATGTTATGAGGCAGGACCAGACTAGGATGAGAAGGACAGACTTAAACAGACATCAAGATGAGACAAAAATGGAGTTCCCATCGTGGCTCAGCGATTAATGAATCTGACTAGCATCCAGGAGGGTGCAGGTTCGATCCCTGGCCTTGCTCGGAGGGTTAAGGATCTGGCGTTGCCGTGAGCTGTGGTGTAGGTCACAGACGCAGCTCGGATCCTGCGTTGCTGTGGCGTAGGCTGGCAGTTACAGCTCCAATTCGACCCCTAGCCTAGGACTCTCCAAATGCCACCCTAAAATAAATAAATAAATAAATAAATAAATAAATAAATAAATAAGAAAGAGACAAAAATGGAAATAGATCCGCTACCTGGACTTCTGATTTGCAGAGTCAATGAAAACCTCCAAGGCTGCAAGTGTTCTTTCTCCAGCACATAGTAAGTGCTCCACCAAAGCCAGCTTCCATCCTCTATATTCTCTCCAAGACCCTCCCAGATCTTCCACTGGAATCCACCCTGCATTTTCCCAGTGTCGGGAGTAGAGAGATTTCAGGCAAGCAGAGGGAAAATTAAGAACTATTGTGGGGGCAACTAGAGATTCTCATATTAAGTGAAGTAAGTCAGAAAGAGAAAGAAAAATACAATACGATATCACTTATATGTGGAATCTGAAATATGGCACGAATGAACATATTTATAAAACAGGAACAGACTCACAGACAGAGAACAGACTTGTGGTTACCAAAGGGGAGGGAGGAGGGAGTGGGATGGACAGGGAGTTTGGGGTTAATAGATGCAAACATACATTTAGAATGGATAAGCAATGAGGTCCTACTGTATAGCACAGGAACTGTATCCAGTCTCCTAGGATAGACCATGATGGAAAAATAATATAAAAAAGAATATATATATATATATGATTAAGAATATATGTATACATATATATATGACTGAGTCACTTTGCTGTACAGTAGAAATCCACACATTATAAATCAACTATAATAAAAAAAAATTTTAACACCTCATACCAGTCAGAATGACTATCATTAATAAGTCCACAAATAACAAATGCTGGAGAGGGTGTGGAGAAAAGGGAACCCTCATGCACTGTTGTTAGAATGTAAATTGATACAACCACCATGGAAAACAGTATGGAGGTACCTTAGAAAATTAAATGTAGAACTACCATATGACCCAGTAATCTCACTCTTGGGCATATATCCAGACTAAACTTTCCTTGAAAAAGACACATGCACCTGCATGTTCATTGCAGCGCTATTCACAAAAGCCAAGACATGGAAACAACCTAAATGTCCATTGACAGATGAATGGATTAAGAAGATGTGATATATAAACACAATGGACTACTAGTCAGCCATAAAAAAGAAAAAAATAATGCCATTTGCAGCAACATGGATGAAACTAGAGACGCTCATACCAAGTGAAGTAAGTCAGAAAGAGAAAGAAAAATACCATATGATATCACTTATATCTGACTCTAACATACGGCACAAATGAACCTTTCTACAGAAAAGAAAATCACGGACATGAAGAACAGACTTGTGGTTGCCAAGGGGGAGGGAGAGGGAGTGGGATGGACTGGGAATCTGGAGTTAATAGAAGTAAACTATTGCACTGGAATGGATAAGCGATGAGATCCTGCTGTATAGCACTGGGAACTATATCTAGCCACTTATGATGGAGCATGATAATGTGAGAAAAAAGAATGTATATATGTACGTGTGACTGGGCCACCTTGCTGTACAGTAGAAAACTGACAGAACACCTGTAAACCAGCTATCCTGGAAAAAAATAAAAATCCTTAAAAAAAAAGAATTGTAAAACTTATAGTACCAAAAGAATGATAAGGTAAACCACAGATTGGGAGAAAACTTTGGTGAAAGACACATTGGATAAAGAACTGTACAGAGAACTCTTAAAACTCAGTAGTAGGAAAACAGACAAGCTAATTTAAATAGACAAAGGACCTTAGCAATTACCTCACCTAAGAAGATAGCCAGGTGGCAAACAAGCATATAAAAAGATGCTCCACATCTAAGTCATTAGGAAATGGCAAATTAAAACAACAAGACACCACCACACCTAATAGAATAGCCAGAATCCTGAACACTGACCATACCATATGCCGACAAGGATATGGAGCAACGGGGACACTCATTTATTGCAGATGGGACTGTGAAGTGGTACAGTCACTTTGGAAAATAGCTTGATAGTTTCTTACAAAACTAAACGCATTTCTACCATACAATCCAGCAACTATGCTCCTTGTTATTTAACCAAAAGAGTAGAAAACTTATGTCCACACCAAAACCTATACGTGGATGCTTACTCATAACTGCCAAAGCTTGGAAGCAACCAAGATGTCCTTCAGTAGGTGAATGGATAAACTGTGATACATGCAGGTCATAGCATTATTATTCAGCACTAAAAAGAAATGAGCTGTCCAGCTGTAAAAAGACCTGGAGGAAGCTTAAGTGTGCATTCCTCAGCAAAGGAAGCCATCTGCCAAGCCTACATCCTCTATGAGTCCCACTATAGAACAGTCTGGAAAAGGTAAAACCATGGCGAAGAGTGAAAAGATCAGTGGTGACAAGGGGCTGGTGTGTAGGATGGAGCGATGAACAGGTGAGACATAGAGGATGTTTAGGGCAGTGAAACTGCTCTCTGTGACACTATAATGGTAAGGACGTGTCATTCTACATTTGTCCAAACTCACAGGATGTGCAACACTGAGCGTGAACCCTAACGCAAACAATGAACTCTGTAGTGATGTGTCAGTATGGGTTCATTGACTGCAACAACTGTACCATTTCTATGCAGCTGTTGATAATAGGAAGACTGTGTATGGGGGGTAACAAGGAGCACCCTGGAACACTTGCTACATTCTGTCCAATTTTGCTGTGAGCCTAAAACTGATTTAAAAAATAAAATCTATTTTAAAAGAAAAAAAAGAGAAAGACACATACCCTATGATATCACTTAAATGTGGAGTCTAATATACGGCACAAATGAACCTTTCCACAGAAAAGAAACTCATGGACTTGGAGAACAGACTGGTGGTTGCCAAGGGGAGGAGGAGGGAGTGGGATGGACTGGGAATCTGGGGTTAATAGATGCAAACTATTGCATTGGAGTGGATAAGCAATGAGATCCTGCTGTCTAGCACAGGGAACTGTATCTAGTCACTTATGATGGAGGGTAATGTGAGAACAAGAACATATATATGTATGTGTGACTGGGTCACCTTGCTGTACAGTAGAAAATTGACAGAACACTGTAAGCCAGCTGTAATGGAAAAAATAAAAATCATTAAAAAAATGTTTAAAGAACTATTGAGGGGAGTGGGGGATGGGGTAGGGTGGCAAATCACTCGATGGGAGGCCAGAGCGATCTCTTAGCATTAAGAGCCCAGGGAGTTGTCTCCACTATGCAGCACCACGGCTAAGACCGAGGCGCTGGCGAGCATTAAGGGCTCAGGATCGAAGCCCAGCTGTCCACCTTTCCAGTTGTTACCCAGTTTCTCAAAAACTAACTTTCTTCACCTGTACACTGGAGGAGCAGAACCTCCTCGGGGGATCACGTGAGACAATCTATGTGGGCACCAGCTTTGCACAGGGCCTGGGAGATAAGTGCTCAGTAAATGTTATGCGCTGCTAATCAGCCAGCCCTCGTGCGCTCTATTGACAGTGTAACAATGCAGTCTTTAAATCACAGCCTGGTTTCCGTCTTGCCAACAAGCGTACCTCTGGGCTAAGCGCCCTATCAAGTGTTCTCGAGGGAATGTGAAAGAATCTGTGAAACCGAGCTTAATAAAACTAGGCAGATTGTGTCTGCTGCTGAATTTCTGTACTAAAGACGCAAGGAGACGGGAGTTCCCACTGTGGCTCAGCGGTAACGAACCTGACTGGTATCCATGAGGACACTGGTTTGATAGCTGGCCTCACTTAGTGGGTTAAGGATCTGGCATTGCTGTGCCTGTGGTGTAGGCTGGCAGCTGCAGCTCCGATTCGACTCCTAGCCTGGGACCCTCCATATGCTGCAGGTGCAGCCCTAAAAAAAAGAAAAGAAAAGAAATAGACACAAGTAGATGTGGGACTTATACTCATTTTTAAATGGTGGGCTCCACTTTTCCAACCGAGCAGGTCATCTAGAGCTTCCACTGCTGACGACAACGCTGCTTGCATCACAGGTGAGAATGCCTGGACCGGGTGTGGGTCTTTCCAGCTGATTCTCTGACCCTCTTGACCTGGCCATTTTTTGTAGGTGTAAATGGCTGTGTCCAGTCATTGCCGTGCTTGTGCCTTGGGAAGCCCTTCTGGCAATTCTTGGCAGAGAAGAGCCGTCACTGTTTTTGGGGAGGCTTCTTTGTGCCCAGCTCCCCTGAGAAGAGACAGGAGGCCCTGGTACCATGTCTCTTCTCCACCTGTTGAACCCTCCGTAATTTCAGATGCATTATTACCAATGGTAAAGGGCACAGATTGCGGGGCAGGCTGCCTGGCTGGTATCCCAGGTTCAATTCTACTAGCTCTGACAGCTTAGGCAATTCTTGAACTCTCTCTCCCTGCCTCGGTTTCCTCATCTGCAGCGTGGGAGCAGTAACTTCAGTAGCAGCCCCGAGGGGCTGCTGCAATCAAATGGATTCATCCATGTAAAACATGGAAGACAACGTCTGTCACAGAAAAGGCAGCAACACGGCTGGGACTATTTGGCAGCGTTCAGTAATACAGGTAAGTCAGAATACCAGGCTGGACCCACTGAGGATGGGGAGCTCTGACAAGGGGCTGGAAGCATGCTGCCTGGAATGTTCCAAGGGGGTATCTGTAGTGGGTGGAACAGTGGCCCCCTTCCCTCAAAAGATAAGTCCATGTCCCAACTCAAGACCCTGCACACCTGACCTTATTTGGAAAATGGGTCTTTACCAATGTAATGAAATTCAGAATCTCAAGATGAAATCATCCTGCGCTATCCTGGTGGGTCCTAAGTCCCGTCACAACTGACATCCCAAGCCACATGAAGATGGGTACAGAGATGGGAGGGATGCGGCCACAAGCCAGGGAACACCACGAGCCACCGGAAGCTGGACGAGGAAAGAAAAGATTCTCCCCAGGAGCTTTGGAGGGAGGGAGAGCACTTTGATTCCTCACTTCGGTCTCGCCAGCTGCCTCAAGCTTCTCCCACCCTAAAGGGCATATGCATCGCCCAAGGGTCCTGCTAACCTGCAGGTGCCGATTCAGGCAGCAGATCTGGAGTGAGGCCCCAGAGACTCTGCATTTCTCAAAAGCTGCCGGGTGAGGCTGGCACGGCTGGTCCACAGACTATGCTTTGAGGAGCAAGGGTGTAAGAGAATATTGTCATTGGCAGCACATGATGGCAAAAGGCACCCCTGGAACAAAAAAAAAAAGGTGTGGAATTTGCAGATGCCATTGGCCACCGTGTGGAGCCACTGTGACAGTGGGGGAGGTCAGCTTTCAGCCACAGGATGAAGCGTGGATGCAAGTCATTGACCCCTGGTGCTGCATCTCCCTGGGCTCCGTCAATGCTTCTAAATTGAACAGCAGCTCACTGGGGCAATACTAATAGCTTCTGACTGCTCTGGTTCATCAGAGTCTAACAGGGTCAACCAAGACGTGGTCTCATCCTTCTGGATGGGAAAAAAAGGCAAAGAAAACAAAACTAGACTTCCTCATCCCTGTCTTAAGAAGGGTCCAGAACAATTCCTGGGAGGATGGAAACTTGGATGACGGAACCCCAGTTTTCTAACTTCGGTGAACTTGATGGAGACGTCTATGTCAGTACTTTTGCCTTAATGTTTTTATAGAAAAGAAGACGAGACTGTGCCGCTAATGAAACGTGAGCTCTTAGGTGACTGGGTCCTGAGAAGCTCAGGTTGACAGACAGGACAGGAGCGGCCGCTGCATGCAGGCCCCTGGGGGAGGGTGGGAGTTGGGGAGTTTTTCCCAATAAAAGAGCCTACGTCTAAAACCAAAAATAAGGAGTCCCCACCGTGGCACAGTGGGTTAAGAATCTGACCGTAGCAGCTCTGCTCTGTAGAGGAGCGGGCTGGATCCACCACCCCGTGCAGTGGGTTAAAAGGACCCAGTGCTGCCCCAAGGCTCAGATTCAACCCCTGGCCCCAGAACTTCCACATCCTGTGGATGCAGCCATAATAGAAGGAATAAAAATTTAAAAACACAAAAACAAAAACAAGAAAGGCTGTTCCACCAGGTCCAAAGTAGAAATGGGCAGAAGAATATCGCATAGTCCTTGGCCTGAAATCTCACTCCTTTCGTTTCCCCATTCACTCATCTCATTCTCCAGCATAAGCTCTTTCGATCCAATCCATGCCCGTGGTTCTGTATCTAAATTGCTTCCCCCAGACCATCCATGACTTCCTTTTTGTAGCCAGGCAGTCACCAGCCTTTATACCACATACCAACCCCAACGGATCCGGGGATCCCCTTAAGAGAGCTTGAGATCTCCTCTGTATTCAGCCGATTAGCTTCCAGTGTGTGCGGTGGGCTGGGGACATGGGGAGTGGCACCACGCCACCTCTTTCTGGACAGCAGGATAAGGTCACCTTGGCTTTCAGGCCCCTCAGGTTCAAGCCCCGGGGTCATCTCCGTCTATGTGAAAGGCCCAGCCCAGACCAACAGACAGGACGGCCGGCCTGCCTCTGCCACCTGGCTCTGGCCAGGCCTCTCCCCTTCCCCTGGCCAAAGTCTTTCTCTTCTCTCTCGTCTCAGCTCCAGGACCTGTCATTTGGCACCAAACTGGCAGCTCTTCCCGCTATGGCTCATTTCTATACATGAGTCAGGACGTAAATGACGAAGGCATGAGTGTCCTCGGCTCTGTCCCCACCCAGGCCTCCCCTCCCTGAAAGTCAAGAGCCAGCTTCGCCCTCTTGGTTCTTTGTGCTTCATGATGCAGAACAGCCCTTCAAGGAAGCTGGTGGGTTTGAAGGCCTCGTGCAGCGGAGAAGCGTGGATTTGTAGGAAACCGTGCCGGGCTCAACACACTCCCGGTTTCTCCGTCAGGAAATACAAGGCCGCGAGTTATTACAAAGGGCTTCTGGTTACTTCGTCCTTGAGCCACCTCCAGGGACATGGCTGTGTGGGTGCCCTCTTCCCTGCCTGGTGGAAGGGCCATTTCCTGCCCATGTCTGCCAGGGGCTGGGTTGGATCCCAGAGGGCAGAGTTGGGAGGCCCTGAAAGCGCACACCCACCCCGCACCTTCCGGGCAAAGAGTCTCAAGCCCGTGAGAAAGAGCCTGTTAGCGCCTCAGACTCCACAGCGGCCAACGCCTGTGTGAGCGGCAATTCCCCAGCTGAAATCAGAGCTAACACCACTTCCTGCACTTTGGGAAGAGGACACCTTGAATGAGGGCATGTCCAGTCAATCCGGCCAGACAGGCACTGATTAAAGACACTCCATGGAGTTCCCGTCACGGCTCACACAGTAACAAACCCAACTAGTATCCATGAGGACGAGGGTTTGATCCCTGACCTTGCGCAGTGGGTTAAGGATCTGGCGTTGCTGTGGCTGTGGTGTAGGCCAGCAGCTGCAGCTCCAGTTCAGCCCTGAGCCTGGGAACTTCCACATGCTGCAGGTGTGGCTATAAAAAAGAGAAAAAAAATTTTAATAAAAATTTAAAAAATAGAAGAGCAGTGCGGTCTTATGGGCCTGGCTGTCCCAACAGCACACCCTTGAGGACACACTGAATTTCTCGGTTTCATTGAATGTCAGAGTTAAGGGGCACTTCGACAGCAACTTGGCCTTGGCGGCGCTGGCCTAGCCATTCCTCAGCCTTCCCTGCCCAACCCGGCTGGTTTCCTGCTGGGTTGGAGGCAACAGGGGGCCCTGACCCAGGATGCGGGGAAGCCAGAGCATTTCCTCCCTCGTTTTCTGCCTCAGATGGCATCCCCTCCGTGGTCCGAGCTCCCATCCCAGAGGTCCCTGTGTTCCAGCTTCCACAGAGTGACCCTGGCCTCTGGGCTGGATGACACCACCTCCTCACTTTTCCCTTCAACCTGAAGGGAGAAGAGACTTCCTGCTGGGACCCCTCTCTGGGCTCCCTCCCTAAGCCCTGTCTGTTTCTGCTCCTCCATTTCTTGTGTAAATATCCTGCATTCTATTCCTTCTGTTGAGATACTTGAAGCTTCTGTTTTCCAGATTCAACACCTTGCCTCCCACTTCATTAAACCTATAAAAGACTGAGGCCAAGCGGTTGGGATGCATCCAAAGAAAGATGCACTAGTACATAGCCCTCAGTTACCAGACTGGGTTTTCAGGCTCTGTCCTCCTTGTCTCTGCTGAATAGAGCAGGGGATGCTTGCTTTTCACCTTTAAGCCCAAAGAGTCATGAGTCATTGGGATCAGGTGTGAAATATGTGACTTCTAAGGAAAACCACAGCCATAATTCTTTCACATTCTAAAGATGACATAAGGAGCGAGGGGTGACTATGACCAAGTTGCGGCCTGCTTCCTGTGCCTCAGTTTCCATATCTGAGGGAAAAAAGCGACACAAAATGACCATTTCCTGAAGCATTTAAACATTTCTCTTAATATATGCAGACAGTTTCAACTCCTCAGATTTTTGGACCAGATGGTTTCTCAACTCTGCAAAGTAGGCTTAATTGAATAGTTATTTGAATATGCCATATATTTTAAATATACAGAGCTTCTGCTAATTAACACTTCAGAATTTCTCCAGAGTCCCACAGGCAATCCTTACCATTTGTAACCAGTGAAAGACAGTGTCAAGAAAATGAACCCTATTTCCCAGCTGCAGCACTGGGATAGTCAGTGTGCAGTTTCTCGTCTCTTCCACCCCGTGCCTCGCGAATGGAGTGGTGGGAGAAGATGAGTGTGAGCCCCTGGGGTGGGATGACGGGGACATGCGAGCAGAGCGCCGCCTCGGCTGTTCTGAACACTGATGTTCTCTAAAAGGACCAACGGGCCAAGGTTAGCTACACAAATGCACCTAGGTCATTAAAAAGCCACCTAACGAGAAGACGTGGACACACTTGCAACTAGTGAGATACGCACACAGAACCTGTATGAACAGGCCAGGCACAGGGCAAAATGAGCCCAGTCTATGTGGGCCCGGGAGGCAGGGCAAACCAAGTCACGGATGCAGAGCTGGGGCACGGGGCACTGTGCCCCCCAATCTCACCAGGCTTCCCGAACATCCTCACTCCACTCCTCTGTGTCTGAAGTTTCATCCTTAGAAATTTATTTTCTACTCTGTCTCCTCCTTTTAAAGGCCAGCCCTTCTGGATCACTGTGACTAAACAAGATGGCCTGCCTCCTAGAGCTTGCAGACATCGGGGGCTCAGAGATCGGGGGACCCAAGGAGGACCTGGTGCACTTAAGGGAGAAACTCTAGGAGGACGCAGACTGCCTTACTTCCTTGTAACAGGGACCCTGAACCCCTGGGAGTGGAGGAAAAGGGGTACCTAGAGGTTGCGGGGGCATCTAAGAGGGAGGGGGGAGGGAGGGCCTGCTCAGCCAAGGCTCCACCCAGAGCAGGCTCTCACCCCCCCACCCCCACCCACTAGAGCCTCAGAATGCTGCTTCTTTGGGGGGAAGGAAAAGAGGTGAACAAAAGGCTGACAACGAAGCAGGGGTTAAAAATAAAATTGTGTGTGATGGGAGCAAAGCCCATTATGTGGAACCATCTTTTTTGAAAATCTAAAGACTGGAAGTTCTCAGAGGTAAGGGCCCTGTCTAATTTTGCTCCTCACTGTATCCCTGGCACATGGGACAGTGCCTGAAAAATGGGAGGTGCTCTGCGGGAATCAGTCACGGGAACGAGCTGGGGGCGGACCAGCGCGCCCCAAGAACCCCGAAGACCTCTCCATCCCATGTCTGAAGGCCCCACGACCAATGTGGCAGCATCATCTCTTGCTGGAGTTAGGGATGGGCCTCTGGGAAGAGGAAGACCCCTTTGCAAACCCCAACGGAGATGTATGCTGAGCTCTGCTGGCTTCCTGATGTCCCCCTGGGTCACCGCCTTCATTAGGCAGCATCTGCTAAACGGCCCGCCCACCTGTCGCCTCCAGCAGCTCAGGCATCTTCCTGCTGCCTTCCGCGACAGGAGGCAGATACAGCACCCACCAAGCTTACGTTTCCCTTAGCCAGCCCTGTGGTTCAGCAGGCGGCAGGCTCTGCATCAGCAGACAAGGGAAATTCTTTGAGGGTAATTTCTACCCTTCACTTTTTGAGGCATCACAAAAAAATAAAACTGTTGATCTCTGTTGGACCCAATGGCCCAAGGTGATGTTTGTGGCGGTATTTTCTTTCTTTTTTTTCATCCTTTCCTTCCTTATTCCTTCGTTCCTTCATTCTTCTTTTTTTTTTTTTTTGTCTTTTTGCCTTTTTTTATCTAGAGCCGCACCCACGGCATATGGAGGTTCCCGGGCTAGGGGTCTAACAGGAGCTGTAGCTGCCGGCCTTCGCCACAGCCACAGCAACACAGGATCCGAGCCGCGTCTGCAACCTACACCACAGCTCACGGCGACACCGGATCCTTAACCCACTGAGCAAGGCCAGGGATCGAACCTGCAACCTCATTGTTCTTAGTCGGATTCGTTAACCACTGAGCCACGAAGGGAACTCCCGTTCCTTCCTTCTTAAATTCTATTGGAATATAGGGGACTTATAATTTGTATTAGTTTCAGGTGCACAGCAAGGTGAATCAGTGATCCATATAAATATACCCATTCTTTTTTCCCATAGGGGTTATTACAAGCTATTGAGGAGATTTTCCTGTGCCTACAGTGGGTTCTTGTTAATCGTCTATTTCATACAATAGTGTGGATCTGTTACTCCTGCGCTCTCAATTCGTCCCTCCTCTTAACGTTTCACCTGGGCTAAACATTAGATTTGTTCCCCAAATCTGTGAGTTTGTTTATATTTTGTAAATAACTTCTTTTGCATCATTTTGTATTAGATTCAGAAAAAGAAGATGTGGTGCCTATATACAATGGAATATTAGCCATAGAAAAGAGTGAAATAATGCCATTTGCAGCAACATGGTGGACTAGAGATTATTGTACCAAGTGAAGTAAGTCAGACAGAGAAAGACAAATACCATAGGACATCGATTATATATGGCTGTATTTTCAATTTTCCCGTCCCTTCAATGGGTTCAGAGGATTAAGTGGTACCAGCAGTAGTTGAGAACGTGACCATGATTCTGTAGGAAGGCAGAACACAGTTAATGTCTTATAACCAAACCATGAGGGAGTGAAAAAATAAATAGGATAGGAGTTCCCGTCATGGCGCAGTGGAAATGAACCCAACTAGTACCCATGAGGATGAGGGTTCAATCCCTGGCCTCACTCAGTGGGTTAAGGGTCTGGCATTGCCATGAGCTGTGGTTTAGGTCGCAGATGTGGCTCAGATCCCACGTTGCTGTGGCTGTAGCTCTGATTCAACCCCTAGCCTGGGAACTCCCATATGCCACAGGGGCAGCCCTTAAAAAAAAAAAAAGCAAAATATAAATAAATAGAATAAAGCCCGTGGATCTTTACAATCTGCAAAACTCCTCTGTCAATCAATCAGAAACAGCCCTGGATTTACCCAGTGACGCTCCTACCTGAAGCCTGTCTCCAGACACCCAGATCCACACAGAAGCACCTGGCTCAGTGCAAGGCTCGCAATCATCTCTCAATTAATTTCTGTGCGATCGAGACACATTTGAATGCCATGTGCATCTGGCCCAATCAAGATCATATGTGTAGGAAACAGAAAGCTTTCCTGACCCCTGGGCACCCCTGATGTGTACGCCGCACCGAGAAACGGGGGCACTAAGTGGGCAGGCCTGGGGCTGCGTCGTGGGGCGAGAGCCCTGGACAGACTCAAGAGACCGGAGGTCTGGTCCTGGATCTCCAGCTGACGCGCTCTGTGATGGACAGCAAGCCGTGAACCTCTCTGGGCTTCTGTTTCCCCCATTGTAAACAGGAGAGCGGGACAAAGCAGCCTCTGAAGTCCCTGCCACTTCTGAGCCTGTGATTTGAACAGAAGCTTGTGATTTGCTTGGTCCACGTGGAGCAAGGGCTGGGGTGGGATCAGACGGCCCTCAGGGCTGAGGGAAGGGGGGCCAGAGGGGAGGATCTCCTGCTGCCCAGAGTCAGAGCAACAAGGTCCCAGGGGCCAGGGAGGCGGCCTCGGAACAAAGAACTCGGCTCAGTGGAGCCCACTGTTTGCATGGGGGTGTTAGTGCCTTTCCTCTGGGGAAGGTGGAGGAAACAGTGGAGGAAACAAAGGACCTTGGGGAGGGCTTTCGAATGCCACAGCTCACTGCCTGCCTCCTGGGGTAGGGGGATGGGCAGGAGCTAAATCGGAGCAAGAGGGAAAGAGTCACCGAAATGTCTCATGGAAAGGTACCGGGTTCTGGCTCCCATCTGTATGTCCCTACATCTGTCTGAATCCACTTCCCCGCTAATTAATTCCCGTCTTGTCCCCGTCACTGTTGGCACATAAGTCCGGCTCACAGTTTCCCGTCTATACTGCCCATCATTCAAGTCTAGGCCCTGCCATAGACACACACACAAATAAAACACATTTGAACAAACTAACTACTTTTAGAAGCTCAGGGTTCAAGGACCATCTTTGTTAGATCTGCCGTAGGCTATAATACTGCCGGATCTTTTCTCTGGGATTTTTTTTTTTTTTTGGCAGCAGATGTTGCTTCTTGCAAGAGATGTGAAATCACTGCTGGCACACGTCTCGGCCGCGATCAGTAGGCTGCTTTTTAAAGAGGCCTTAATAATGCATAGGAAGGGAGGGGCGGTGCATGAATTAAACACCAGGCCTCCTCCAACACAAGATGTGCTGCTTGAGATCAGGCCTGGTGGGCAAAGCAAATGGACCCGCTTTTCAGCCGGAGTCCTCTGGTTTGCATCAAGAATGAGGGTTTGGCTTCCCGAGCCTTTTCTGTGGATGCCATCTGACAAGTGCAGGTTCGAGCCAACACCAGCTTGTCAGGAGCTGATTTTCGTTTCCTCCCAGTGTCCCAGCCACACAAATCATTGTTAGCCAGAGAAGCAAGAAATGCTTTTCACTGAAACTTCAAGAGTGTTAAGGGAGAGTACGTACTTGACTGACACCTGAAAACATGGCATCAAAAAGGAATTGCTGGTAAAATACATCCAGGATCAGAGGCAACACCGTGGAAAGGAAGGGAAGATTCTATATCTGGCTTCCCAATGTGCAGATTACATAACTGATGTCAACTCGCCACCTGGGAGCTTTGCAATGCGGTTGATAATAGAGTCGGAGCTGGCGAGTTTTCAGAAATGGGCAGCTACACAAATAAAGAATGGATTGCCTTTCTTGTCCCCAAGTCTCCATGCTTTCCACACACACACACAGACACACACACACAGCCCATCCCCAGGAGCGGATGAGCAGACTTCATCCCTGTTGTCAAGGAAACCAGTCTGTTCTGAGCTCTAGATTTAGAAAGCCTGGGCCTGGCCTCAGCAGTGCCTTCTGCTTGCTTCTCCTGATGGGCCCGCCATCTCCTCCCCACCGAGGACACTGAGGGACCTTCCACAGAATCGCCAGCACTAGCTGGTGGAGTGGGGGCTCTGTGGACTGTCCAAACCAACCAACCGGCGGGTGTGCAGGCCACAGGCACAGATCGATGGGGAAAATAGGTGAGTGTATCCATGTGTGAAGGAAGAGGACAATCGGCAGGGGCCTGGGCCGGGCACCAGGGGGCTGACCCTTGTTACCAGGAATGGCCTAAGGAAGCAGGACGGGCCACCCGAAGCCGGCCCAGCCCTTCCTCTCCCAAACATCCACCCCACGTGTCTCCAAACAGGAGGGTCACCCCACTGGCGTTCACCAAGAGTACAAACCTCATGCTGCACCTGAGGCAGGGAGTGGGACCCAGGGAAGCCACTCGGGGTTGGGGGACTGGGTAAATTCTCCCGGATGGGTGGGGGCATCTGGAGAGTCCGGGGTAGGGTGGGGGCCTGAGAGGAGAAGAGTGAGAACTTCAGTATTGCTGCCAGCACGGGAGGGGGTGTCTGGGACAGAAGAACCAGGGAAGGACAGGAGGAAACTGGAGGCTTGCAGAGGAGGGAAGAAGGCCACTGGCATTTCCAGGGATACGCTCAGTGAAAAGCAAGCCTGGAGCCTTGAGGCGACATCTGTTAAAGGACAGTTTTGCCCCCAAAGAAACACATGTACTTGATCCTCTGAATTCTCTGAGCCAGCACCGTGTCACTACCCCTTTCAGAAATGAGCGGGCTCAGGAGACCTGAATAGACATTTCTCCAAAGAAGACATGTGGATGGCCAACGGGCACATGAAAACACGCTCAGCATCACTAATTATTAGAGATGAGCTCAAACCGGTCAGAATGGCCATCATCAAAAAGACTATGAATAACAAGTGCTGGAGAGAACGTGGAGAAAAGGGAACCCTCCTACACCATTGGTGGGAAAGTAATTGATGCAGCCACTATGCATTATATGGAGCTTCTTTAAAAAACTAAAAATAGAGTTGCTATATGATCTGGCAATTCCACTCCTAGGTCTATATCTGGAGAAAACACTAATTCACAAAGACACATGAATAGCAGCATCATTTACAATAACCAAGACATGGAAACAACATAAATGTCCATCAAAAGAAGAGACAAAGAAAATGACATATATATATATATTACTCAGCCATTAAAAAAGAAAGGAATAATGTCATTTGCAGCTACATATACTCAGTGAAATAAGAAAGAGAAAGACAAATACCATACGATATCACTTATATGTGGAATCTAAAATACGGCACAAATGAACTTATCTATGAAACAGAAACAGACTCACTGACACAGGGAACAGACTTGTGCTTGGAAGAGGGGGCATGGGATGGAGGGAGGGGAGTTTAGGATTAAGAAATGCAAATGATTTACATAGAACGGGTAAACAACAAGATCCTACTGTATAGCACAGAGAACTATATATCTTGTCATACACTCTAATGGAAAAGAATATGAAAAAAATATGTAACGGAATCACTTTGCTGTACACCAGAAACTAACACAATAGTGTAAATCAACTACAGTTTTTAAAAAAGAAGTGAGTTGAATTATACCTTCTGGATACATAGTTCATCTGTCCTTTTAAACCAAGGTCCCTGAGGGATCCATTTCTGATCCATCACCCACGGCATGTGGAGGTTCCCAAGTTAGGGGTCTAACAGGAGCTGTAGCCACCGGCCTTCGCCACAGCTACAGCAACGCGGGATCCGAGCCGCATCCGCAACCTTCACCACAGCTCACAGCAACATCGGATCCTTAACCCACTGAGCAAGGCCAAGGATCGAACCCGCAACCTCATGGTTCCTAGTCAGATTCGTTAACCACTGAGCCATGACGGGAACTCCCGAATGGTACTGATTCTTATCAGCACAAGAAAGCTACAGTGAGACACCCGTCTCTGCTCCCCACTTTTCATCACAGAAGCCAGAAGAGCAGGCCTACGGCAACTCTAATAAAGACAGCCCTTGGACTGTGGCTGACAAAACCAGCAAATGTATTCAAACATGGTGCCTGGGCAGTCATGCCTTCCCCGCTCAAGAGGGTGCAAGATGAGAGAGGCTGTGTACGCAAAACCAGAGTCTTCTTCAGCTGCCAGGTTGTAGAAAGGCTGAGAACAATCAGATGGTGATGAATTTTGCCCCATCACCTGAAAAGAGATGACATCAGAAAGAAGGATCATTGAACAGGCACGAGGCCATCAAGGAAAGTGACACAGGGGCAGCACCTGGATTGGAGGGTGGGCGAGCTGATCAGGTGCCTGGGGCTCTAGTCACCAAGCAACATTGCAACGTCACTACTGTCACATCTATAGAAAAGCAGTGCCAGTTTTCACCAGGTTTTCGTAGAAACAGCACCAGTTGACTCAAGTTTCCGTACGTGATTCTTCACATTATGGTGAAATTTAAAGTGGTTTCGCTCCCCTTGAGCAGACAGAAGACTTACGACAGCTCCTCGACTGTGCTGACCTACAATTTTTAAGTACTTTTGTAAAATGCCCCTCCAGGTCTCATGGTAGACGCATGACAGTCCCTTGAAGCCTGTCACCACCTTCAGCTGAAATTGCTAAACTAGATGTGACAGAGTGCTATGTACTGAGATAAGGTGCTTAGCTTATAACTTCTAGAAGTTTTCACATGCCTTTTGAGAAGCTGCTCAGTTCAGAAAAGCCTATTAATGTTTTCTTTATTTTGGACTTTCCACGCTTGCTTTTAAAAAAAAAGTTAGGAGTTCCTGTTGTGGCTCAGAGGAAAGGAATCCGACTAGGAACCATGATGTTGTGGATTTGACCTCTGGCCTTGCTCAGTGGGTTAAGGATCCAGCGTTGCCGTGAGCTGGGGTGTAGGTTGCAGACGCGACTCGGATCCTGCGTTGCTGTGGCTGTGGTGTAGGCTGGCAGCTGCAGCTCTGATTCAGCCCCTAGCCTGGGAACCTCCATATGCCACAGGTTTGACCCTGAGAAGGAAAAAAAAAAAAAAAGTTAAATGAACACTTAAATAATATCAGCTTGGAGGGAGGCAAAATTTTCCCAGGGTGCTCATAAAGGCACAATTGAGAGAGAGTCAGAGACAGACAGACTGAGAGAGAGAGAGAGAGACAGAGACTGTAGACAGAGAGAGAATCCTGTTATAAAAGGAGTACTTCAGGCTTGATTAAGTTTTGAAACATTTAATTCATCCAAGTTCTCCCGTTCTGATTCCATCTAAGAATTCTTCCAATTTTGATTCAGATTCTCACATCCATATGAGACCCGAAGAGAGCAAGTTCTAGCAAACACACGACAGATCGCCTCTGATTTTCACTACCACTCTTTAGAGTGAAAATTACTATCCCTGTTTTACAGAAAAGGAAACAGAGTCCCAGAGAGTTTAAGTCACTTATCCAGAGACCTGCAGCTAATAAGGGGCTGGACTGCACGCTGGACCTGCATTCATCCAATCCCAAAGCCCAGTGTGCTCTGACGCCTCCAGTTATTTCTATAGCTCGTTTACTCCTGCATTTTGAAAACTAACACTACCTGAGCAAAAGGATGTGTGTGTGTGTGTGTGTGTGTGTGTGTGTGTGTATATATACAGAGAGAGAGAGAGCTGGGTCACTTGGCTGTACAGCAGAAATTAACACAGCATTGTAAGTCAACTCTATTTTAATAAAAAAACTAATTAATTTCTAAACATTAACACTATTTGTGAGACTTCATTTGCAAATGGAAACAAAAATCCAGTGAGGGAAGACCAGGATTTTTTAAATGATTACAAATATTTTAAAGAATTCCTGTTTAGGATGACGTTGCTATCTGGCTGGTGGCTAGTGAGCCATCACTCACCCTCCCCAATTTTTCACTAAAAACCAATGTCAACTCATCTACAAAATCAGATCCCAACTCATAAGAACTCCAAAAATGAAGACTGACAATTAGACTAGAGCCAGAACAACGGATGTGAATATTTACTTGTCACAAGACATGTGAGATTGTTTCAATCTCACAATTGAAAGGTACAAAAGGTGACCGATATGGGCACTTGTCTTTGTCACTTGGGGGACAGAAATCTTATTAGCTGGAAGGTGAGGCCTTATTCCTCCCCAGCTGAATGCCTCCCCTCAGGGTCTCTACCCTCCAGAAAACTTAGCAAACTTCCCACTATGATGTGGCAGTCGTTCCTTAAGTGGCCAGATTTTACACACATATCACCCCCGGGAGCATCTCTGATGCTATGTCTGTACCAGGTTTGCAGAGCCAGTCATGCAGCATTGGCCAGAGACTTGCAGAGCCAGTCATGCAGCATTGGCCAGAGACAGACATGGATCCCAGTGCTGTCTTGCATCTAGAGATTTTAGGACGAATAAAAAGTTGATAAGTGTGGGAGTCAAACAAAATCCACCTCTGGGTGACTCATAAAAACATATGCATATGATGAAGTCATGACTGAAAATTAGCTGGATAATATACACTAGGGAAAAACACGTAAATAATCTATGGGTAGTAATATTTATATCAAGGACAATAAAATTCATGGTAAAAAAACTGTAGATGATACAAAGACGATTTTTATATTTGAAAAGAGTAATTCCCACAACGAAAATATCATATTGAACATAATGTAGCACATAATGTAGCACTGGACTGTATATATAAAGCAAAAACCCTTGAGAATTGGTGAGAAAATAACAGGATCCCAATAACAATAGGTGGCATTAATATGCTTCTCAGTCCACGACAAAGTAAAGTGGCCAAAAAATGGGTGAGAAGGGGAGTTCCTTGGCGGCCTAGTGGTTAAGGGTTTGGCATTGTCACTGCTGTGGCTCAGACTGGATTGCTGGACCGGGAACCGGCTGCAAGCTATAGGTGCAGCCAAAAAAGAAAAAAAAAAAGTGAGGAAATAAAGAATCTGAATACGCTGATTAACTGACTTTAAAAAAGAACCCTCACTCTCCACATTCTCATAGTACAAACTCAGGAACTCAGGATATTTGAGTGGCAAGATGTATACTGAGCATTAACGTTACAGAAAACAATTTGATTACAAGCATCTAGAGCAGGGTAAAAATGCCAGTTAAAACAAACACTTTGGCAAAACTCTTCTGTATTCTAGGATAAGCATCATTTATCCTCAGGGAGATAGTGGAGGGGATAAGTTGTTTTGTCTTTTTTTTTTTTTTGGCCTGGACTTGCACTTGGTATCTGAAGCCGGGGCAGCTCTGTGGGGACTGAGCCCTTAACTTGTAGGATCTGATGCCTCTTCCAGGGAAGTACTGTCAGAACTGAGTTGAATTACATGACACCCAGCTGGGGCTGAAGAACTGGTCAGCGGGAGGGTGGCGGGGGCGGG
>PVHT021183519.1:26023570-26093039 GCA_004024745.2 Catagonus wagneri
AGCCACTGTGGAAAACAGTATGGAGATTCCTCAGAAAACTCAAAATAGAATCACCATTTGATCCAGCAATCCCACTCCTGGGCATCTATCCAGCAGAAACCATGACTCGAAAAGACACATGTACTCCAGTGTTCATTGCAGCACTCTATGCAATAGCCAGGTCATGGAAACAACCTAAATGCCCATCGACAGAGGAGTGGATAGGGAAGATATGGTACACACACACAATGGAATGTTACTCAGCCATTAAAAGGAACAAATTATCAACATTTATAGCAACATGGATGGACCTAGAAATTATCATGCGAAGTGAAACCAGTCAGACAATTAGACAGCAACATCCAATGCTACCGCTTACATGTGGAAACTAAAAAGACACAATGAACCTCTGCAGAACAATGACTCACAGACTTTGGAAAACCTTGGTTTTTCAAATAAGACAATCACAAATTGACTTGTGATGATTTATGTACACCTATAATTGAAATAAAATCCATTAAGAAAATAAATAAATATGAATATGAAATATGGCTCAAATGAAGCAAGAAATTATTCTGAGTTTATTTTTCTGATAAGAAACTTAGCTAGATTCTCCTGAAATATAACAAGACTACCCTAGCTTACATAGCTTGTTGGTATTTTTAATAAATCAAATGAACCTACTTTGACAATTTAAGATCACAACATTACATGCTTACAAAGCATGCAGCACAAAATGAAAACATTTGGACTTAACATTCCAAACAAAATGCATTTGACTATTTAAAAACTCTGAGTAAGTATCTGCCAGAGGTAAAGGCTAAGAAATAATTTCATAGCACTGTTGAACATGTCAGAGTATTAAAAAGCCCACTGACAAGAATTTTCTACCAAACGCTGAAGGTTTAAATTGGCCAAGTTGCTCATTCAATCAGTTCCATCCAAACTGAACACTCTTGCAGAAACGGAGTGAAAGCTATTGTTAGATGTTGTTTGATTCGACAGAGGAAATAAGCATTCAGCAAATGCTGGGTAAAAGGTGGAAGGATAAGCAAACGGGCACCATCCCAGCAAGCATGGAAGTTGGAAGTTGGTGCTGGAGACAGGTACTGACCCGTGACCACAGAAAAAACTGCCCTGCACCTGTGATGGCTGCATGAAGGAGGAACGCCCTGCACGGGGACTCCCTGCCGTGAGAGAATTTGGCCTCCTAGCAAAGCAGGTCAGATCCAGCATCCCCGAGGAAGCAACTCTTGTGCTAACACTGCAGGGAAGAATAAGATTCAGCAATGAAGCAGCAAGGAGAAAGCATTCCAGGCTGGGGTGCAGGCATGAACAAAGGCCCTGTGGTAGACCCGAGCACGGCCAGTATGAGGAATCAAAGGAGAGCCAACGTGGTCAGAGCAGAGCGGAGGAGCCTGGAGAGACCAGAGAGGGTGACACCTGGGAAGCACGTGCTCTGGGGTCACATTCCTCCATTCAGCCATTTACACTCCCTGGTTGATCAGTCAATATTTCCTAAGAGGCTCCTAGGTGTCAGATGTGTTCCAGACACCACAGGAGATGTGCCAGTGAATAGGACAGGTATGGGTCCTGTTTTCAGAGTATTTACATCCTAGATAATAAATAACACTCTATTTAAAACTCAGAGTGAGAAGAATTATGAAGAGAAAAGAGAGCAACCACTGAATAATACACCAAAAAATGATCAAGATGCCATGTTATTCATTTCTGTTTTTGTGGTTTTTTGGCTGCATCCTCAGAATGAAAATTGTTTCATTTTGCTCCCGAGAACATTAGCAGAACAATTGGCAAAATGTTAATAAAGTTTGCGGATTCAGTGGCAGGATTGTGCTGAGGTTTATTTTCTGGTTTTAATAATTGTATCTGGTTATATAAGAAAATGGCTTTGTTTTTACGAAACACACACTGAAGTATTTAAGGTAGATGGGAAGTATTATGTTTATTCTTTACTCTCCAGTAGTTTTTAAAACTATATGTGGGAGTTCCCATTGTCACTCAATGGGTTAAGAACCCGACATAGTCTCTGTAAGGATTTGGGTTTGCTCCCTGGCCTCGCTCAGTGGGTTAAGGATCCGTCACTGCTTCTGGCTCCAGTACAGGTCGAGGATGCAGCTCGGATCCTGCATTGCTGTGGCTGTGGTGTGGGCCTCAGCTGCGGCCCAAGTTCAACCCCTAGGCAAGAACTTCCATGTGCCATGGGCGTGGCCATAAAAATTAAAAATTAGATGTGTATAGATGTAAATATATGCATTTTATTATGTAGTGGAGGCACGTATAGATGGAGAGAGAAAGTCCTCTGAAGAGGTAATGCTTAATTTGATTATAAATGACAAGAAGGAAGCAGCCAAGGAAGACCCCGCGAGGGGGCAGCTCAGGCAGAGGGAAAAGCCAATGCAAAGGCTGAGGCTGGAAAGCACTTGGTGAGTGTAAGGAGCAGAAAGAAGTCCAGTGTGGCTGAAGCTCAGTAGGCGAGGGGGCAAGCGCTATGAGATAGGAGCGGAGCGAGGGGATGTTTGCCCCTTTTCCGAACAGTAACAGGAAGCGCTCTTGGGTTTTAAACAGGAGGACAGCAAGGTCGGATTTGCACGTGGAAATCTCACATGGGCTGCGGCATAAAATACAGAGCAGAGCTCCGGATGGGGGTGATGGGGAGAGGGCGACTGGATTTAGAGCATGGCGTACATGGAGAAAAGTGCAGGCAGTCACATGCTTGGGAGATTAAAGAAATCAAACAGCCTGTGGTGATAACCTGGATATGTCTCCCGGTTCACCTCTTTCAAGCTCTGGATTTGAATGAGACAGAACCTAAGACGTCAAGTGAAAACTTAGCCTATCCTTGTTATAGGTTGTGTTGCGTTCTGTGTATTATTCCCATAGCCCTTCTTTAGACAGTGCTGCAAAGTCCGACCAGAGACAGAGCAGACTGCCACCGTGGGAGGAACCCCTGGGAGGAGGGAAATTATACTTAGATGTAAGGGCATTGGTCTGCCCCGGACGACCAGGCCCCATCTTTGAGTTAACAAGGCCTTTCTTTCTTTCTTCCTTTCTTTCCTCCCTCTCCCTTCCTTTCTTCCTCCCTTCCTTCCTTTCTTCCTCTCTTCCTTCCTCTCTTTCTTTCTTTCTGCCACGCCCAGAGCATGAGGAAATTCCCCGGGTGCCAGGAGTGGAACCAAAGCCGCAGCAGTGACAACTCAGGATCCTTAGCCTCTAGGCCATCGTTAGGGAATGCCTCTGGCCAGGCACGGCATTTCTAACAGCCCAGCACAAAGCAGGAAAGTGCCCCGTGCTGGAGACCAGATCCCCACCCGCGCCCAGACCCCTGCCTCCGAACACCACCCGCCACCTCGCCCCGCCCTCTGCGCAGACGCGGAGGGTGTCTGCCCCTCCCGCCTGAGAAAGACAGCAGCTGCTTCTCTGTAATGTCCGGTTACTCCAAGGAATGTCATCATTTTTATGATTGGCCAGTGACATACACTCCCGGGACATATGTCAGGCGGGTGTCCAAAGACAACAAAAGACCCTGCAGAAAGAAGGAGAAGATGAGTCCAGCCCCGTAGCGGAGAGAGAGACAGATTAACTGGGTATATTATTCAATTCTCTCTCCTTGGAGACTATGGCCAGAACAAGAACCGTTTTAACCTAAACGCACTGTGAAACAAATCTATGTTTTTAAACCTACAGGTTTTGTAAAATAGTGGGGGAAAGCTGTAAAGAATAAATATCCCCTTGACAAAACTCAAGTAATAATAAGCTGGGGAGCCTGCAACTGTGATTGTCACTTGGAAAATAGCACGGCATAAATAAAAAATAGCTTTTGTGCCTTAAAAAGATTCTACCAAGAAGGAATCAAATTAAGCAGGAGTTTTCATCTCCAGTTGCGAGGCCGAACTCAAACGTCAACTCCTTATGAAGTTTTCTCTGATCTCTGAGCAGAATGAACAGACCTCTCCTCCAAGCCCTTCCAGCACCACGAGTAGGGAGTGGAATTACCTGTCATGGTAAATCTCTCTGCCAATTCTCTTCCCATGCCTAGTATACTACTCAGCTTCCTTCTCATTCTTGAACCTTAAAGACATGTCAATGTAGAGTTCCTGCTATGGCACGGTGAGTTAAGAATCTGACTGCAGCAGCTCAGGTCTCTGTGGAGATGCAGGTTCGATCCCCAGCCCAGCGCAGTAGATTAAAAGGATCTGGCATTGTTGCAGTTTTAGCTTGGATTCAGTCCCTGACCCCAGAATTTATATATGCTATGGGTGCAGCCATAAAATAAAAACTAAAGCTAAAATTAAAAAAAAAAAGTCGAGGTAAATATGAAACGTATTAGTAGTAATAGAGCTAGGAGCTGTTAACACTGATGAAACAGTTCATGGGGCCAGGCACTAACTCCACGCAATCATTCTTTTAATTCTAACAATAGGTGCCACCAAGAGGAGGAAAATTGAGCAAGAGAAGTGAAGAGACGTGTCCAAGGTCAAACTGCTAGTAAGTGGGAACAATCAGGATTCTAATTCATTCTTACTCCGCCACCTCCCAGATGGGTGAAATGGGAAATCACTGGCCCAGGAGTCAAAAGACCTGGAGTCGAGTCTTTTTTTGGTAGTTTGCTAGCTGGGTAGCCCTAGGGTAACCGTGAGCCCCCTGGCCTCTGGGATTTCCCTGCAATTCCAGAGTTCCAGGTCTTATCCATAACTTACTGCAAGGCAGCAAGGTTGTGCTTCCCACCGCTAAGCACAGCCCAGGGTTGTCAGAGTAGCATCTGAGCCAAATGTTTTTGATGAGACAAACGTTTTTGGATGGATTCACCCTGGCGTCAGTGCTTTCCTGATGACTTTACTCAACTCATAGCTCTTAGAGACCGAATGAGGCTCTGAGCTAAGTGCTAGGAGGCAGCAAACATATAGTAAATGGTCTCTGCACTCCAGGAATGAAGAGTTCAGCAGCTGATTCAAACAAGGAAGCCAGGCCTCAAGATTACAATCCAGAGCTCTATGGCATGTGCTTTCCCATCATGCCACATGCTCTCCCATCATGCACATGTTCTCCCATCATGCCATGTGTGCTCTCATCATACCATAGCACCGGGAGCACCATCACTCAGGGACAGAAAATCATTCTTTTTGTGTCATCACCCTTTTCTTTATACCTTCTACACACATGTTAAGTTCCAAGGACAGTATCCCTTTAGGGGGTCAGTAGCTTGAAACCACTTAAAATTTCAGACCGACCTTTTGTAAATATTACTCAATGATAAACAAATTGCTTCCTTTGCACTCAGGGAGATTGCAGTTTGAAATTCTTTTTCTTTTTCTTTTCTTTTTTTTGGACAGTAGATCAACTACCAAAATGGTACAAGGACATTTGCTCCTTTCAGTCTCTGCCTTCATATCACACTGGATATTAGGCCACTGTGACCTGTGCTTTCTTAGACATTCATAATGGTATAAAACTTTAATAGGTTTTTTAAAAAATCGTGATATGTTTTTGCTGATAGAAAAAAACAGGTCAAGTGTTTTGATCTCCCAGATTGGTTACCTCCGCCCAGAACCAAGGAAAGAGCTTGTATTCGTAGCAGAAAGTGAAAAATGACTGTCCCCCCCAGGCCACTGGGCCCTCACTTGTGAAGAACAGTCCCCTTCTCGGGTTTGATGACCTGATTGCCTTCTCACGTGGGTCCTTTCCTCCTCCTCACCGGTCCGCAGAGGTAAGATTAGAAATGCCCCAAATTCAAGCAGAGATCAAAAGGAGAGCTCTACAGGAATCCACTGTTTGTATCTTTGACATTACTGTCTGCCGTCTTCGTCGGGCTGAGCTGGGTTATGCTGCAGGAACCCGCCCGCTTCCCCTGGCCGTGTGCTCGCCCTGACCACACCGACGAAAGGCGGAGGCGCCTTCTCCTCCAGGAGGCTCCTCCCTGCAGATCCTCCCTGGAGGTGGAGGCATGTGCTTTGGCTCTCCGGGGATAAGAATGAGTGGCCACAGGGGCTGTCACTGAAGACCCCTGCCACTGATGAGTTTTCCTGAGCCACAGGCAGCACCTGTTGTCTCTGAGAAGGCAGACCCCTCTGTTGAAATGGTGGCCTGAAGAACTCGTGGGGCTTCTACCAGGCATTCTGGGTGTATTACTTTAAATACGGCAGCTGTATATTTAAAGGATTTGGGGTTGTAGAGAGGGAAGTTCCAAAACCCATTAGAGCACATTAAAGAAAATGAAATTAGCTTAGGAGTGCAAATACACATCAAGCCATTAAATAATTTAAAAGGCACTTAGTGTGGCATGGAGTCATACGAGTGTGGGTACTCTTAAACTGCTTGTGTTGCACCAAGTGAAACTATTTGGCAGGATTAAATGTGGGAGCCGATGCTAAAAAGCTGGAGTTCTGTAGGAAGCACTCTTTCATGAATGATGGTGGGGACACATTTTTAGCAAAGGTGATCTCCTGGTCACTAATGCCATGGGAAATTGTGTGTGCGGCAGTCACGGCCACCTCCCCGCACCGCATTCACATCTCCTTCTTCCTAACAGAACCTCAGTTGGGTCCAACATGCCCAACAAAAAAAGCTGCCTTCCCAGAAGCTAGAAGCAACCATTCTCAGCCTTCCCAGAAGCTAGAAGCAACCACTTGATATAGTCCTATATATCAATAGTCCAATACTGTGTAAGCAGCAATCTGTTGGGAATTTCTGGGCAGGTGTAATTTCCTGATAAAAATGCTATCCCTTCTCTCTTCTCTCTGTCTGGAAGGGAGTTGGGAGACTGAAAGTGGAGTAACTGGCTTGCAAACTTCCAAGAGAAAGAACCCCACCTGCTAAGCATGGCGGAGCAGAGACAGAAGGAGCCTGGCATGTTGGTGCCGTCACGAGCCACTGAGCCAACCCTGGGCGCCGGGGCTCTGAACTTTCCAAGTGAAGGAAATGGTGCCCTATTGGACAAAGCTACTATGGTTGGGTTTCTGTTTCATGAATGTGGAGGCAACACTTAGTCAATATGGCGTGTTAACGCTGGCAAAGAATTCCCTGTCTGATAAACTTTGGAATCGGGAGGGTGAACCCAGGTCCCCAGTCCTTGTTACAGGACTTTCCCCAACCTTTTATGTCCTAGATGCCTGATGATGCTTCAAGAGAGTAGAATACAGGGTCCTCCAAATTATCTTGACCATGGAAACCCTTTCTTTTTTTTTTGGCTGTGCTCACGGCATGGAGAAATTCCCCAGCCAGGGACTGAGCCCATACCACAGAAGTGGTAATTCCAGATCCTTAACTCACCGAGCCACCAGGGAACTCAACCTCAGAAATTTTCTTGTTACAGTCCTTGAGAACAGTGCTCCCCCGGATATGCTTTGGGAAGCAGCGCTCCAGGAGCCTTCTCCCCTGTTTTCTCTCTCTCCTCTCTCCCTCCCTGCTGGACTAAGGAAACAACCTGCCTGTGTAGGGCATACAAGTAAATTCTTAGGAAAAAGTTAACAAAATCATTTTAACTTTTGCTGGGTTGAAGAGTGAGTGTCTCCCCCAAATTCATGCCCAACTGAACCCTGTGACGGTGAGCATATCTAGAAATAGGGTCTCTGCCAAAAGTCAAGACAAAGTCAGAGTAGATTAGGATAGACCCCAAATCTAGTGGTAGGAATTGTCATAGGAAAAGGAGATCTGGCCATTCAGAGGCCCAGAGGACACACAGAGGAGAGGCTAGGCGGTGATGGAGAAAGAGATGGGAGTGATGCAGCTTCAAGGAGCACCAAGAACTTCAGGCCACCAGCGAAAGGCAGGAAGAGGCAAGGAACAATTCTGCCCTTAGAGCCTGCTGGCACCCCGATTCCAGACATTCCCTCCAGAACTACGAAAGAATAAATTTCTGTTGTTTTAAGCCATCCAGTCTGTAGTACTTTTGTTAACATGGCCCTAGGAGAAGTTCCCGTCGTGGCTCAGCGGTTAACGAACCCGACTAGCATCCGTGAGGATGCAGGTTTGATCCCTGGCCTCACTCAGTGGGTTAAGGAGCTAGCGTTGCTGTGAGCTGTGGTGTAGGTCGCAGACGCGGCTCGGATCTGGTGTTGCTGTGGCTGTGGTGTAGGCCGGCGGCTACAGTTCCTATTAGACCCCTAGCCTGGGAACCTCCATATGCCGCGGGTGTGGCCCTAAAAAGAAAAAAGACAAAAAAATTAAAATTAAAAATTGTTTTTAAAAAGATGGTCCTATGAAACTAATATACTTTGTAACATCATATCAAGGTTTAAATTGTTGTAATTTTTTCCCTGTTTCCAGAGATCAGGATGGAGGCCTGGCTGCCGAGAGAGCCAGCTTCAGCCCCACCCATCTCCTCCACCGTATTTGAGATTCTTGAAAAGAATTTCTGTCCTTCCTACCTCTTTTCCTTGAAATCAAGTAGCCTCTTGAAAACTCTGCCACTGAAAAAAGGGAAATGTTGACACGTAGAAAGAAATGCCCCAAAGAGCACCTTGTAGGGAACTTGTAATGATGGTCTCCCCCTGGAGACCCCTGGGCTTCGCTCAGCCTGAACCTATGACTCGGGGAGGTTGGGGGGGAGCTGGAGGTGGGGAGGGGGGCACAGACTAGAAGATCTGACAGGCTAGAACTCCAGCGGCAATGTAGTACATGTTCCACATATGTGACATCTGATGCATGTTATGCAGACACAAAAAGACACAAAGGCAGGTCCTTGCTCCTGGCTGGGGCTCCTTTTGGCTTTCCTGAGTTCATTGATAGATAAGAATCTTACTTCCTAGGATGTTTCTTTGAATCAAACCAGAGAAAGGAATGCAATGTTATGTTTAGGATAATGTTTGCCTCGGCATATTGATTCTTTAGAGAAAGGTGTCATAGAAATGACTAGCTAATGACAAGACAGCTCCCTTTCCTACCCTTAAAAGAAACTCACACTTATAAATCTAAGTAAATTATTTGCATTCCAAAAGGTGTCCTTATTTTACGAACAAGTTTACTAAAGATTTCCTTTAAAATACACAATATAGCAAAGTGGCATAACCTGCTCTTCTCCCATTTAAACAACCCAAGATCCTTCTTCAGACCTTCTCTGAATTATTTGCCATCTGTTTGACGATGCAGATTGCTTTTTCCTGAACTCCAGCCACTTTTTGTCATACTTTGTAAGCGTGAGAACCAACACAGAGTACAGTACTCTCAGAATCGATCAAGGCACAGAAACCTGGGGGAAAGAATCTGTCTTGGAGCTGGAAGGTCATTTTCTCAATGGAGCCCACTGGTTACAGAAAATGCAGTGATGTCATGCGAAACGCAAGAATCCCTGCTTTTCACAAGGACACACAAGACACAATGTCTTCGTAAGGTGCAGCCTGATACTGTAATTATCAGACAGAAATATTTTGAAGTGCAAACAGCCCTTGTCAAACAGGGCTTGAGGAAGCCAAAGAGACTTTAAATTCTGAACACACCCGCCCTTTGGACATTTGCCTGTGGACACTTGCAATGTGATTTGTGCTTACCAAGGACACTGGAACCTTAAAATAAGACACTGTCTCCTTAATTCTCTAATTATTTCAATGGCACTATATTTACAACATAGGAGGAAAATAGTTAAATGAGTTGGGTTTTTTAAAGCCATAAAGCGCAGGTCTATGTAGGGTTATCTGGTTATAAGTTTTTCTCACCTAAAAAATGAATTTAACAATTCCATCTCCTCGTAGGATTGTCATGATAACAAGATTTAAGTATATATAAATAAAATCGTATAGCATTGTCTTAGTCCACTCAGGCTGCGATAACAAAATACCCTCAACTGGGTGGCTTATAAACAGCAGAAGTTTGTTCCTTACAGTTCTGGAGGCTGGGAAGTCCAAGGTCACAGGCACCAGCAGACTGGGTATTTGGTGAAGGGCCTGCTTCCTGGTTCTTCTCACTGTGTCCTCACGTGGAAGAAGAGCAAGGAAGCTCTCCGGAGGCTCTCTGAGGCCTCTTTATGAGAACACTATTCTCCAGAGTTCCAGTTGTGGCTCAGCGGGTTAAGAAACCAACTAGTAGCCATGAGGTTGCAGGTTCAGTCCCTGGCCTCACTCAGTGGGTTAAGGATCCTGCATTGCCACAAACGGTGGTGTGGGTCACAGAACTGGCATTGCTGTGGCTGTGGCGTGGGCTGGCAGCTGCAGCTCTGATTCAGCCCCTAGCCTGGGAACTTCCATATGCCATGGGTGCAGCCCTAAAAATAAATAAATAAATGCATGCACAAATACATACCTACATAGATAGCACTATTCTGCATCATGAGAGCTCTGCCCAAATGACCTACTCACCTCCAAATACCCCAAGATATTAGGGATTAGGTTTCGGCATATGAGTTTTGGAGAGACATAAGCAATCATTAACATAGCCTGACACATAGAAAGTGCTCAATAAAAGCCAGCCACTACTCTTATTATGGAGTCAAGTGGAAAGATCTGGGATACTTTTTGGAGGCTTGAATCAATGGAATTTGCTAATGGATTGGATAAGAAAGTAAGGAGAGACACTAACTCAAGATTTTTGGCGTGAACAACTAGGAGGATGATGTAATACAAAGTGGGTTTGAGGAAAGAACTCCAGGACGCTAACAGGGTCATGTGAGGTTTGGTCTGAGATGCCTGAAAGACATCCAAGTGGAAATGCCAGGCTGTAGACACACCACTGGACACCACTCAAAGATCCCAAGACCAGCAGTGCCAGCATCACCTGGGAGCTTGTTAGACATGCAGAACCATAGGGCCGCCCCAGACCAATCCAATTAGAATCTGCATTTTGGAGTTCCCTTTGTGGCTGGGTGGGTTAAGAACCTGACACAGTGTCCATGAGGTTGCAGATTCAATCCCTGGCCTCTCTCCGTGGGTTAAGGATCCAGCTTTGCCTCAAGCTATGGTGCAGGTTACACATGCAGCTTGGCTCGGATCCAGTGTTGCTGTGGCTGTGGTGTAGGCCTGCAGCTGCAGCTCCACTCCTAGCCTGGGAACTTCAAGAATCTGCATTTTAACAAGATTCCCAGGTGATCAGTGTGCATGTTAAAGTTTGAGATGCTCTAAACTTGAGTTCTGAGGAAAAGAGATTTCGGAGTCATTAGCCTTTAAATGGAGTCTAAAGCTAAGGCCCATGAGCTCTCTTAGGGAGAGTCTGTAGGGAAAATAAGTGGCCCAGGGTAGAGAGCCCTGGGGTCCTCCCCCATTTAGAGGTCTGGCGGAGGTTAAGGGAACCACACAGGAGAAGAGAAGGAACAGCCTGTGAGGCTAAGGGGAAAACTAGGAGAGTGAGGGGCTCCAGAAGGCTGGACAACAGACTGTTTCAAAAAGCGGTCACCTATGTGGGGTGCTGCTGATGGGGCAGGTAAGATAAGAACGGAACAGAGGTTGGAGTTCCCTTTGTGGCTCAGTGGTTAACGAATCCGACTAGGAACCATGAGGTTGTGGGTCCGATCCCTGGCCTCGCTCAGTGGGTTAAGGATCCGGCGTTGCCGTGAGCTGTGGTGTAGTTTGCAGACGCGGCTCGGATCCCGCATTGCTGTGGCTGTGGCAAAGGCCGGCAGTTACAGCTCCTGTTAGACCCCTAGCCTGGGAACCTCCATATGCCGCGGGTGCGGCTCTACATAAAGGCAAAAAGACCAAAAAAAAAAAAAAAGAACGGAGCAGAGGTAATTCGATTCTGCTACGTGAAGGTCACCAATGACCTTGACAAGAACAATCACAGTGGTAGAGTGAGGACAGAAGCCTGAGTGTAGAAGGTGGGAAGAGGAAGGGAGGCAGGAAAGGCAACTTTTTCAAGTTTGCTGAGAACAGAGATGAGGTGGTCGCTGAGATGCTTAGGGAGGAGATGCTGGAGCGGACCTGAACGCCCCAGGGCGGATGCGGCCACTGAGAGACAGACAGGGAAGGGGCCAGAACCCAGAGGCAAGGGCGGCCTCTGATGGAAGCAGGGCTGCTGGGCTTGCTGCTTAGGTTTCTCAGTGAAGCCAGAGGCGGCCAGCAAGGTGGGTGAGGCGGGAGGGAGGAGCTGTAAAGACAGGAGGGAGTCATTTCGGAGAGTGGGAAAGTAAGTGCCTGGGGACTACCAGGTCGTTGGCGTGCTTTTTGGAGATTTTCAGCTCCATGTTTAAGAACCACCCCCCACTACCACCTCCCTGCTGCCACGGTTTCCTGTAACACACTTCATTCCTCCAAAAACGTCCTGCCCTGATGCAAGAGCCGTTAATTAGGAGAAAGTGCATCTTCTCCATCCATTCATTCTCGTTATTCTCGTAAGCGTTTTATTACGTTAAAGGTCACCACCAGCATCTCAAGGCTAGACGAGGAGTCTCGGCAGAGCCAGAGATGGTGATATGAAAGGACAGACGCCTTCTGTCCCCTCCCTGAGATTTATGATTTATGGGTGTGACACAGGAGTTACCGACGTGAAAACACAAGATGCCTCAGGGAATTTTCCTCCTCCTCTCACAGTTCACAAGAACAGCTAGGTGATCCCTCACGAGACTGGTACTTTGGTAAACAACACTAGCTGCTGTTAATTGCCTTAACTGAGTTTTGATCCAGCTCAAAGTCAATAATGCCTCCCTCTTACGGTCCTTCCTGCTCGGAAACCAGTCTCACTGAGCAATCACATAATTCCTTGCAGCATCCCCTAATCCAGCTGCATAAACCCCATTTCTGTGATCCCCAGAATCAAAAACCTAGAGCCGGAGTCTCTCCTGAGCACATCATTCTCTCACAGCACACATTCGGTATACCTGTCACTGGGGCGCAGTGTAGATGGCCTCCTTGTACCCTATGGCCACCTCCATCTATTGCCACTGCTTCAAAAGCCCCGTGGCCGTGGGAGGACACACCCTCCAGCTGGACCCCTCGCCAGCCCTCCTTTCGGCTGTCCTCTACATCTCCCCGGTCACTCCGCTCGTTCACTGATGACTTTGGCTCCTGGCTGACCATCTTCCCTCCATCACTATCTTTACCACTGCTGACCATTTCCACTTCAACCTCCGCATCCGTGCAGCAGTCCGCCTCACATTTTCTTGGCGTCTAGAAATTCCCTCTCCTTCCACCCAGCCTCAGCCACCCACCCCCACGGGCACACACCCTGGATCTTGCTGTCACCAACCAGATCACCACCTCCAACACGTGGAGTTCACACCCTACTCCTTGACCATGTGCTTCCGGCCCACTGACTCTGATATCCTTGCAGTGTCCCCAAGACCTTCAACTTGACTTTTCACTACCTTCCCCCAAACCCCTACTCTTCCCATGCCTCCTGTTCTAGCTTAAATTAACTACTCCAGCCGCGTAACCACTTTGCAAAACAACTTTAACTCCCCTGTCCCTCTGTCCTCCACTGTTCTCACCTTGCGGAACCCCCCCTTTGGTTAAACTCGGCATGACTTTGCTCCTGGTGTGCATCTCAGCTGCTGACCCTTGTATACAACCAGGTGGCTGGACTCTTTGAAAAATTCCCTCCTTGGCTTTCAAACAGTTTCTCAACACTGCCAGGTAAGCCACCCTTTGCCCACAGAGTGTAGACTCTTCAAGGGGATCATTCCCCACCTTCTTATCTCTCTTCAGGTCTCCTCAAATCTCCCCCACGCCCTCCCCATCCCCCACGCCCTCCCCATCCCCCAGGCTCAGCCAATGGTGTCGTCTCAAATAGAATAACAAAATGCTTGCAGTCATGCATCACCCCCCCCACTCTCCAGTCCAATCCCACTGACCCGTGAGAGTCAACTCAGTTTCACCCAGAGAGGCCTTCCCTGGCCACTCTGGCTAAAGCAGCCTCCCCCAGTCACTCTCCCCTGGTCACCTGAATTTATCTTCTGCATAGCAAGTATCAGTGTCTGGCATCATTCATTTATTCTTTCTCTGCCTCCCAGAGTGTGGTCTCCTAGTGTGCCCCGGCAGTCCCAGAACCTGGAACAGCAGCTGCACACAGAGGGGGTGCAGTAAACCCTTGTGGACCGACTGACTGATATTCATAGTTAAACCACAGAAACCTACGTACTACTGTGATAAATTACTCATTGCTGCTCCTATACCTCAATCACAGTTAAAAAACATTTACTGCTATAAAATACACATAAAATTCACCACATTAACCTTTTTTTTTTTTTTTCATTTTTAGGGCCACACCCAAGGCATATGGAAGTTTCCAGGCTAGGGGTCAAATCAGAGCTACAGCCATCAGCCTACGCCAGAGCCGAGCCATGTCTGTGACCTATACCACAGCTCACAGCAACACCGGATTCTTAACCCACTGAGCAAGGCCAGGGATTGAACCCGCATCCTCATGGATCCTAGTCGGATTCAACCACTGAGCCACGATGGGAACTACCCTCAGCCTCTTTTTGAATAGGGCACAAAGTACCTCCACGTCCACAGCCACCTGGCCCACTGATTGGCTGAATCAAAATGACTGACATCCCAAAGGCAGAACCCATCCTTGCCGCGTTATCCAAAGGTCCCACCCACACCACCTTACAAGTGCGGCAAAAAACACACACTAAACTGTGCAATGGTGTACCAGGAAGATTCCAAAGCAGGAATGGAGACCTCTTCTCAAAATCTAAATAGCTTTGAAAGACTATTTTAGTAGGTAAAATGGAATGGAGAACCTCAAATAGGAGAGCCACCAAGATAGTTACAGATCAGCTCGAGGACTCACTCTGCAAATCAAAGCCCCACCTTCTTGGCCCTGCTCCCATTTCCCAGCGTAACTGACCTTTCTGGGGCTGCACCACCCACCTGTAAAATTCCGATGAACCCAATCCACAGCAACAAAAACAAGGCTCCCTTGCATAACTAAAGCTATCGATCTGCTTTATAACATTGCCAGCTTAATTAAGTATTGCTTCCTGGGTGTCCCAGTTACAGAATTTATGGATTTTTATCCCATTATTATAAGTCAACCTAATAAATTTGTCATTTAACAGTGTCCTCTAGCTATTTTCATTTTGCGTTTGAAGTTGACTAATGTTCAACATCATGGTTAAGATGAAAGTTTCCAGTTGAATGAAACAGCAAACTGTACAAAACAGAACAGTAGGCATTCTTTAATTGTGGAAAAATTGTAAAATATACAAAATTAGAGAGCACACCGTAAGGAATCCCAAGTACCCATCACATAGCCTCACAGTAGACTGCAGTTTTCCAAGGCAAGTATGGGTTATGCCTTTTGTGCCGATGTAATTTTTCTTTTTATAGCCGCACCCAAGCATACAGAAGTTCCGGGGCTAGGGGTTGAATCAAATTTGCAGCTGCAGGCCTACACCACAGTCACAGCAACACTGGATCCAAGCCACATCTGTGACCTATGCTGGGGCAATGCAGGATCCTTAACCCACTGAGCAAGGCCAGGAATTGAACCCACATTCTCATGGACACCATGTCAGGTTCTTAACCTGTTGAGCCACAATGGGAACTCCTCAATGTAATTGTCAAGAGCACTTCTTGAATTTATCAGCTTCACCTCTGGGTGAGTCTTCTTAGAGAATCTGCACACATTGCAGGGGGCAAGCTAGAGCTGGTGCCCCCAGGGATACACAATTTATCAGAACATCGCCCTGGAAGCATTTTCCACGTAGTGGTCCAAGGACTGAGATATCGAAGCCCTTGAGAAAGATACGAAACCCTAGATCTAGTCACCAGATGATGATCAAAGTTGACAACTTCAGAAATAGTGACATATGCATATTATTTAGAGATACGGAAGTAGCTCACAGAGAACGGAAAGCACAGCTAAAATTGGTTTGCCTGTGGCTAAAGGATGTGGGGCCAGGCATGGATTGTTGCTTTCTGTCGGAAGCCCTTCAGTCCTGTTTGAGTACTAACTATACATGTGCAGTGTCTTAAAAACAGTAAAAAGGGGGGACAGGTGATGAAGAAAGAAAAATAATGGTATGTTTCATGAAATCCAAGACAGAAAGTCTCGTGCCGTATACAGCGGGCACAAGCATGGAATGGGTTAAGCTGGATGCTGCATAACTATGGTAACAGATGTAGCTAATTTAGAACACAAATGAGGGTGTTGGAAAGATCTAAGAGAAAGGTGGTGCTAAGAGGGAAATAGAATAAATTCTAAATAAAGGAATGCTGACATGATAAGTATAGATGCTCTACCACCTGACACAAGTAACGGGGGAAAGAACTTAACCTCCCCTCACTTTTCTGGTGTCTTCTAGCCACGGATTTTTACAAGTGAAAACCAAGAAGTCCTTATATGAGCTCCGTGCAGAGTAAAGAAAGCAAACGTGATGACATTTACACTTAATAAAGTAATATGGGTGGAAAATCATGTCTGTTAAATGAAATCCTGTCTTCATGTATTTCAAAGTTTCATAACTTCATCTGTTCTTCCAGAAAAACAATTTATAAATGACATTTAAATGTACACATATTGGTTTTCCCTTTAATAAAATGATTCGCGATTGAGTATATGCAGTTAACCACCCCTTTCAAAATTTCAACGAAAATCACTGCAGGGATATAAAAATAGGAGCAAAGTCTGCATCACTTCTCGTTACCAGGAAGACTGTCATCCACATGGCAGAAGCTGAGGAATCGATGTCTTTGCAACATCAATTCTTCCCATCCAGCAACGTGACATTCAATTTCTGGAGTAAATACTGGCACTTCTGATTTTCTGGGAAAATGGGCCATTTTATCAAGGGTTTCACATATGTTAGGATACAATAATGCATAGTGGGTTTTTTTGTTTTTGGGGTTTTTTTTTTTGTCTTTTTGCCTTTATCTAGAGCCGCACCCGCGGCATATGGAGGTTCCCAGGCTAGGGGTCTAACAGGAGCTGTAGCCGCCGGCCTTCGCCACAGCCACAGCAACGCGGGATCCGAGCCGCGTCTGCAACCTTCACCACAGCTCACGGCAACGCCGGATCCTCAACCCACTGAGCAAGGCCAGGGATCGAACCCGCAACCTCATGGTTCTTAGTCGGATTCGTTAACCACTGAGCCACAACGGGAACTCCCCAATAACGCATAATGTTTTTATGATTTCAAATCTCTTCTCTCCTTTCATTCCATATTTCAGTTCTAGTATCCTATTTCTTTTTTCTTTTAATTAGGTTTGCTGGAAGTTTGTCTACTTGGTTGGCTTTCTAAAAGGACCCACTTGCCGGGGGCAAAGTCAGGGGAGGGCATATAAGGTGGAGAAAGGGGCCTGTGAGAGGTGGGAGGGGAGGAGCAAGGGAGAGTGGAGAACCACGGTCGGTCTAGGTCGGTCCACCGGGTCCAGCGGTCAAGTGTGAAGGAAAGCGAGGTAAGCAATAGAGGGAGGTAGGGAATCTGGGCTTTATCGGGAGGGCAGAGGAGCGGCAAGACTGGATTTTTGGTTTGGAAGGATCACTGCGGACGGATGGAGCTCAGTCAGGCTCCCTACAGGGAAGACGAGCTCCGGACGGTACCCGAGTTCCGGAGGACGGTACCCGCTGTATGAAGCGAACCCCCAGGCACACCAGACCCGCAGCAGGGAGCACAGTCGCCTCAACAGAGGGACCAAAGTCTAGCTGGGCTTCATGGAAGCTACTAGAACTAGAATCACTGTGGCCACCTCACAGCAGTCAAGCAGCTTCCTCTCTAAATTGACCAGGGCATTTGGGTGGTGACCTATGACCTCTATCGTGTCTGTCTGAGGGAGTGTTTGCTGTCTCCTCGCCCTGCCCCCTCCCCTATTCGGCCTAATGTGGCTGCCACCCCTGGGGACAGGGGGATGGGGTGGAAGGTGTCAAACAGGCCTTGGAGCTGCCACTCACAGAAGCCAGAGGGATTTGCTATTTGGCTTCATTAGTCTTTTCCAGCCACTTCAAAGCTGGGCCCAGAGAAAACCATTCCGGATATGTATAGAGCCCTAAAATCTGTTTTCTGGCAACCACATCCTAAATTCCCCGGCCTCCAGGTCCTGCCTGGGTTGCCTGTGGGGTGAGGTACTGGGTCAGATCAAATGTTAGGGATATTTACTGCTGGGCCAAGTGGCATTTATTTGTGTACTGATGTACCTTTATTTTGTTTTGGGGGTTTTTTTGGTCACACCCATGGCATGTGGAAATTCCCTGGCCAGGGATAGGACCCACACCACAGCAGCAACCTGAGCCGCTTCAATAAAACCACCAGATCCTTAATTCATTGAGCCACAGAGAACTCCTGTATCTTTTAGTTGAAACTGTTGGGTTAATGCAAACCCACCCAGTCTGAAGCTTTACTGGGAGCTCCCTCAGCACATCTCAAGACTGGGGTTTCAGCCACTCAAGTTGGATGATGATCATAGTGTCTCTAGAGCCTTTTAGGGGGTTTTGGATTTTTGTTTGGCCACGCCCACAGCATGTGGAGGTTCCCGGGTCAGGGAGGGAACCTGCGCCACAGCAGTAACCAAACCACTTCAGTGACAATGCCAGATCCTTAACCCACCCCACCGCAAGGGAACTCCTCCACGGCCTGTGATTTACACCCTCCCGCCGCCCAGCCACACCACAGCCCGTCCAGGTCTGGTGCATTGAGCCTGAGGATTATTCCAGGACACAACTGGAGAACATGCCTGCCTCTTCCCAGAAGGGTTCCTTACTGAATCAGGGGCTGGCTGATGCTGGTTGGCACCATCTGCACCATTTCTCATGGAGAGCCCTTAAAGACTCTGGGTCCATCGTTTGCTCTCTCCCTGTCCTCTAGAACTAGCATAAGTCTGTCTTCCTTTGCCTGGCACTGCCCTGGTTTTCACACTCTAAGTCCCCTCTCCCAGGAAACCCATCACTCCTGGGCAACCAGGGTCTTAAGTAACATACCATCAAATAGAACTCCGCATGTGTGTCTGTGAATAAATGCATATGTCTATGATACGTGCATATCAAAGATAAGCCATCAAAAATGTGATTACAGTGGGAGACTAACAAAGTTCTTGTAATCTTTGACAGATCACCTAGGTACAAAGAAAATTTTAAAATAGATTTGAATAATATAATCCATAAATTTGCTTTAATTCATACAAGCAAATGTTGTGCTCCACAGAGAAGAGACTTTCTTTTCGCCTCACTCAATAACACTAGCAAACCTCTCATCTGTAGTTTATCCTGGAAGGTAGGCTAGGATGAATTTTCACGGGATGCTTGCCATTCCATAAGGTGCTCTTCGAGTCCAGGGGATGTCGCTGCTGTGGTCGAAGACAGAGGCAATTGTTGGTATTACTGCCTTAATATTCTTTCAGCTAAAACGGCGGCAGTCAAGATGGAATCAAATATGTGGCTGTGGGCTCCCTTCAAGAGGTTTAAAATTCTATTTCAAGAATCTTGGGTCTGTCCTTGCACACAACTCAAAATGCCCGAACTATACAGAAATCACTTTTGAAGGAAAAAAAATATATCTCATGGACCGAGGGTTGACCTGAGTCACTTTTATGAGAATACAACTTAAATATGTACCTTCATAAAGACCAGTTTTTAATACTTACACTTTATAGCTTTTATATAACTAGAATGCCAAAATGAATATGCAAATAAATACAACTATCTAACTTTAAAATGTCAAGGTAATAAAATCAATTTACTGCAACAGAGAATATTGTCTTGCTGAAAGTAAAATACCATTTGGGTTTAACAACAGATAGATGGAACCTCAGGTCTAGTTACTACATGTTCTCATAATCTGAATTTTTACTTCAACATACTAATGCAGATCTACATAAACAATGCAAACCAATATTAACCTCAAAAATGTGCTTGCTACTTGAAGATAATACATGTATCACAATCTAAAATTCTGGTAGCAAACCATCCTGAAGTGCATAAAGGAAGTGCCATTTCACACTAACAAAAATAGCATTAACTGCTAACATTTATTCAACACATGTATGCTCCGAGTTTCTCACATGTAATACTTCTAATCCTCACAATCTTACTATGAAATCCATATTGCATATTTACCCACATATCATGGTAGGAACAGAGAGGTTGAGTAACTTGCCCAAAGCCTCACGGTTAGTAAGTAGAAAAATGGATGTGAAGTCAGGCAGTCTGGCTCCACTTAACCCTTCTACCAAATTGCCCGTCTCATTGCTTTGGACATAAGGAACTTATTGGGAGGTTGCTAAAGCTGCATTAAATGGAGGTCTAATCCAATTATTCTAAAACCAGCAACAGCAACTTTTTCATTGCATTTTTACTGCAGCACCTGCAGCTAATAAATTGCTGCAGCCTGGTCCACGGGAAGGTGGAACTGGCCTGGGAGCTCCATTCCTTGCCAATAGAGCAGTGGTCACCGGGAGATGTTCTTTTGAGTTTGGTGAGCTTGTGCCCTCACCTCTCTCTCTCCATGTGCCTCTGTTTAAACTCCCCCTCCCCTTCATCTGTGCTATGGCCCCAGCCACCGGCCTGCCCCTGGAAAGATACAGAGGCAAAAAGAGGTGCCAGCGCTGATGTGTGGGTTGCCATCGAGATGATCCAAAACAGGTTTTCAATATACATGTGTAAGATTATCATGGAAACAAAACCACAGGTCTAAGGGACCTGTGCTGTCACCATCAGGATCCCTCACACCGAGGGACGCTGTAAAAACAGTGGAATGAAATCTACTCTTGTGTCTGAAAGACACGACTGAAGGAGTCTCCCCAAACACTGCGTCATATCTGAAAAGAGTTCCTCTCTGCTCTTAGAATCAAGAATTGTTCAGAGACCCTGTTGTGGCACAGTGGAAACAAATCCGATTAGGAACCAGGAGGTTGCGGGTTCAAACCCTAACCTCGCTCAGTGCGTCAGGGATCCAGTGTTGCTGTGAGCTGTGGTATAGGTTGCAGACGCAGTTACGAGCCGTGTTGCTGTGGCTGTGGCTGTGGCTGGTGGCTACGATTTGATCCCTAGTCTGGGAACCTCCATATGCTGTGGGTGCAGCCCTAAAAAGCCAAAAAAAAAAAAAAGGAATTGTTGTTTCTCTGAAGAAGTTTTTGTGTTGTGTTTTTATGTCTGGACATGTGATATTTTGTGTTCCTTGCTCTCCCTGCACCACTTGTAATCAGATATTCGTTTGACAGATTCCTTCATGAACGCCCCTTTCTTGCATTAGGCAGTAAGTTTCCTCAGAGCAGAGACCACATCTGTCTGCCTCACCCCTCTGTTCCCGGCACTTCTCACAGAACATGTGTGGAGCAGGTCTTCACTGAATGTATGTTTAGTGAACAAGTGAGTGAATAAGAAAAGCACATGACTGATGGGCTGGTCAATTTCCCTTTTTGTATGAGCTGCTAGAAAGCTCAGAGCTAGATCTGTTCACCCCTCATATGTCTGTATTTGCATTAGCCTCCTTCTTAATACACTTTTATGTCTCTACCTTTAGTTTCCTTTTTCTTTCCCATCTACTTCTGAGTTAGTCTACCTGGCTCTATTTTATGAATCCTTGTAAACCATCTTAAATCCTTTGTAGAACAAGGAGGTGATAAACACATTTATCAGAGCTTTTTTATATGTATTTAAAATCTTAACCCTAAACCCTCTGCCAACAAACACATTCTATTATCTGTAAACTTAAGGATAGCTGAGATTTGCTCATTCCAGCACCATATTCATACTTGAAGTAAACTCAACCCAAGCCTAGAAGCACATGCAGTGTGTCATTTCAGGCAGTGCTGTATATTTTGTGACAAGCACATTTCTAATTGGATGAAACAACTGGGTGGACAAGAAAGAACATGGGGCTTGCTGCAAAAATGGTACGGATTTCAGATCAAAGAGTGATTTACCTTTAGTGGTTCTCCCAAGTGTATTGACAGCATGCTAATAATGGAAAGTTTGCTTCTACTGTGCCCTATTAGGGGTGGGGGGAAAGGGGAATGAGGGTGAGAGGGGGCCTAGGCAAGATCTTGGTCCACAGGCATTGAGAAAATCTGACCGCTTTATGGAATGAAAGTAGAACATTACAAAGTAGAAATATTAAATAGCCTAAATGGATTTTAAACATCTCTAACAGAGACTCTTCATGTCAGTGGGAGGAGTGACTTGCAAGTCTGAAACTTCACAGCTGTCTTCCCTCATCTGAACTCATTTAAAACATTTTCACTTCAAAGGTTACCAACTATTTTTCCCTTAAAATGAAACCTCATTTTCAAATCCTATTAGTCCCTCATCACACAAGTTCAATATCTCAGGGATCTCTACCAGCTCCACGCCCTGGAAGCGCAAGAAGGGCGTCCACCTCCCCCATCATTTGCTCCTGCTGGGATGCAGGAGACGACCCCCCCTCCTCATTTGGGGTTAGAAAGCACATAATGTCCATTTAGGAAACTGATATTTGATTTCTAGTATTGATAAGGTTCATTTGAGTCAGTTGAATCTTAGCCGACAAACTGCAAGAGGAGGGAAGAGTGGGTGTCGAGAAACAGATGGGTAATAATCATGTGTCAAAGATAAATGACAATTTTCAAAAGAATTTGATAGGGTGTGGGCCGGAGCTTTTCCCCCCTCCTTCTTCTCTCTCTCTCCCTACCCCCCCCCCTTTTTTTTTTTTTTTTTTTTTGGCAGGGGGTGGAGATTAGAGAAGAAGAGAAAGGGGGAGAAAACGCAAGACAATAGGCTAGACCCGAGTGCCTGATCAGCATCCTAAAGCAGTCTGCCCCTCCCTTCCCCCCAGCACCAGGTAGGCTGGCTACCGTCGCGATTTCAAAACAAGCAGACGCTGTCCTCCGCCTCTCGGGTGCCGGAGGGCCGGGAAGGGAGGGGGAAAGAGGGGAGGGAAGATGAAATCTAAGAGACGAACAGATTGGCCGGACCTAGTCGGGGACAGTGGCCTTTTTTTCCCTCCAGAGTGGTGGAGTGGCATAAAAACTCAACCCACTGGGGTCCGCTCACGTGCCCGCGCCCCCGCTCCCGGTGCAGGCGGCCGCCGACGCCGCACCTGCTCGCCCCGCAGCTGCGGCGGAGCGCGGCGCCTCAGCGATGGCGAGGCCGGGGGAGCGCGCGCCCCCTTCCCCGGAGGGCGGCGGCCGAGCGCGTAGAGGCGGGAAGGGCGGCCCCGCCCGGCGAAGCTCGCCGCCCGCCTGCCCGCCTGGACCCAGAAGAAAGCCCCACCTGTCAGACGCTGCGCTCCGGGCGAGTGGGTCCGGCGGTCCCCAGGCAGAGGCCAGAGCTTGGAAGCCCCGCTTTCCAAAGAACCTCCAATGTTACATCAGCAACAAAAACCTTTAGGTATAAAGCACAGCCGCGGGGAACGGCTGCATCGCAGACGCACTCACTAACAGACGCTCACCGTTCTGGACCAACCAGCTGCCGCTCGGTGGAACGATGCTGTAGGGGTCTCAAATTCGATTAAAATAAACAAAACCAAGGCCAGCCCACGGCGCCCACTCCCAAGACGGGCTTACCTCCTGCACGGCCTCTTATCCATGTCTGGTCTTCCACTGCGGGTTGTTGGGGTTGGTTTGTTTGTAGTTGTTTTTCTTTCTTGGATCTGCTCAATAAATGCACCCAGCTAATCTGCAGGGCAATGTTTTCTCCCCATCCTGCAGCCCCGCACTCGCCAGGGCTGCCTGGAATTCTGCCAGCAATGCAGCTTCTCCGCGTCAGCGGTAATTACAGACAACAGAGGCTGCTACTCCTTGACAAAAGGCTTTCGTTGCCCCTCGTCCCTTACAGCCCTGCTGTCAGAATTAAATCCATTTCCCGCACCAGTCGGGCAGGAAATGAGAGCTCTCTTGGCCGGGTGCGCTGACAAAAGAATGCTTGGCGGTGCCCACAGCGCCCCCTCTAGCGGTCCGCTTCCCGGCCACCCGAGCGAGGGCCGCGGTGCTGCAGTGCCCCCGCCCGCAGCCCGCCGCCCGCGCTGCCGCAGTCGCGCCGCCCAGACCTTCTGCCCACGGCCACTCCCGCACCGCGAGCTGCCCGGAACAGCCGAGAGCCAACGTGGGGATGTTGTTACTCGGAGGAAAATCTGAAACGTGAGCTCTGTTTAGAGGATGTATCCTCCTGGGGTTAAATAGGAAAAAGTCTTGTTCTTGTCTGGAAAGGACACCTTGCTTTGGGAAGACCAGTTCAGTTAGTGATTTTAATAGCAATTGTTCCACCGTTTGAACTCCAAGCCTTTTTTATCCCCATTCTAATGCTGATTCCGTTTTCTACAAGGGCAAATATTTGCTGTTGCCCTACCCTCCGAGGCTATGTATGGGCACAGTTCCCTCCAATTCTCACTACTTCCTCCCCTCACTCCCTCCTCTCCCCAGACTCCCTCCTCTCCCCAGACTCCCACCCCAGTGAGAACAAGTGCTTGGTAGACGGCCAACTAGATGGAGAACCAGAATACATGGTTACAGTCTCAGACCTCACATTAATTAGCTGTGTGACCTTGATGAAGTCACTTAACCTCTCTGGGCCTTACTGTCTTACCCTGTAAAATGACAGTATACCTAAGGCACCTCCCACTTCTACTTTCTGACGGTGTTTCTCAATGTGTGGCCCTCAGAGAACAGGGATGTCAAGAGGTAGCTTGGGATTTCAGACCCTCACAGTCTCCATCAGGTCCCCAAAGCTCCCCTAAATCAACATTCATGCTAGAAGTTTTTTTTAAATGTGATGGCAGGGCAAGTACAGCTTCTAGAAAAGCCTCTGGTCACTGCTCCCATCCAGATTTTCTGCTCCCTTGAGGTTCTGGGGCAACACAGCTGCATAAAAATCACCAGACCCCACTACAGTACTGCTGCTGAATCAGAATTTCTGGAGCTGGGCCCAGAAACCCAGATTTTTAACAAGCATTCCTAGTGATTCCTTTGAAAACTAATGTATAAGAAATGTCACTGTGGGTTCAATCCCTGGCCTCACTCAGTGGGTTAAGAATCCAGTATTGCCGTGAGCTGTGTTGTAGGTCTCAGGCACGGCTTGGATCTGGTGTTGCTGTGGCTGTGGTGTAGGCCAGCGGCTACAGCTCCTATTAGACCCCTAGCCTGGGAACCTCCATATGCCGCGGGTGCGGCCCTAAAAAAGGTGAGATAGCAGGTTTTGTAAATCCCCTTGGTCATGTTCATAACTCAACATTTTCTCTTCCTGGTATGTCCTTAAGCTTTCTCAAACTAATAATAGCAAACTCTTGTTGGGTCCTGCCATTGCATTTTGATCATTATCCTACAAGAACTCTACGAAGATGAAAATATTATTATCCTATTTAATAGATAAAGAGACAGAGGCACAGAGAGGTTAGGTAACTACCTAAGTTTCCACAGCTAGTAGGTAGCCAAGCCAGGATGCAAACTCAGGCACCATGGCTCCGGAGCTGCATTCTAACCTTACACATGGCCTCTCAGAGGAGACAAAAAATTGACTTTACAAAGCAGAACTAATCCTATATGGTTGGTAGAAATGTAAATTGCCGCACGACTGTGGAAAACTGCATGGGGAGTTCTCAAAAAACTAAAAATTGAACTATCATGTAACCCAGCAATTCCACTTCAGGGTATATATCAAAAAAAAAAAAAAAAGAAAGAAAGAAAACACTAATTTGAAAAGATACAGGCACTGCAATATTCATAGCAGCATTATTTACAGTTGCCAAGGCAGGAAAGCAAACTAAGTGTCCATCCATAGATAATTGGATCAAAAAGATGCGGTGTGTATATATTTATGTAAATACACACACACACATACACACACACACACACACACACACACACAGGAATACTACTCAGCCATAAAAGAAGAATGAAATTTTGCCATTTGCAGCAACATGGATGGATTTGGAGGGCATTATACTAAGTGAAACAAGGTGGACAGAGAGATAAATACTGTATGATATCATTTCTATGTGGAATCTAAAAAAGTACAAGAAACTAGTGAATCAAAAAAAATAAAGCAGACTAACAGAACAAGATAGTTGGGAGAGGGAAGGGGGAGAGGTGATAGAGAAGTAGGGGGGGAAAAGGGGGTTATTATGGGAATATACGAAATCATGTGTGTGAAGCTTTTGAAAATTATAAAGCACTGTAGAATTTAAAGAATAGTTCATTCAATTTTTTAAAAGTTTTTCCAAAGACTAAAAAAAAGGCAGACTAAGACACTAATAGAGTGTCTATTATAAAACTGATACACTCTCCTGTTCCTCAAAAAAGTGATTCTGCTTTGATTTTACTCTTCTAGTCATCAGAGAATCTTAAAAAAAAAAAAATCCCTTCATCTTCTTCCAGATGCCATCTAAATATGATATCTGAATCTGACGAGTGCCAGGAAGAGTAGCACAATTCTGTGGCTTTACAAATTGTTCAAATGTCAGATAGGAAACAAGACTTCATTGTATTAATTTCCATAATAATAGCCCATATGGTTCTGGAAGTTCTCACTCAATTCCAAATTAACATTAAAATCCAACAAAAGAAACCAGAACTAGTTGACTCCACAGAATATCACTAGAATTCAAAGTTCTCACTACAGAAAGCTTGAGATGCCTGGCCCTTAACCGGGGACAGGAAAGCATAGCCAACTCGACGCCAGACCCAGAAAATCACATTTGGCTGGCCTCTAATGGCCAGATAGTCTAAAATTAGACTTTCTAACTGATCTACGATAAAATTAATTCTAATCTCCAAGTTTCTTGACAAAAATGTTTCTAGCCAGCAATAGCTTGTAAAAAGAGCAGATGGCAGTGTTAACAGACACCTGCAGTGTCTAACAGACTTATATGGCAAGGAACTGAGGGTGATATCTGACCAAAAACCAACTAGAAACTGAGGCCATCAGTCCCAAAGTCCTAGATAAAATGAATTCTGCTGACAACCACATAAACTTGGAAGCATATCCTTCCCCAGCCAAGCCTTCAGCTGAGACCCCAGCCCAGATCAACACCTGCCTTGAGAGAGACCTTGAAGCAGAGGACACAGCTAAGCCAGGCCCAAGCAGGGCTTCCCCCTTTTTTTTGTCTTTTTTTTTTTGCCTTTTCTAGGGCTGCACTTGCGGCATATGGAGGTTCCTAGGCCAGGGGTCTAACAGGAGCTGTAGCTGCCAGCCTTCACCACAGTCACAGCAACATGGGATCCGAGCCGCATCTGCAACCTACACCACAGCTCACGGCAACACCAGATCTTTAACCCACTGAGCAAGGCCAGGGATCGAACCCGCAACCTCATCGTTCCTAGTTGGATTCGTTAACCACTGAGCCACGACGGGAACTCTGCAAGCAGGACTTCTAACCTGCAGGAACTGTGATATAATAAAGGTGCTTGGAGTTCCTGTCATGGCTCAGTGGTTAACGAACCCGACTAGCATCCATGAGGACACGGGTTCGATCCCTGGCCTTGCTCAATGGGTTAGGGATCTGGTGTTGCTATGAGCTGTGATGTAGGCTGCAGACTCGGCTCAGATTCCACATTGCTGTGGCTGTGGCGTAGGCCTGTGGCTACAGCTCCAATTCGACCCCTAGCCTGGGAACCTCCGTTGCACACCAGTAAATAAGTGAAACAGGGCCTTAGCACTCTCCAGAGCCACACATTCTTATCAACAGATTTCCGCAGGGCATGCTGGAGGTGCTGACACCCGGGGAATCAGCTCTCAACCAATGGCCATCAGGAGTTAGCAGGTAAAGAGCCTGGCTCCCCCCTCCCTCAGTGTTCCAAGGACACCTCGGAGGCGTTGTGCGTAGTCCCCAAGCATGGCTAAGCCTCAGCTGCCCACAGCAGTCACCCGCTCAGCATACATATTTATAGTCTGGGTTTTCTTCCCTGTATCATTTCCCACTCCCCTGTTGGTGCTTCCTGGGCTTTGCCTCCCAAGTAAAGTACAGATCGTGGCCTACTTTTAGGAAAATCAAATTTAAGACAGGAGAGAAGGCAGATTCCCTTCGTGGCTCAGTGGTTCATGAATCTGACTAGGAACCATGAGGTTACCCTCTGCACAGCTGGGCCTCGGGGTCAGAGCCGCCGCACTGTCTGTAGGACTGAGACTGGAGCCCCAGGCCCTGGACCCAGTTTCGTTCTCTGTCCACAGCCACAGGGTCGGCTGAACTTTCGTTTGTTGGAGGAGTGGTATCTTCAGGGGATCTAGACTTAGAATTTATCATTGGTTTTGCTTTGAAAGCACTGTCTCTCCCCCTTCTCTCTTGTCTTTTATTTTTTTAATTTTTTTGTCTTTTTGCCTTTTATCTAGAGCCGCACCCATGGCATATGGAGGTTCCCAGGCTAGGGGTCCGCCACAGCCACAGCAATGCGGGATCCGAGCCGTGTCTGCAACCTACACCACAGCTCACGGCAATGCCGGATCCTTAACCCACTGAGCAAGGCCAGGGATCGAACCTGCATCCTCAAGGAGACAAGGGATCCATCCTCAAGGGATCCTTAACCCACTGAGCCCCAGCGGGAACTCTGGATGCTACCTTTTTAAGAAGAAGAGATGTGGACACAGAGTGACGCAGAGAGGACAGCCACCTACAGCCAAGGAGAGAGGCATCAGAAGAAACCAGCCCTGCTGACACCTCAATCTCTTGATCTCAGATAAATTTCTGGAGTTCGAACCCCCAGCTCCCCCCGACTCCTTCTGTGGTACTTAGTTATGGAAGCCCTAGAAAATGAGTAGCCTCCTCCCACCCAGGGTCGTCAGGCAAACAAATGGGACGCCAAATGAAAGTACTTCCAGTCTTATTAGTGATTAAAATGAGGCCACCAGCAACTGGCACCCCAGCCGTGTGAGGGAAGAACCATGTACCTCCTGTGATTGGTGTGGAGAGGCCCTGGACTCCAGAGGAAAGGCAATCCTTGCTAAAAAGTGGTGAAGAACCTGGCTAATCGTGATATGGGGCTTTGTCAAAGGTAGAACTTGCAAGTGACGATGCTGGACACGTAGCAGAGATTTTTAGGCCAAATATTGAAGGTACCACCTGGGTCCACCTTGCTGCTCATAGTAAAATACAGAGGAGAGAGGTGAAACTACAGGAAGACAAAAGAGAACCAGAACTTGGAGAGCTGGAAAATTCTCAGCCTATCTATATTGCAAAAAGGGAGAAAGCTTGCTCTGAAGAGAGCACTAAGAATATAGCCAAACAACCGTTTGATCAAGAGATCATGGGTACAGCTCGTGGACTTCATCAACCATCTCAGCAGAATCTAGGAAGACAGGTGGGATCACACTAGCAAAAACATTGCCAGTTTGAACTAAAGAGGACAGAGAATGAAGAATGAAGAATGAAGGTGGTCAGGACGAGACCACAGACCTAAGTCAGTTGCAAACAGGCGCTATTATTTCCAGGAAAGGGAATGACCCACAGGCCATCGTTTGGGCGGCCACTTTGACTGCAGACCCAGAGGGTAAGTCTGTTTCCTGCTGGTTTCAAGAGGGCAGACCCACTGCAGAGAGATGTGTGGGGTGATGCTGCCACCCTAGGGGACCTGGGAGATGGGACAATGAGCCAAGGATGATAATTCTGAAACCTTAAAGTGTAATGAAAGTTACCTTGCTAGGTCTGGGGCTTGCTTGGGACCTCTCACCACTTTGTTCTCATTTCTCCCTTTTGGGTTGGGGATGTCTAGCCTATGCCTGTTCACCATTGATTTCAAGATGAATCATACCCTGAATATCATCTGTATGTGATTTAGATGATACATTTTTTTTTCTTTTTAGGGCTGCATCCACAGCATATGGACGTTCCCAAGCTAGGGGTGAATTGGAGCTACAGCTGTGGCCTGTGCTACAGCCACAGCAACGTGGGATCTGAGCCACATCAGTGACCTTTCAGCAATACCAGATTCTTAACCCACTGAATGAGGTCAGGGATCAAACCCACAACCCTCACAGACAATATGTCAGGTTCTTAACACGCTGAGCCACAATAAGAACTGCTAGATGATATTTAGATGAGACTCTGGCCATTAGAGTTGATGCTGGAACAAGTTAAGACTTTTGGGGGAGCTCCCTTCATGGCTCAGTGGTTAATGAACCCGATTGGGATCCATGAGGATGCGGGTTCAATCCTTGGCCTCACTCAGTGGGTTAAGGATCCGGCATTGCCGCGAAATATGGTATAGATCGCAGACGTGGCTTGGATCTCGTGTTGTTGTGGCTGTGGTGTAGGCTGGCAGCTCTGGCTCCAATTCGACCCCTAGCCTGGGAACTTACATATGGCCTGGGTGCGGTCCTAAAAAGAGAAGAAAGAGTGAATGAAAGAAAGGAAGAAAGAAAGAAAGAAAGAGAGGAAAGAAAAGAGGAAGGAAAGAAGAAGGAAGAAAGAAGGGAGGGGGAGGAAGGAGGGAGGGAGAGAGGAAGGAAGGAAGGAAAGAAAAAGAAAGAGAAAGAAAGGAAAAAAAAGTCTACTGGGGCTGTTCGAATGGGGAGTTAGGGGTGGAATGCTATGAACTGAACTGGGTTCCCTAAAAATTCATACATTAAAGCCTCAATGTGACTGTACTTGGAGACAGGGCTTTTAGGAGATCATAAGGTTAAATGAGGTCATAAGAATGGAGCCTTAATCCGATAGAACTGATGTTCTTATAAGAAGAGGAAGAGAGACCAGAGTTTGCTCTCTTTCCATCATATGAGGACACAGAAAAGGCAGCTGCCTGCAAGCCAGGAAAACCAACCTCACCAGAAACTAAACCCTTCAGGCCTTGATCTTGGACTTCCCAGCCTCCAGAACTGTGAGAACTAAATTTTAGTTAAGCTACCGGGTCTCAGAGTTCCCGTCGCGGCGCAGCGGTTAATGAATCTGACTAGGAACCATGAGGTTGCGGGTTCGATCTCTGGCCTTGCTCAGTGGGTTAAGGATCCGTTGTTGCCATGAGCTGTGGTGTAGGTCACAGATGCAGCTCGGATCTGGTGTTGCTGTGGCTGTGGCGAAGGCCGGCGGCTACAGCTCCGATTAGACTCCTAGCCTGGGAACTTCCATATGCCGCAGGTGTGGCCCTAAACTGCAAAAAAAAAAAAAAAAAAAAAAAAAAAGCTACCAGGTCTATGGTCTATGTCATGGCAGCGTAAGAGGATTGTACACTTTCCGTTCCTCCACCTGTAAGGCAGGGATCACTGTGCCTGTCTTGCAAGACTGTTGTGAGAACAAGTTAAAGTATGGAGAAGAGACCCCTTATTAAGGGCTGTGTCTTGGGGAGCAGTCATTGTAAAGATAAAGACTGCCTCTGGGCTCAAGGTGCTCACGCATCTAACCTGCACAGAGGTGCCATATGGCCTTACCTGGATGCATGAAATAGAGAAAGTCAAGTCAATCTGTGACATGCAAGACCAGGTAAAGGGTAATTGTTAAACTCTGAATTCTCATAATTTTTTTAAAAAGAGACTAGAAAACTTTCAAGACTGCATTTATTTGTCTGTAGAAGGTAGCCCTGGGCCAGCCTTTCCACTTTCCATACTTGAGGGAACCTGAAACAGAAGAGAGTCCATTATAAATGGCTAAAAGATAGGAACAAACAAAAAGTTAAAAATTAAATTAGTAGCTCAGTGGTAAGGAACCCGATTAGTATGCCAGTTCAATCCCTGGCCTCGCTCCGTGGGTTAAGGACCCAGCATTGCCCTGAGCTGTGGTGTAGGTTGCAGTCGCAACTCTGATCCTGTGTTGCTGTGGCTGTGGCGCAGGCCAGCAGCTACAGCTCCAATTCAACCCCTAGCCAGGAAATTTATGCATGCCTCAGGTGCGGCCCTAAAAAGAAGAAAAAATAATAATTAGTAATCAAAGATGTTTAAACTTAAAGACACCATTTTTTTACCCATCTATAATTTTAATAGATCTCATTGTTGGCAAGGATATGGTAGGGCTGGCACTCTCACGTAGCTGATGGTATTATAAAGTGGCACCGTGCATCAACCCATAAATTGTACCTACCTGTGACTCAGTTTCACTTCTGGGACCTTATCCTAAAAATAAAACAGAATACAGAAACAGCTAAACACATCAAGTTGTTTCCTGTGTTTATGAGAACAAAAAACTGAAAAAAAGTGTCCAACAATTAGGAAATTGTCCCATTTAACATACCATTTAAACTTGTTACAAGGATTTCCCATTGCGGCTCAGTGGTAAAATGAACCCAACCAGTATCCACGAGGATGCATGTTCGAACACTGGCCTCACTCAGTGAGTTAAGGATCTGGCTTTGCTGTGAGCTATGGTGTAGGTTACAGATACGGCTTGGATTCTGCATTGCTGTGGCTGTGGTGTAGGCCGACAGCTACAGCTACGATTCCACCTCTAGCCTGGGAACTTCCATATGCCGGGGTGTGGCCCTACAAAGACCAAAAAAGAAAAAAAAATAGAAAAAAAAACACGTGTTATAAAGATTATATAGTAACCTCTAAATGTGCCAATGGTAGAATTAAAAAAAAAAAATACAATGTTTACCCTGCAATAATTTAATTCAGTTGCATATGAAAAAATCTGCAGGCATATTAGTACACTTCCATATGTGGCTTTTTTAAGATAGTAAGATCACCTTGGTCTTCTCAGTTCTCTGAAATCTCAGCTTAAATCCAGGACTGAAAAAATAAAGTCACTCAAATCATGGTCAGGCAGTTCAGAAATTAAAACCAAGATGTATATTAATATGATAATGAAATACTGAGAGCAAATGCTTTAATTTAGCTTTAAAAAAAATTATCTACTTCCTAGTCCATTTACATTTCAAGGGTAAGCTTCATTAGAATGAAAGGTCATTAAAGGGTTTAACACTGTCACCCGCATCCCTCAACTCCAACCCTTCCTCCACTCACTGGATATTGGGCAACTTCCTTAGTTTGCTGACATGTAAAATGGACATAATTGTTAGTGCCTCACAGAGTGGTTATGAAAACTAGGTTAATATGTATAAACTTCCAGGAACAGTGCCCAGTGCAAAAAGTATCAACAACTATTTTTGAGCAAATCTTTTCCACTACTCATATCATCAAGCTTTTATTCTTTTTTTTTTTTTTAGGCCGCACCTGCAGCATCTGGAGCTTTCCAGTTTAGGGGTCGAATCAGAGCTGCAGCTGCTGGCCTATGCCACAGGCATAGCAATGCGGGATCCTTGACCCACTGAGCAAGGCCAGGGATCGAACCCACAACCTCATTGTTCCTAGTCGGATTTGTTTCCAGTGTGCCATAATGGGAACTCCTATTGATGTTGTCTTATTCTCACAGTTCATTTTAAAATGTTGGCCTCATCTAAGTCAAAGAGTTAAATGTCCAAGAAGAGAATGGCCTGAGGAACAGAAACGCAGCTTGCTGCCCAGCAACTCTAATAAGGTGGGGATACTCCTGCTGTTAGTTGTATAGCTGGATAATGTGGCATATTAGCCACGGAGTCAAGGCTGGAGGGATGGGGGGGCGGGGAGGGGGAGAGTAGATACCAACCGCAAGGCCTCATTCACTCAGCTTTAGGGTTCAGTTCCAAGCTTAACAACAGTCTGAGAAGCAAGGCTCTTGTTTGAAAGAGGCCAGCTTTGTTCAAAGGGTGAACAAGGAACATGCAGCTCTGGCGGCCGGAGCTCAGACGCTGCTCATCAGGCAGTCACAGAGCGGGGAGGAGGAAGGCAGGGCCTGGGAGGACTTCCTACAACCCCAGAAAGGGATGGGATGGAAGCGGCAGGAAGCAGTTATTCCGGGGCAGGGGCACCAGTGTGTAGAAGCTGCCTGATCCCCGGGACCAGCCCCTGTGCCCGAGGCCCTAGACCCAGGGGTGGGGGAGAGTTCCAAAGGTGAGAGGACCCGAGAAAGGTGAAGCAGGATCGGAGCAAGGCCAGGATCTGTGCCCGCTTCTGGGGATCCAGCCTCTCAGAGGGGTTTAGTGAGCACTGGCTGAGGGACGGCCTCAGGAATACGGGCCTGCGGGCATCCGCACGTGGGTCCTGAATGGTGTGGCTTCGGGAAGAGACACCACAGTGGGGCTATGCGGACGTCAGCCCAACAACACCTAAGACGGGGGCTGAGGACTAGCTGGGTCAGAGGTGGGGACACAGACACAAGTGCTCCCACTGCCGCCTCCGCAGCGTGCACGCGCCCCACGGCACTGAGGAGGAGGGGGAGGCGGGAGATGGCTTAAGCCACAAAGGAGCCCCCACAGGGAACATTCTGAACATTGAACCAACTGTATTTACTCAAAGAAGACAGACTTTAATGGGGCAAGATAAAGACTTTTCCCATCATCTGAGTCACGAGGGTCTTAATGGGTTCTCAAGACCCAGTGGAGTACAGTGTGGAAAGTAAAGTGGCATTTTTCCCATCTAAACTGTGCTCTGTCAGCACTGCTTCAGTGTATGAAAACCCAGCCCGCACACGGAGATCAGAACCCAGCCTTGTGGCCACAGCCTTGCTGTCTCCTATCTGGAGGGAGAGCCATACAGGTGATCTTCCAGCAAACGAATGAGCAGGGTTTTGGCCGCAAAACCCTGTGTGGTCTGTCTCTTCCCTTGGGGACATGGGCGGACTCTGCCCCTCAGCTCCTCTCACCTCTGAGCACCCGAAGGAGGGCTGGCCCGCCTTCCACACCAGAGCTGCTGGAAGGACAATTCCTGGAGGGAAAAACCTTCCACAAAGGAAGAGAGTGATCCAAAGAGGACCAGAAGAGGTCCCACAAAGAACTGGGTGCTATTTCTAACCCCCTTACCCTCCCACTAGAAGGTCTACCTTTAACACTGTGTCTTTGGAGTTACCCATGCCCTGCTCTGGATAAGCCGCGGGCGAGAGCGAGGGGAGAAGGTGGAGGCAGGAGAACACACGAGCCTCCCTCAGCGCTGGCTTACATGGTCTGGGCCTCAGTGGTTTTCCGAGACCACCTGCCTCCGAGGACCTTCTCAGAGGAAGGTCTTCCAGAGACCCTTCCATTCAATTCTGGCGCTTCTCCTCCGTGTTCACGTGGGACCAGGGAGATGGACTTCTCCTAAAGCTCCTAAATAATCCCTCCAAAAGTCCAGCCGGATAGATGAGAACTTCAATTAACTGAACTACCAGACTCATTACATGTCAGAGAAACAGAAATTTCTGGCCTTCTGAGATGAGGCTGAGCTCACTGCCAGGTTCAGGAGCACATGCTGGCGAGAGAGCTCATCAGACATTCCAGCTTTCCTGTCCACACACACAAACGCATGCAGCCTGCTTCTGTGATTGATTCACTCCTTCGTCCCCACAGAAAAAGCTGAGTTCCGACAAAAGACATCTCCCTCTTTGATTTTCACCAAGAAATAAGAACTTGCCTTCCCTCTAATATATTGTCTTCGTACTTGATCAGACTGGGCCTCTTCCCTGGGTGCTGGCTAGACCTCCTCCTGAGTAGCTGTAGCCTGGGGGACGTTCCACCGGTGGTGGCACTACTCCCAAGTTAGAGGGGTCCTGTACGGCATGCCCCAGCTCTCAGCGTACCAAAGTTCCAGAGAGAACGGCCAGCATCCATATCATCAGAGCAGCAAGCCCCAAACCCCCAAAGTTTAAAAAACAATAATATCCCAGAGCCAAATGCAACCACTCATGCAGCCTTCCCTCCGCATGAGTCCAGGGCTGCAAAGTAAAATGCCTGCACCGGAGACGCAGTAAGAGGGAGTGGGCACTGACACACTGAAGAGCAGCACCCACCCCACCAAAAAGGCTGTTAGATTTTTAAAAAATACTCTGCTGGCTCATCAGAATACACCCACTAGGCCAACCATGAGCGCTGGGGCAGATAAACATGCTTCCCAAGGAAAAGGTTGGCCCCCTCCCCACAGCACTGCAGTGGGATTTTTGCTGTCACACACATATAGCCACTACCTGGGGGAAATATGACATGGAAGATAGAACACAGAGGCTTCGGGGCTTTCCCAGGATGTTAATAAATTCACCCCAACTACCCAGGGCATCCCACTTCGATGAGCGTAAACTGCTATTAGAAGAAATGTCCCCAGTGGTTAATTCCACACACAGATTCCTACAACTCGCAGAGAGGGGTCAGGGAAACCTACCGCAAAGGCTTCCTTCTTGCAGATGCTCTTTCCGAGGAGCACTCCCATGCTGGGCCAAAATTTAAACGTGTGTGATGGCGGCACACCCAGGCCCCATCCTTCAAAGCAACGGGACAAATCAAAATCTGCCCCCTTTGCTAGGATGCAATGGTTAGAAAACAGCATCGCTTCTATGATGTCACTGCCAAAGAGGCATATCTGAGTCTAATCAGAAGGGAACAGACAAACTTGAATCAAGAAACACTCTACCAAGCAATGGGTCTGTAGTAGCGAGAGGTGTCCAGGTCAGACAAATTACAGAGCGGCCAAGGACTTGTTCCAGGTCAAAAGGACAGGACGACTAAATGCAACACCTGATTCTTAGCTGGGCCCTTTTGCTGGAAAGGAGATTTTGAGAGTGCTGGTGACACTTGAATGGGGCCTGAGGATTACATGGCAGTAATGCCACGTAATCCCCTGATTTGGCAGCTGCCCTGTGGTCACACAGGACAGTGTCCCCATTTCCCATGTGTAGTAAACGCACACTAAAGTCACTAGCAGTGATTAGACATCAGGTGGCAACTTGCTCCCATATGGGTGAGGAAAAAGTTTTTTGTACTGTACTCACAAACTTTCTATAAGTTGATTGTTTTCAGATAAGTGTTTTGGATTTTACAGTGAATCATCTGAACATCAAAAAATGAGAAAGCTTTAACAAAATTAATGAAACCTCAGAATGCTTCTGCAAAAAAAAAAAAAAGGCACTCTACATTCAGGCCTTGGAAGTCACACCAGACAGAAGTTACATGCATGTGTAAAAATTTCAAATACATGATAACTACTTTGTTCATTCTAAGAATTAGCACACTCTTCCAATTAACAACTTAGACGTGGTTAGCTAAAAGACTAACAATTTAGTGTCTTGTTCCCTTTTCCAAATATTTCCAGCCAGGACTTTCCCATTTCTTACCAGAAAATGATTGTCCCCACTTCAAATCAATTTACTATAAGTTGCTAAATTCCAAGATCAATTATCCATGGAAAAGTAGGACCTCCTGTACGTCCTTAATGCTGGCAAAGGTCTGCTCTGTACCAGGCCCAAGGGAACTGGCAGGGAGGACTAGCCAGGTAGCTCACCATGAGAATGACATGGTGACGCTTGCCTGATGAGGACCAGTGAGGATTCAATGTGAGCACAACTCTTGCCTTACTATCTAACACATCGAAAGCACAGTTGTGGAAGAACTACCAGAAATAAGTTAACCAGGTTCAAGGCTCAGTGCTCTCTTTCCCTCATTCTCAGTCACCCCCGTTAGCTCATGTAGTGGCCTCGGGAATTCCGTCTCCTGAGAGTTTACAGGAGAGGGAAGGTTATCTCTCAAGTGGCCAGAATCGGAAAGTCTAGACTGAGCATGTGCACAAGTAGAATCCCGGGAAAACAGTGGTCAGATCAGAAACGGGAGCCAAGGCGAGCCTGTCAGCAGAGCCTGTGAGAGCTCAAACCAGAGCGGAGCGTTGGTGAGAGCTGGGTGAGAAAAGCCAGACCACCTGTTACAAACAGCAGCAACGCCTGTGGCACGCCGGAGTACTCACCAATCAACCCCGTCTTAATAATGCCCAAGTGAGCACTGACAGCCAGTGACTGTGCTGGACTCTTCACTGACAGGATGTCGTGTGAACCTCAGTTCCTTTACGTAGGTGCAATCATCATTCCCATTCTGCAGACGGGGAAACCGAGGGTTGGAGAACTTTAGCAGCTTACTCAAGGTCAGACAGACAACGAGTGGTAAAACCAGGGTTTGAACCTCAGCATTCTGTCTCCAGAGCCTGCACTCAACTACTATTAGAAACCTCCTCCCATCTCCAACCATCACGTGCGACGCCACGGTCCCCACTGTTCTTGCACCACACTAAGCAACTTGATTGTCACAGCATGCTCAGTTCCAAAGTCCTACAAGCCTTTCTTGCTCTGGTAGCAATCATGCTGCAGGATGGAATGAAGGGTCTTGTTAGTGTAACACTGAGACACAACAAGAGCAAAACATCCACTTGGAGAAGCAAAGTGCTCCTTTCGATGGCTTTGGTAGTTTGGCAAAGTAATAAGAGCTATTACAATAAACCCCTTTGTTATTACTTAGAGAATGCACTCTTCCAACAAAGCCAACTCAAAAACAAATGTGCATGTGAATGAGAAAAAGAGAGAGAGAAAGAGTGTGTGTGAGTGTGTGTGGGTGTGTGTGTGTGGGTGTGTGATGACCATGCAGCTTTCTGGAGGGCATCTATTTATATCTACTTGATGTACTAACTAGGATCATTAAAATTTAAGCTGTATTGGGTGGTTCTGGAGGAGCTGCCTTCCCCTGGAGCTGCTTTTCAATTTACTTGGGAACATAACAATAGATCTTTCAAACTTGTGAACTTCTCCTCCCCACCTAGGTGCTCTCACAAAATGATGTTGTTTCAATCATGTTTTAGCCTGGAAAGTGCCATATGCCTCAAGGGATGCTTTCTGAGTTCATGGACATCTACATGGCTATTTAAGAAGAAACATTTTACCAGACATCTGGTTGGGGAGATAACTCCCATAGTAGACTTCACCCTCTGGCGACAAGTGTGTGCCGAATCACCACTGCCACCAACTGCCCAGGACCCTTCCTCCTCATTCTTCAAGCTCACAGGACAGCCAGCGTGTTGGATGATGTTTCTGGGTAGCTCTCTAGCCAAGGGTATATGTGGTTCAAAAGTATTGTTGCCATAGCTCTGACGACCTGGGTCTTGTTTCTAGAAACCACATTTAGTTGTCAAACAGCATGATATGACACAGTATAAATGCTGTGTGATTGGCAATTGCTTTAAAAGGTTATCAAATGGAACAGATTCTATATTTTATAATGAATGCAGCACAAAACAAAGCACTTTTTTGTGCTTTGTTTCACAAAACACAATCCACATGCAGGGTAAAATTAAAGCGGCCACCTGCATGTGACCAGATATGACCATGCCACAACCTAGCCATCCAGTGGGGCCAATAGGACAATCCATTCCCACCAGAGCAGAACGTATCCTCCCAGTAGTCACCTAGGCAGGACTAGCAGGCAAGGAAGAAAAAACTAAAAGTTAGCATTACACACCCAGCTCTTTCTGCCCTAAATTTCTAGGATGAGTATGTTTTTCTTAACTATCCACCCTCTCTTGTCCCTAAACATAATACACTGCTACTCAGAAAAGAGCTTCATTGCTCTAATAACTGTTCTTCTTCCATCCTTTGGATCCTTCTTTCCAGTCTCAGACTTCCAGGTTGAATGGACTTGAGTTTGCCGCTTCTCTCTGCTTGGACAGATAGTTGCCAATAACCCACCCTCAGCCCACCGCACGTTGGCTCCCTGCCACTCCTATCCCACAGCCCGCTTGCTGGACCAGCATGTCTTCCCGGGCCCTCCGCAGCTTCTCACACTACTTCCCACCCTGGGAGTCCCAAGCTTTCCACCTCCTCCCCGACTGCAAGACCCATCTTGCTTCTCACCGCTCTTATGGCTCCTCCTTCTCCGGTCCACGGTGTTGCTTAGGGCTCATTCCTAATGCCTTTTCTCTCACCTTCTACTGCCTAGTGGACACCCCTGAGTTATGTGGCCAGTAATGGTAGTGACACTGTGGTGCCTCGTAGTTTACAAAGCAGGTTCACTTATGTTATCCCACTGAATGGTCACACAACCCTGTGAGACTGGCCTCACCGGGCGATCACTGGGCTGGCCGGCAGGGTTGTCCCAGGGGCTGGGGGGCGGGGGAGGGCTCTACCAAGGGTCATGCCTCTTCCTCTCTGTGACCTGTTTGATGTATGTCCTGCTTCAGGAACACCACCAGCAGACTGGTCTCCTGCCCCTGCTGTCAAAGTCTATTAAAGGTTAAGCAGGTGGGAGCTAGATGCCCCTGGACAGTGACAGGAGGTAAGGATACGGATGGTCAGGAACTTGGCTCCAAAGCTCGCCCACACCTGGATTCAAACTCCAGTCCTGACGTTTCTTAGCTGTGTGGCCTTTACCTGTATTTTGGTTTCTTCCTCTGTAAAACCAGGATCAAAAATAGCTCGGGGAGTGTCACAAACTAACTACAACAGATGTACAAATTGCCTGGCACATAGAAAGGGCTCAATAAGCATAGGCGGGTACTGCTGTTCTAACTCCTTAAACCGTTACCTCAGAGTCTTGGGCTGCCTCCAAAACATCACTGAGAGCTTGTATATATTCAGCTGCACCTTTAAGGATATCAACTTTGCTAGGCTTCCTGCTTTGGGGAAGAAATGGCACCAGTGCCTTCAGTTTGGCAAAACCGCGGTTGAGATTTTTTATCTGGAAGGCAAAAAGGCACAGTGACACAGAGATAACTTGTAAGACATCGCCCCAGACCACAGAAGAGATCGTGAGCGCTTATTTCCACAGCTCCCATGTCTGGGCGGTGACTCTAAGCAGGCACGGGCCAAAGAGCTGCCGCAGAGTTCCTGTTGTGGCTCTACGGTTAATGAATCCGACTAGCATCCATGAGGATGAGGGTTCGATCCCCGACCTCGCTCAGTGGGTTAAGGATCCGGCATTGCCATGGGCTGTGGTGTAGGTCGCGGATGCGGCTCAGATCCTGAGTTGCTGTGGCTGTGGTGGAGGCTAGCAGCTGCAGCTCCAATTAGACCCCTGGCCTGGGAACCTCCATATGCTGCGGGTGTGGCCCCAAAAGACAACCAAAAACCAAACCAAAACAAAGAACTGCTGCTCCCCTGGCAGTGTGGTTCCTGGCAAAGGGAGAGGGAACAGCATGAACACGGCACCAGGTACGGATGGACTGGAAGGGGTTCCTGCGTCTACAGTGGCCTCTGCCTCTCCCTCTAAGAGCAGACCCACTGCAACATAGAGGCAGTTCCAGCAGCAGCTAAAAACCCAGTCAGTACATCAGGACTTAAAACTCAGCTCTAGAGGTTTGTTCTCTTTTTTTAAATTGAAAAAAAAGAAAAAGTTCTTATGTAAGTGTCAGATCACTTTAACCGGCTCTAAATACCGTTTAGCTTTACAAAGTGTGTCATATTGCCAAGCCTTGGTGTCTCTGCAAAGTGACTACTACTCACCTTGCAGTGGTGTAGCTTTTTTTTAAGAGTTATTAGGTGACATAATTACACATCAAATACTTCTTCCTGGCACATGCAAAGTCCTCAATAAGTTGTGCTGATGATAATTAACAAAATGTACAAACACTTGTCTATTCAAGTACGGTGCCACCAACTCTTCAACATCGTTCCCAGCTGAGTTGATGATATAAAGTGTTAACTCCAGAGAGTGTGCATGTTGGTGAGACTTGAAAGGTAGATAAGTACCCTTTTTTTTTAATTTTTAACCTCCAGGGTCTAATTCCTTGGCTCTGAAGGCCTGGCACTCAAAAGATCACCCCCCTCCAAGGGGACACAGGCCCTCAAAGAACTGGCTCCCACTACACCTCAAAGCTGACATACTAAGATTGAGAGTCCCTCCCACCCCACATCAAAGTGGGCAGTGGACACAACACCATGACCAATAAACTTAGGAAAATACTGAAATTTAATAATCAAAGAACTACAAATTAAAACAGAAATTAGATCCTGTTTTTCATAAACCAAGGTGGTAACATTTTTGTATTGTTATACCCAGCACGAGAACTGAAAAATGGAGCAGTCCTAGATCTTGTAGAAGGAGGTAAAAATTAACCAACTCTTCTAGAGAGGAGTTGGGCAACTCGTTTCAAAAGTCATGAGATCGTTTATAACCCAGTAATTCTACTTCTAGCATTTTGTTCTAAAGAACTATCAGACACGCACATAGATCAATGTACCAGTAGAAAGCTGCAAAAAAAGCATACATGTCCAGCACTAGGGGACTGGATGAGTTATGGCCCATTTATATGCTGGACTATGCAGTCAAAAGCTGTTCTTAGGAAATGCCTCATACTCTTCAAATGCTTAGGAATATGAGGAACTGCCTTTGACAATGTGAAGTAAAAAGATAAGATATATACTAGACAATAACAATTCTGTAAGGTTACGTATACACACAAACATAACTAGAAAAAAGTCCAGGAAGATACCTGCAAGAATAATAATTCAAGTGTGTCCCCCCTGCCCCGTGGCACAGTGTGTTAAGAATCCAACTGCAGCAGCAAGTGTAGCAGCGGAGGTACAGGGCTTGATCCCCGGCTCTGCACAGTGGATTAGAAGATCGGGCATTACTGCTGCTGCAGGGAACTTCCATATGCCATGGGTCTGGCCATTAAAAAAAAAAAAAAGGATGATAGTTCATGACAAGAATGATAATTCACGGCAGTTATGTTTGCAATATAGGTGTTTCCCTTTTTAATCCTTTCTCTATTTTCCAGGTAAGTTAATTCCACATTATAAAGAAGAATAGGTCATTAGTTTTTAAATAGCAGATAACAGCAGGACCAGTTTTCTGCAAGAGGCAATTCTTTCCAGGTGGGACAGCCCAACTTAAAATGCCAAATGTTGGATCAGAATCCTGCTTAAGGACCCATCATATCAGATCACAGAGTTATCTTAAAGTGCTCCCAGCAGGAGTTCCCGCCGTGGCTCAGCGAAAACGAATCCAACCAGTACCCATAAGGATGTGGGTTCAATCCCTGGCCTCGCTCAGTTGGTTGGGGAGCTGTGGTGTAGGCCACAGAGAAGGCTTGGATCTGGTGTTGCTATGGTTGTGGCACAGGCCGGCAGGTGTAGCTCCGATTAGACCCCTAGCCTGGGAACTTCCATATGCCTCGTGGATATGGCCCTAAAAAGCAAAAAAAACAAAAAACCGCCTCCCAACTTTATCTTAGGTCTATTATCCTTGCTTGTTCCTTTCTCCTCACACCCGTTCCCAAGCAAAGCTCTGAGTTAACTGACTGGAGCTACATTTCCAAGAGACCCAAGAGTGTGCCGGAACAGCCCCCAGCAGAAATTCCTCCTCAAGTCCCAGGCCGGAATGTGCGCCCTCCCTCTTGACAACCGCTCACGCTTTATCTCCAGGCGCGCCCCTGCAGCCGCTGCCCAACCCCAAAACTGCAAAAAGGCAGAAAGGTTTGGGGCCCTAGTTAGCAATACTAAATTCTACCAGTAGATGGCGCTCCGACTCCGCCCGCGGAGCATCCCTGCTGGTGATTTACGTGTACCCGCCAGACTGCACAACAGCCACTTTCTGTCTCCTGCGAAGGGGTTGAGTGGGAGTCTGAGTGCACACCGAGGAGTTGTAATTCTTTGCTTACAGTTAAGGAATAGAGTAACTTCCATTAGGCCCTCTCTCCCTCCCCCCATTGGTGCTTCGAGAGCAAGGAAAAGGGGGCCCCAAGCACCCATGCAGCTCAGGAGGCGGAGAGGTGTCAGCCACTGCCGCACTCTGAGGGTTGAAAGCACCTGTCAAGGGGAGACGTTTCTCAAGTTGTCAGGGGACCCCTCGGCCCTCCCCAAACCCGCTTCCTGCACGGGTGCAAGGGGGTCGCGGGTGAGGCGCCGTCCCAGCGCGGGTGGAGGGGAACACGAGCAGCCCTCGAGAAGTCGAAGTCGCCCCGTGCCCTGAGGGCGGGGAGTGGGCGCCCCGAGTCCCAAAAGTGTCAGGAGGGGGTGGTGACCCGGGGCGGGGCGGGGGGGGGTGGCCCGGGAAGAAGGCAGTCGGGTCCCGGGGTGGGGACCCCACGGGGCCGGCGCTCACCCGCTCGCGCTCCTTGGCGTTGGCCACTCGCCGCCGCTCCAGCACCAACTGCAGGTCCTCAGTGGACGAGTAGCCGCCCGACGGCAGCCGCTTGAGTCGGCAGATGGCGGCCAAGTGGGGCAGCGGCCCGAACTGCTCCCGCAGCGCTTCCTCCAGCACCTCAGCCGGCGGGGTGCGCAGGAGCGCGGGCGAGGCGTCCATGGCGGCGCGCGGGGAGCGGCGGGCTGCGGGGCCTGACTTCCCGGGCACCTGCGCCTACACGGGGCCGGGGACGCGGGCGGGGGCGGGACCACCTGCCCCAGCCCCCTGCGCTTGCGCACCTGCCCGGCCGAGCTGGGAAGCCGCCCCGCGACCCTCTGTTTAACGAGCTCCACAGGTGATTTCTGTGAAGTCTGGATGAAGCCGCTGGCTCGCAAATCAGGCGGCACACTGGGGTCACCTGCGGAGTTTTTAAAAATCCACATGCCCGGGTACCAGGCCCGCAAATTCTGATTTAACCAATCTGAGTCCGGGCCTGAGCTTCTGCAGAATGTATGCAAACACGCATATAAACATATATGCGTCTACTAGGAAAAAAACTTGATGGATACACACAAAACTTTTTTTGCGGGGGTTGGTCTATTCAGGGGCGCACCCGTGGTATATGGGGTCCCCAGGCTAGGGGTCTAATCGCAGCTATAGCTGCTGGAGCAACTGGGATCGGAGCCGCGCCTGCGACCTACACCACAGCTCACGGCAGCAACGGATCCACTGAGCGAGGCGAGGGATCGAACCTGAGTACTTCTGGATACTAGTCAGATTCATTTCCGCTGAGCCACGACCGGAAACTCCCAAAACTTTTTAAAAATTTCATCTTGAAGTAAATAAGAGTGGTAAGGGCAGTAGCAAGGAGGTCCTGTGGTCTCTTCACCTAGACTCTCATATTTGCTCCATCGCTCCACTTCTCTCTAGAGAATAGTCCCATTTTTCAAAATTCCCTTTCATTTCCTTAGTCTTGCCCTGTCTTCATGACATTTGACAGTTTCAGAGAGTAGATGCCTTGCAGTCTATAGGATGTCCTTCAACCTGGGTCTGTCCAGAGTTTCCTCATGTCCAGACCCAGGTCCTGCCCTCTTAGCAGGGACACCAGAGAAGAGATGAGGGCTTTTCTCGGTGACTCCCATCACCTGTCCCGCTAATGGTTAACCTTGATGTTAACCTTGATCCGTCAAGGTGATGTCTTCCAATTTCCCTCACCATAAATTGACATTTTTTCCCTTTTGATTGATAGATATTTTGTCAGTATCCTTAGCATCTGCTGCTGACTCCTGCCTGAATTAACAACCACTCATAATGACCAAATGGTTGGCGTCTTCCTCTGGGGAAGAGCTCTCCCTTCTCCTCAGTTATTGATTCAGTTTGTGTTTATGTCAGCATGAGCTCGTGCACTCCTATTTTTTATTCAACAAGATGTAATTTATTCGTATTCTTAATTTTAATGTTCAAGTTGTCGCAGGTTTCACCTGTGGGAGCCCCTTCAGACCAATTCCTCTGTCCTTTGGACATGACTCCATCATTCTTTGAGCACTTTCTGGCTTGCATGAAAAAGATACAGCATATTCCAGAATCATCTCGAATTTTCCTAACCCTGCCCTGGAATCAGTCAATTCTCCTTTTAGTGGAAGCTGGGATTTAGAAACTAAGTTTGGATGCTTGAGAGTGTTCACTCCTTTGGGAGATGTCATTGCTTCTAGGCTTTTTTTTTTTTTATGGCCACACCTGTGGCCTACAGAAGTTCCCAGGCTAGCTGTCCAATCAGAGCTGCAACCGAGGCCTATGCCACACCAGATGGAGCCACATCTGCAACCTACGCCACAGCTTGCAGCAATGCCAGATCCTTAATCCACTGAGCAGGGCTAGGGATCAAACCTGTATTCTCACAGAGACAGCATTCGATCCTTAACTTGGTGAGCCACAACGGGAACACCACTTTTAGGCTCTTTTGCAGACAAGAGATACACATACACAAGCACACATGCATATACACACATACAGCTAAATCTATGTCTCTCTGTATAGATGGATGGATATGTTTTAAAGGCATAACTTCACTCTAATACCTGTAATTCCAAACCCAGACCTTAGATTTCTCTCTAGTTTCTTCCCTTCCTTATTTGTAATTCTCTTCCCCAACAGTGAGAAACTTGATTCCAGTTACCCTTGGTATATTTACCTATTTTCTCAGTTCTCGCGTACAACTAAATTCTTAGCCACGTCAGACACCTACTCAGCCCCATCTCCTCCTCAGCTCCCACCTTGGCCTCTGCCTTCCAGGGAAGGGCCAGGGGAAGAGAAGAGATCACACCAAATGCTTAACTGGGGTTCCCCTGAGCGGGCCTGGGAAGGGGGAGATTGGATCTGTGCATCCCATCTTCTGGGTGGTTTGCATCATCATAGGAAGCATGGGTCACTTGCACAACTTTTAAAATATATTTTTGGGAGTTCCCACTGTGGCTCAGCAATAAGGAATGCCACCAGTATCCATAAGGATGCAGGTTTGCTCCCTGGCCTCACTCTGTGGGTTAAGGATTTGATGTTGCTGTGAGCTGTGGTGTAGGTTGCAGACTCGGTTTGGATCCTGCATTGCTGTGGCTGTGGCGTAGGCCTGTAGCTGCAGCTCCGACTAGACCCCTAGCCTGGGAACTCCCATATGCCATGGGTGCAGACCTAAAAAACCTAAATAAATAAATAAATAAAATATATTTTTAAGAAGAAAAATAATTTTGTTTGCTCTAAGTTCACATGGTGGTGTCGGCTGGGAAGCAGAGAGAAGGCAGCAAGAGCCAAATATCTGGGGATGAAGCTTAAAGTGGAGATGGTTTCCCCATTTACTTAACTTGAAGCATCAGTGACTGGCATTATTCTACTCTATTGCTGAACCCTGGGATGGGCAAGCTAGTGTGCTTCAGGAACCCAGCGTGAGAACCCCAGACTTCATTCTTTCAGAACTGCTCGCCTCCATCAGCTCCAACGATAATGTTCTGGCCTCTTGGCTCTTTCATACTTAAACTGAGCCATCTGTTCTGAGGGAGAGCAATCACATAAACCAGTTTGAGCTAAGGTGCGGACACCTTGCCATCACCCAAAGTTGCAAGAGCCCAATGAACAAAAAAGTTTTTTTGTCTCACCTCTGACAGCGTAAAAGGCGTCGGTCAATGGGGCACCTCGGCTTCTCATGATCACTCAAGGGCTTAGATTCCTTCCAAATCATTGCTCCTCCTCATTGCTGCTGGGTGTCATTTCCCAAAGCGGCGCTATCCTGTTTGAAGCGTCTGCCATCCTGGTGCCTGGCAGAGGTCAACTTGGCTGCGGCAGAGTTCTCAGCCAGGGTTCAGAGCGGGGTCGGAAACTCTTCTGGTCGTTCCAGGCAGATGCTGACGGGGGTAGTTCAGGGATTTAGGTGCTTATACAGTCATGCGAGGCCTGGAAGATCAGGAGAAGCTCTGTGTTCAAAGACACACCAGCCGAGTGGCAGCCAGGCTGCTCCTGCAGCTCCTATTCAATCCCCCAAAGCCGGGAGAGGGGCCCAGGAACAGGTGGCAGAGAAACCCCACGTCCCCATGCCCTGGCTTGTCTGCAGGAAACAGACAGAAGGACAGGGAGGGGCGCTCTGCCTCGCTTCCCTGCTAACAATATCATACACTGACTCTAACTAAATCATATTCATTGGCATCCAGAGCCCTGGGTAGAAGGGGTTCTGGGGAATGGAGCTTCAGCGAGGACCGGGGAGCCTCTCCATGTTATCTTCTACCCCGAGACCCAGAGTAGTTGCCCCAGCAGGTTCCCCTCATTAATCTCTATCTGTTCATTACTGTGGGACCCACTTGAGAGGAACACCCCCTCCTGATGGGAACACCCATCCCGGGTGCTTGGAAGCCCGCACCACACCAACCAGATCGTGGCTCAGACACAGGTCCCTTAATCTCCTTAGTTCAGCCAAGACATGAGAGAGAGGACAAACAGCTTCAGTAAGAGGAGGCAAAAATGACATATTAAAAGGGATCAGAAACTGTAAAAAAGGACTTCCCTTTGTGGCTCAGCAGGTGAAGAACCCTACCGGTATCCACGAGGATACGGGTTTGATCCCTGGCCTCCCTCAGTGGGTTAAGGATCCCACATTGCCAGAAGCTGCAGCGGGGTCATGGATGTAGCTTGGATCTGGTGCTACTGCAGCTGTGGCGTAGGCCAGCAGCTGTAGCTCTGATTTGACCCCCAATCCTGGGAACTTCCATGTGCTACCAGAGCGGCTCTAAAAAGGAAATACAAAAAACAAAAACTGTAAAGAGACTTGTTTGCATTGCCCAGAATTCCTACCCAAATCAATCTGGCAATTTCATATTATTCATATTCATGTAAATGTTTACTGTTATTATTACGTATTATTTATTACATAGTCTGTATTCTTCTACCTCACCCACATTCCCGGGAATTAGACTTTACTCCACGTATGAATGGGAAAATCGATGCCAGAGAATCTGAATAACTAGTCAAGGTCACACTGTCGGTCAGTGGCAGCGCTGAGCCTAGAGCTCAGGTCTGCGGTCTCCACAGCAGTCCTTTGTCCTTGAAGTCTGAGCGGCCTCCATCCGGAGGTCTCTGGGCCCAGCCCTGTGCTTCCAGTTGACCTGGTCCTCCAGCACCAGGCCCTGCTCCCGGTGCCCCACCTCACCTCCCTTGACTCCTCCTCCACCTCTTGGGCGTGAGCTGGGATTAACCGCTCGGCCACATGCCCAGCAGGGGTAACAGTGGGTCAGAAATGCTTCTCCACCAACAGCGGAGAAGAGGAACAGACCCACAGGCTTTGTCCCCAGGAAGCTGCTTTGAAAGCTCATTTCCTCACAGGGACCCTCAACTCAAGCCCTTTTCGCCTGTGCCGCTGGGCTTGGGCCCCATTCAGTAGCCTGGAGCTCTCACCAGGCGCAGAAAGACACCTTAGCAGCCTCGCAGAGGAGTAGATGGAAGCTTAGGACCAAGACTCAAGCTGGGTACAAGGGTCCATCATGGGCCCAAGAGGAAGAGCTTCTGCAGAACAAGGGTTCATAGGACCTTTGAGCAAGTCATTCAGACCCCAGCCTCACCTAGCCTTCTATTAAGCAGGGATTATAAGAGAAGTTTCTCAGCTTTGTAGTGAGGAGCCCATCAGGCCATTGGCATAACAATAGCAGCTAATGTTAGCATTGTTAGCTGCTGGGGTCCTGGTGCTGTATATTATTCTAAGCATCTCTTGCATTAACTTTCTCAATCCACTCCACAGCCTCAAGAGGGAGGGGCTAATTTATTCCCAGAAGAGGAAACTGAGACACAAAAAGTCAGGTAACCAGCTTTTCCAGACAGACAGGGGCAATGGACGCCAGACAGCCTGGCCACAAAGCCTGGGTCTCTACCCATGAACCTCTCCTGCAGCTCCCAGTACAGTGGCAGTGACGGCTAGGATAGCAGTGATGATTTATGAACCAGATGGCACATCGAGAACCTCGGTTATTGTACGAAACAAATCCTAAGTGACCCAGGCAGAGGGGTGTTCTGAGCAACAGTGCAGAAGCTGCCATCGGAGCTGGTGGAGGAGCTCTGAGGTACAAGGCTCCGTCTCAGGGACCTTGCATCAGAGGTGTCACGAGATGCTCATTGGGCCCACTTTGAAGAGGGCCTAGAATCCCAGTCCTGGGCTCTACACAGGTGGGACTGGAAAGTTCTTGTCAGATCTAAGAAGGGTAAGATTGCAACAAAAGCAGGACTCTTGGAGGTTCAAGAGGAAGTGGGGTGCAGGCTGCTTTGGGGGAGGACAGGGGGAGCTGAGGGACATGGCTGTGCAGTGGATACCCTCCTGCATGGGACCTTGTCCTTTCTTCTTCTTTTTTTTTTTCTTTAAAGGCTGTACCCGCGGCATATGGAGGTTCCCAGGCTAGGGGTCAAATCAGAGATGCGGCTGCCAGCCTATGCCACAGCCACAGCAACACCAGATCCAAGCCACATCTGCTACCTATACCACAGCTTGCAGCAACACCAGATCCTTAACCCACTGAGTGAGGCCAGGGATGGAACCCACATCCTCATGGACAGTATGCTGGGCTCTTAACCCGCTTAGCCACAATGGGAACTCCCTTGCCCTGCCTTCTTGAGGCCCAGCTGGTAATCCTTTTATTCTATCTTAAACCACCCTTCCAAAAAGCAGGCCAGGCCTCCTCACTCTTGTGTGATGCTTGCTGGGCATGAGGCTTTCCCTGGCAGTGGGGGTCCCTGAGGTTGTTTGGTTTCAAGCTACAGGAATTGCTAATAGCAGATGGAGGCAGAGCCACTTAAACTTGACCCTTATAAGTGAGAGAAACCCAAAGGGAGGAGATCTTTCTGGTAGGCATGGCGTAGGCATATGAGGTACTGGGCCAAGACCCAGGCCCAAATCTGGGCATGTGGGATCAAGTGTGATAAGAATTCCGGAGCAGGGAGAGCTGAGACATTATTTGGTAGAGGACATTTGGAGTTTCCTACTGTAATAAGTAGAGGTACATTTTCCTCTAAACTAGTGACCTCCGTCATCCTCAAGATGCTATGACATCTTCCTCCAAAATGTGTTCTCTCTCCTGACTGAGAAATGGAGAAAACCAGTCCCGGGAGGTCATTTCATGACAACCGAAAAGTCTGTGGCTTCTCCCCAGGCCAGAGTCAGGCTTGCCCCTAAACCACGAAGTGTAAACCTACCCTCATCAGCTCGGGTGCTCACTATGAGAAAGACAAGAAACCATGGCTCTGGGAGACGCAGCTGCAGACACCAGGGCGGGCACACCCCGTATGCTGGCAGTTGTCTGTCAGAGCCTACTCTTGCCACCAAGGCAATCCATGTCACTGAGAATGGCAGCTGCAGAGGACTGTGGAAGCAGGACGGGACAAGCACCTCAGGGTGACAAGCTGACTACTTCCCCCAGGACAACTGCAGATGTGTTCTGCCTCCGCGGATGGCTCCGCTCGGTCTGCAGACAACTTGATTCCTCTGCCTTTCTCTTTTTTGGGGAAATTGCAGCTTTCAGAACCTCCTCAAGAGGGGAGAAAAGGCCAGCCCGGGCATGAGAACTGACCCTGGAGTGTGCGCAGGAGAAAGCCCTTCGTGTTTACCTGTTTCTGGCCCGGTGGCTCTAGGCCACAGACCATGGGTGCCCAGATTGCTGATGAAGAGCAGCTTGCTCCCCAAGAAGGTCCCAGCCCCAGGTTTGAAGGACCACAGGACTCCTTCCTGGGGCTGTGAGAAGGGGGTGGGTGCCCTGACTACCTCTCCTCCCTACTAAAACGCCAGCTTCATGAGGGCTGGGGTTTTTCTCTGTTTGGTTCACTGTCAAATCACCAAAATCTAGAAGAGGGCCTGGTACATAGTAGAAGCACAATAAATCATCCTTGATTGAATGAATATGGATAAGAACTAAGACTCTTCAAGTAGATTTAATGGTTACAAATCTTTAGACCTTAAACAGGTATAACTGAAATACCCAAAGCAAAAGCTATTGTAAATCTGAAAATGTGGTGAAAGAAGCAGAGGTAAATGTTAAATGTGGGAGAATTAAAATCCTCTTAGAGAAATTTATAGGTTGAGTAGACAAAATGTAAATGTGCATGTAGATCATCTGAATGCTGAAAATTACAAGCCAAATCTAATAAATATGCCTATGGAATATCTATAAAAAGGGAGCATACACTAGGCCACAAAGAAAATCTCAGTAAATTCCAAGAAATTAATACATATTATTTGATGCTGATTTCTACTTTTCTTGGTGTAAGCAAGGAAAACCCTAAAACAAAGAATAGAAACACATACAAAAAAAACCCCAATAATATATACACACGTGGGTGTATATATATATATATGTATATGTATATGTATGTATACACACATATATATGTATATATACACATATGTGTAATACATATATACACACCTGTATATATACTGTGTCTGTGTGTGAGTATATATATATATGCACATATGTAGCTATAGATGCAAAATATCAAGAAATAAACTATCAGAAAATCAAATCCAGCAAAATATTAAAAGAATACCATAATTAAATAGGTTTCTATTCAAAAAATACAAAGATAATTGACTGTTAGGAAATTATTGGTATAATTTATTATGCTGACAGATAAAAGGATAAGATTTTTATTAACATTTTGGTAGATGCTGAAAACATATTTGACAAAATTCAGTATCCACCCCTAATTTAGAAAATAACCTCTGATGATTTGGAATTAAGGGAAATTTCCTTCACTTTATGAAAGGTAATTATCAGAAATCAACAACAAGAAACTTAGTGCAAAACTGTAAATAGGACTTCCCGTCGTGGCTCAGTGGTTAATGAATCTGACTAGGAACCATGAGGTTGCAAGTTTGATCCCTGGCCTTGCTCAGTGGGTTAAGGATCCGGCGTTGCTGTGAGCTGTGGTGTAGGTCGCAGACGTGGCTCGGATCCCGCGTTGCTGTGGCTATGGCGTAGGCCGGTGGCTACAGCTCAGATTAGACTCCCAGGCTGGAAATCTCCATATGCCATGAACGCGGCCCGAGAAAAGGCAAAAAGACAAAAAAAAAAGTCTACAGTCAATAAATGCTGGAGGGGTTGCAAAGAAATAGGAACACTTGGTGGGAATATAAAGTGGTACAACTGCTATGGAAAACAGTATGGAGGTTCCTCAAAAAACTAAAAATAAAACTACCATATAATCAGCAATCCCACTCCTGGGCATATATCTGAAGAAAACATAGTACAAAAAGATACATGCACCCCTACGTTCATTGCAGCACTATTTACAATAGCCAGGACATGGACGCAACCCACATGTCCATCGACAGATGAATGGATTAAGATGTGGTACATATATACAAAAGGAATGCTTCTCAGCCATAAAAAAATATGAAATAATGCCATTTGCAGCAACATGGATAGACCTAGAGATTATCAAACTAATAAATCAGAGAGAGAGAGACAAATACCGTATGATATCACTTATCTGAGGAATCTAAAAAAAAAAGATTATACAAATGAACTTCTTTACAAAACAGAAACAAACTTACAGACTTCGAAAACAAACTTACGGTTACCGAAAGGGGAAAGGTGGAGGGGAGGAATGGGTTGGGGGTTTTACACCGTTTTATAGCAAATGGATGGTCAAAGGGGACCTGCTGCAGAGCACCGGGAACTCTATTCAGTGTGCTGTGATAACCTGGGGGAAAATGGACAAGCGTATAACTGAATCGCTTTGCTGTGCAGCAGAAATTAACACAGCATTATAAATCAACTATACTTCAATTAAAAAAAAAAAATTAAAGGCTGGGAAAATCCAGTTCTGGCCTCATCTGCAGCAAAGGAAGTGCAAGGAACACCTGAGGTGGCTGTGACTTCCTAGGAATTTGCGCCCTTATCAAGTCCCTGTAATTTGTTTGAAACTTCAGCTCTTTTTCAGCAAACCAATTAAAAGTTCTAGCCTAAAGCCCTTAAACAAAAAGATATGCTTGTTTCAGGACAGAAGGGCCTCTGAGGGAAGGAAAATGAGTCCAGGGAGAAGTGGGCGTGATGGCTGTCGCTGTCGCAGACAAGTCCAAACTTTCGTTCATCCGAGCATTTATTGAGGACCTGCTGTCTGACAGGCCCATGTCGGTTGGAGCTGATGATTGTGCTGGGTCATGTGACATAAATACATTGGAAAGATTTTTTTTAAAAAAAAAAAAGGACAGGGCAGGTAAAACAAAGGCCGAAGGGAAGGCCCCAGAGAACAAGTTGAGTTTAGAAGCTCCCTGCGTCTTGGAGAGATGGGTCTCAGCTCCCGCCTGCCCTCAGGCTACATCTGGCCCTGGGGCTTCTTGCAGACCCACTGGTGAAGGGCGGTACAGTACATGTCATTCCACTTGCGCTGGACCTGGACACAGTCTTCCCTCTGCCCGTTCTGGTGTAGCCAGTTGTCTGGCTGATGCTCGTTCCAAAATCTGGAAACAAGAGGGCTTTATTCTGCTGGATGAAGGAAGTGTTCCTTCCCCCTGCTGTGGCACAAGGAGATGGAGTGACACGGACCCATCATCCTCTGATAGCCCAGGACAGGTCCAAGGGGCCCTGAGGGTGGCCCTGCAGAGATTGTCCCTAGTTACTGAGAATGGAGGCGTCGGAGGGTTGTCTACAGCGGCAAGTCCCCACCCCAGAACTCATATTCAGATGCCTTTGGACAGGGGCAGGGCTCCTGGGGACCAGCCCTAGGTAGGAGGGCACAGGATAGGCAAAAACAAACAAAAACAAAACAGCAAGATGCACCGACAGGCTGCCTGCCAGCCCCACACCTGTCCTGTTCTGATGCCCCCATTGAGGGGTCCAGGTGAGGATCACGGCTCTGCTGGTGTACACACACATCACACACACACCACACACATCTCACACACTCCACACACACACACACACACATATATCACGCGCGGTCATACATACACACACCTCATACACACATCACACATGCACACGCCATACACGTGCATCACAAAGAACGCTAACACTTACTGGGCAGGGACACACACCCAGGGCAGAGACGCACAAGAGTCTCTAGCTAGACCCGCCCAGGACAGTGCCTGGGAAGGCACCAGATAGTGGCTGAACTCACCCTCTGCTCCTGGCACCACTGAATGGTGTCCCATCCGTCCAACGCCAGACGCCCTCGGAACCGCTGTCAGTGAGGCCAATCCAGTAGTAAGAGGCACTTGTGAACTGTGTCACAAAGGCCTGTGGACCAAAGGCAGTGTCGTGTGTTCTTGCCTGCGTTCACCAGGCCGGGTGGAAGAGGACTCCAGGCCGCACCCTCCCTCATCCCGGGGACATGAAGACCCCTCTTCTGTTGGATCTGGGCCCCCTCTCTATGCCTCTCATGGTTTTCCAGATCTAGGGCAACCGCCTGGCCCCTCAGGGGAACTCCAGCTTCTCCCGTGTTGACCTGATGACGAGGGTGGCTTTACTGGGACAAAAGACAGACCTGGCTAGTTTTTTAAGATGAGGTGTTTTACGGAGTTCCTGTTGTGGCTCAGTGGGTTAAGAACCTGACTAGTATCCATGAGGAGAAGGGTTCGATCCCTGGCCTCTGTCAGTGGATTAAGGACCTGGCATTGCCACAAGCTGCAGCATAGGTCGCAGATGCAGCTCGGATCCCGCATCACTGTGGCTGTGGCGTAGGCCAGCGGCTGCAGCTCCGATGCGACCCCTAGCCTGGGAACTTCCATATGCCACAGGTGCAGCCATAAAAAGAAAAAGGAAAAAAAAAAGATGAAATGTTTTACAAAATAGCATGTCCTTTGGCAGACATTCAAGAACGGTCTCAGGAGAACTACGAGGAATGGGTAGATCTGTCAGTTAAATTTGACCAAACTTGAGTGGTCAGTAACCTAGTCAATTCTGATAAGTTTTGGCATATGTGCCCCTCTGGGGCTATATTGCCTTTGCTGGTACGCAAGTTTTCTGCAGCCATTAGATGAACTGACCTCAGATGAACTGAGCCATTAGATTGACAACTAGAGAGGACGCCTGAGAGGAAAACGAGGAACCCGGGAGGGACGGATGCACCCAGCAGGCGAGGGGCAGTCCCCTGGTGCCACCTCCCTTTGCCTCCCTCCCTGCTGACTCCCTGGGTGTCTCCCTCAGTCACTGGAGACCTTGGGGTTCTCTGCCTGTGTCTGTACCTCTAGTGCAAGATGCTCATCAGAACTCAGCAAGCATTTGCTCCTCAGCCGACAAAGGGGACACGAAGGTCTGTGCCATGCCCACTCCAGCAGGGGAGGCCGAAGCACCCAAGTCCCAGATCCCACCCCAAGCCCACAGCTCTGACCTGCTCCTCCTCGGAGGTGACCGAGGCCAGGTGGGCTCCGTGGGACACGCAGAACTGCTCAGCCTGCGACCAAGACTTCTTGAAGTGAGAAAAGTAATACAAGTTCCCATTATAGGACTTCCAGCCTTGCAGGATCAGCTGGAGAAGTTGATCTGGAGCAAAAGCGGGGAGGAGAGAGAACCAGGGGCTGGCTGTGGATCCTGAGCTCCCCAGGGACTGACCACTGAGGGTCGAAAGCTCATGCTTGATGCCCGAAGCTACAGGGGCAAAGTCTCCGGGTGATCCTGACACACTGTGAAGTCTGAGAAACAGTGGTCCAAACTGAGGATTGGCAAATTGCCGCCGGCCAGTGGCTTCTTTTATAAATAAAGTTTTATTGGAAGGCAACCTCGCCCTTTCGTTTACAGATCGTCTTTGGCCGCTTTATCACTATAGCAGCAGAGACACTGCAACAGAGTCTTCAGTCAAAAGCCCAAAATATCCACTATCTGGCCCCTTCAGATAAAAGTTAAACTAATGGTTCTCAGCCCTGACTACCCATGAGAGCCCCCTCAGCAATTTTCTTCTTTTTTTTCTCAGTCTTTTCACCCGAGGCTTGTGGAAGTTCCAGGGCCAGGGATCAAACCCAAGCCGCAGCAGTGACAACGCCAGATCCTTAACTGCTGGGCCGCCAGGGAACTCCTAGGGAGCTTTTTAAAAAATTGTGCTGCCCAGGCTGCATCCCAGACCCTTTCAAAAAAGTCAGAGTTCTGGAGGGGGGTTCCAGGCATCACTTTTTTAAAGCTCACTGGATGATTCCAATGTGCCCCCAAGGTACACTCTACACCAAAGCAGTAGCAAGACATAAGAAGGAGTTAGGAGGATAGCAGGGGGACAAAGGAGAGGCATTAAGAAAGGAAGACTCGGAGTTCCCATTGTGGCTCAGTGGAAACGAATCCGACTAGGAACCATGAGGTTGCGGGTTCAATCCTTGGCCTCGCTCAGTGGGTTAAGGATCCAGCGCTGCCGTGAGCTGTGGTGTAGGTTGCAGAGGTGGCTCAGATCCTGCATTGCTGTGGCTGTGGCATCGGCCAGTGACTACACCTCCTGTTAGACCCCTAGCCTGGGAACCTCAATATGCCGCGGTGCAGCTCTAGATGAGGCAAAAAAAAAAAAAAAAGAAGACTTCTGTAGTTCCCATCATGGTGCAGAGGAAACGAATCCGACTAGGGACCATGAGGTTGCGGGTTTAATCCTTGCCCTCACTCAGTGGGTTAAGGATCTGGCATTGCTGTGAGCTGCTGTATAGGTGGCAGATGCGGCTTGGATCTGGCGTTGCTCTATGGTGGAGGCCAGCAGCTGCAGCTCTGATTCGACCTCTAGCCTGGGAACCTCCATACGTCACAGGTATGGCCCTAAAAAAAAAAGACAGAAAAAAAGAATAGATTATAAAATATCAGATCACAGTCATGCAGTAAAAGTTCTGGGGTTTTTTTGGGTTTTTTTTTTTTTTGTCTTTTTGCCTTTTCTAGGGCCGCACTCGTGGCATATGGAGGTTTCCAGGCTAGGGGTCTAACAGGAGCTGTAGCTGCCGGCCTTCGCCACAGCCACAGCAACGCGGGATCCGAGCCGCATCTGCAACCTACACGGCAGCTCATGGCAATGCCGGCTCCTTAACCCACTGAGAAAGGCCAGGTATCGAACCCGCAACCTCATGGTTCCTAGTCGGATTCGTTAACCACTGAGCCACAACAGGAACTCCAAGTTCTGTTCTTTGAAGTGTGTGTGTGTGTGTGTGTGTGTGTGTGTGTGTGTGTGTGCATGTGTGTGTGACACATCATTATACTGGGTCATGTTGTAAAGTGAATTTCATGCTGCGGTTACATTCAAAGCCATTTGAAAGCCACCACTCTGGCCCCTGCTTACTGTACTTTCAGCCTGAGCTTCATCAGCTGCCCTCTTGGCCACAATCCAGTCAGACAGAACAGCCTGAAATTTCCTGAACCTCATGGTGTATATTTTCTCTAACTTTTTTTAGGGCTGCACCCTTGGCATATGGAAGTTCCCAGACTACGGGCTGAATTATAACTGTAGCTGCCGGCCTCTGCCACAGCAATGCTGCTGGATACTTAACCTCTGAGCGAGGCCAGGGATGGAACCCACATCCTCATGGATCCTAGTTGGGTTCCTTACCGCTGAGCCACTATGGGAAATCCAGTTCATATCTTCATTCCTGTGACCTGCTGCTCCCTTATCCTATCTGCTTGGCCACCACCTACTGGTCTTGCGGGACTCAGTCCAAGGGCTATCTTTCCATCAAAGCATCTTTTGATCCTTTCTCCCCCAAAAGATGTCCCTTCCCCACCTTGGAAGATCCTTTTCTACACCAGAGGACATCGGCCCCCAGAAGGTCCCTTCTCTCCCTTCTTTTCACTCCTCCTGTTCCCAGTTTTGAGAACTGCTCCCATCATAGCTCCTCTCCACGTGTCTTTCATGCAGGGCTGCTCCACAGCTGGTGAGCTTCAAGGGTGGACGTCGCATCTTATTCATCTTTATGCCCCTGACACGTACTAGGGCTTCAAAAATGTTTTTGTCAGGGAGTTCCCATCGTGGCTCAGTGGTTAACAAATCCAACTAGGAACCATGAGGTTGTGTGTTCGATCCCTGGCCTCACTCAGTGGGTTAAGGATCTGGTGTTGCTGTGAGCTGCCGTGTAGGTTACAGATGCGGCTTGGATCCCGCGTTGCTGTGGCTGTGGCTGATTAGACCCCTAGCCTGGGAACCTCCCTCCATATGCCGCGAGTGCGGCCCTAGGAAAGGCAAAAAAAAATAAAAAAAAGTTTTTGTCAGATGAACTCATGGATGCTGGGCATTTTGGTCCAGGCTTTATCTGGGTTAACTCATCTGGTCCTCGCTGTGAAGCCAATGTTATTGTCCCTGCTCTGCAGGTGAGAAAAGTGAAACTCAGAGGCGAACCACCTGAGCAGAGGCACAGCATCGGGACTAGCGGGGAGGAGAAATAAGGCCGTCTGGCCCCACTGGCACACTCTGTCCCCGTTACACACCTCCACCAGACGTCGGTTGTCTCCCGAATGTTTGTTTTGTCACTCTAGCCAGATGATAAGCAATTAGCGGGCAGAGATCATGCGGCTTTTGGTGGGATCTGGCCCCTCTCCAGCACCCACACTCCTTGCCATGCATCCCACGAGGGGGTGCACGTTCAAGTAAGCAAAAGACTGAAGGGCCAGGAGACTTCACCCTCCCTGGCGCGCCCAGCCGCCACTTACTTTGGGTCCTCTGGAGCTGCTCCTGCGAAGCAGAGGGTGCGCGGACGGTCTCCAGCCGACTCTGCTCCTCCTGGATTCTCACAGTCAGGGTCTTGGTGTTCTCTAAATCCCCTTTTAACTTCTGGAGCTCAGCCTTGGCCTCCTGCAGACTTCTCTCTAACAGACTGGCCCTGGAATGTAAGGCCATGGCATCCTTCATTCCTCGTTTTAGGGTCTGTATCTCTTGGCTGGCGTTTCTCAGAAGATCGTTTAACATCCGAATCTCGGGATTTAAGGCAGTGGCACTTTCCAGGTCTGTTTTGAATACGCGCATCTGAGCATCTGTCTGCTCCAGGTGACTGTTTACTCTTTGGGTCTGGGCCGTGACAGTTTCCAGATCACTTTTTAATAGATGAATCTCATTGCTAGCCTTTTCCAGATGACCTCTTAATACCTGGATCTCAGCACTGGTGTTGTCTAAACTGCCTTTTACGAAGGTCTGGGTCTGGGAGCTGAAAGCGTTTGCACTTTGCAGACTTCCATTTAGCCTCTGCATCTCAGCAGTGGCGCCTTCCAAACTATTTCTTAAAACCTGATGCTGGGTCCTTAAATCATCAACGCTATCCAGACTGCCTCTCAACACGTGGATCTGGGCGTTAACATTTTTTAAACTACTGTTTGCCAGCTGGGCCTGAGCACTTGCCGTTTCCAGTCCTGCCTTCAACACCTGGATCTCCACGCTGGCATTTTCTAAGCCTCTGCTTAACATGTGGAGCTCCGTGCTAGTGTTTTCTAAGCTGCTTTTTAAGAAACTCTGGGTCTGGGAATTTAAAGCATTTGCCTCTTCCAGATCTCCCTTTAGCCTCTGGATCTCTAAAGCGGTCCCCTCCAAGGAACCCCTTAACACCTGGGTCTGGACACTCAAGGCGCTGGCATCCTTTAGGACGCCTTTAACCACCTCGATGTCAGCGCTGGCGCTGTCTAGATGACTCCCAAGCAGCTGGAGCTCAGAAGTGACATTGTCCACTCTGCACCTCAACGTCTGGATCTCCACATGGTAGGTGCTGGAATTCTCCTGTCTTTTAAACATCTGGATAGCTTGGTGGAGCTCCGCCCCCCTGACAGCGTGGTAGGGATCTGGAAGGAAGGAAAGGAGAAAGCAACCAAAGAGGCCCGTTACATAGGGAAGCATTTATGACACGGGCCAAGCAGAGTGATCTTAAAATTCCCAAGGGAAATGTCTACACCCCAGTCTTGAGCTCTCCTCGAACAGCTTGCTGCTCACTGTAGCCACCTAGACCCTGGGGATGGGCCGCACGAGAATGTAAACCGCAAAACAAAATAAAGACCTCCTTAGCTGTCCCTAATGACCTGGGAAGCAGAAGGACTAACATACTTGCCTACTGGATTATTGTGCCACTGTAATTGAACTTGAAAATAACTCTTTTTTTTTTTTTTAAGGGCAGCACCTGTGGCCTGTGGGAGTTCCCAGGCTAGGGGCTGAATCAGAGCTACAGCGGCAGGCCGACGCCACAGCTATGGGAACACCTGATCTGAGCCACGTCTGTGACCTAGGCAGCAGCATCCAGCAATGAGGGATGCTTAACACACTGAGCGAGGCCAGGGATTAAACCCACATCCTCGTGGATGCTGGTTGGGTTCTTAACCCACTGAGCCACAATGGGAACTCTACAAAATAACTGATTGTATCATTGAGAGCTGTTGAGGTTTAATTCCATTAAAATTTCACCATTATGATGAGTCATCATGATAAAGAAAATAGGTATGAATAAAGCCCAGATTTAGTCCTATATTACAGCCTCCTTTCAGGGATAGGGAGAAGAACCCAAGTAGGCAAAGACACTTTCTGGGGGGATTCTTGCCCTGTTTCTAAAGCCCTGCCTTAGAGTTCGCATTATGGGTTAGTGCTGATGAACCTGACTAGTATCCATGAGAACTGGGGTTCAACCCCTGGCCTTCCTTGTGGGTTAAGGGATCTGGCATTGCCATGAGCTATGATGTGGGTCGCAAATGCAGCTTGGATCTGGCATTGCTGTGGCTGTGGCGAAGGCCAGTGGCTACAGGCCCAATTTGACCCCTAGCCTGGGAACCTCCACATGCCACAGGTGCGGCCCCAGAAAGACAAAAAATAAAAAATAAAATAAAATAAAGCCCTGCCTAGTCAGCCACCAGGAAGGCCTTAGATCAATGGAACAGAATAAAGAAGCCACATATATATGGGCCACTGATTTTCACTAGAGATACAAGGAGAAAGGATACCTTTTTTCAACAGATGGTGCTGGGATAATTTATATCCATATGCAAAAAGAGAAACTGAACTTCATACCTTGCCCCATTACACAAAAATTAACTCAAAATTAGTCATAGACCTAAATGTAAAACCCAAAACTATAAAATTTCCAGAAAGACACAAAGGAGAATGTCTTTATGACCTTGGGAGAGGCAAAGATTTCCTAGATACAAAGCCAAAAGAAAAAAAAAGTTGATATATTAGATTTTGTCAAAATTTAAATCTCGTTAAGAGAATGAAAAGACAAGCCAAGGACTGAGAGAAAATATTTGCCAATCACATGGCTGATAAAGGTTAAAAAAGAGTACATACTACAGATCCTTTTACCTGAAAGTCTAGAAAAAGCTGAGTAGCCTATATTACAGCAAGTAGATCCGTGGTTGCCTGGGGCAACACGGGGTGCGAGTGATATCTGGGGGCAGGATGTTGAATATACTCATTATCTTGATTGTGATGATATTTCACGGACTTATATGTACATCAAAACTTACCAGACTGTATGCCTTAAATATGTATACTTTATTATATGCTTATTACAGCTCAAGAAAGCCATTTTCTGGCCACACCCATGGCATGCAAAATTCCTGGGCCAGGGATGGAACCCACGCCACAGACAGCAGTGACAACGCCAGATCCTTAACCCCCTGGGCCACCAGGGAACTCCAAGAAAAACATTTTATTTTTTTTAAAAAGAGGAGTTTCCGCTATGGCCCAATGGAATTGATGGTGTCTCTAACGTCACCAGAACACATGTTCCATCCCCGACCCGGCACAGTGGCTTAAAGGATCCAGCTCTGCTACAGCTGCCACGCAGGTGGAAACTGTGGCTCGGATCTGATCCCTAGCCCAGGAACTCCATATGCCTTGGGGTAGCCAAAAAATAAAATTAAAAAAAAAAAAAGCCTTTCTGTGAGGAGAGAGGAACCCACTCGCGGACCTAAAGGTACAGGGAGAAGTGTGTCCGTGGCCGTGGCCATGGCTCCCTGCCCCCACCCCCACCCGCCATGACTACACAGGGTCATGTTCCCTGAGAAACTGCCCAGTGTGTTGTCTCCCAGAACCACGGTTTGAAACTCTCGGAAGAAGACGTAAGCCTCCAGGGCAGGTCTTGGGCTCTGCAGAACTGAGACACCCCGTTCCCAAGCCAGCACGGTCCCCTCAGCGCTCAGCCTGGGGAAACGGGCCACCCCTCCCCCCAATCAGGGTTCGGGGGCAGGGGAATGGCACCCATGACCCCTCAGAGTTCCCCTCACGGGCCCCATCTCTTGGAAGACTCCCAGCAAAGGTCTGGTTTGGTCTGGGACCAGAGGTGGCGTGACCCTCCTGGGAGCGGGGGGGGGGGTTGCGCCTGGGACTCCTTTTTGTGCAGGAAGGAGAGACAGGCAGAGGGGTGCAGGTCCCCTAGGAGCTTACCCACAATGAAGAGAACCACGAGAGAGAAGATCACGGTCACAGCCACAAAGGCCACGGTGGCCTGCAAACGCCTTGGCATCTTGGGAGCTGTTGCAGAAGCCACTGCCGCCGAGCGGTCCAGCCCTGCAGGAGAGAAGCCAGGGTCCAGGAGAAGGGTATGCTGTGTGGGCTGGACAGGCTCAGCCCCTCGGACCCAGGCTCCGGCCCGTCCAGTGGGGCTGAGGACATGGGCCACGCTTACTGTGCGGCAGGGCAAAAAGCGCAGAAACGTTCGCCCGGCTCATGGAGGGTGCATTGTGATACAAAGGCTACCAGAGGACAGAGGAAGCGCACAGGGCCCAGGACCAGGCACCGAGGGGACAGCGGAGGTGTGGTTTGAACGAAAGTGGAAAGGAGGGAGGGACGCAGCCGGCACCCTGACCTCAGCGTCCCAGGGCCAGCCTTGCTCCACGCGTCCCAACCAAAGCGAGACTCAGCCTTGGGGAGGCAGCTGCCCCAAGCCGACAGCGCTCAGTCCTGGAGCTTCCCTGGGCTGGATTGGAAAGCCCCCCATGGGTGTCCTAAGAAGGGCTGCTCCTGGGAGCCTGGAGGTTGAGTGTACGTGGAAATGTACTCCAAGCTGGAGAGACAACAGCCCAGAGCTCCTGAGGCCTCGCGGGGCCAGCCCTACAGGCCGAGATGGGGGTCGAAACCAGGTCCTGGGGGATCCCATCATGGCTCAGTGGTAACAAACCGACTGATACCCATGTGGACTCAAGTTCAATTCTTGGCCTTGCTCAGTGGGTTAAGGATCTGGCATTGCCATGAGCTGCGGTATAGGTTGCAGAGGCAGCTCAGATCTGGCATTGCTGTGGCTGTGGTGTAGGCCGACAACTGTAGCTCCGATTCAACCCCTAGCCTGGGAACGTCCGTATGCTGCCGGTGCGGCCCTAAAAAGACAAAAACAAAACAAAACAAAAAACAGCCAACCCCCCAATTCAAATTCGCTCTTTCTCTTGCCAGGTTGCCGGCCCCCAGGACCAGGGTTGGGGGAGATTTCACACAGAGACTGGGTGTGGGCTGCAGCCGTCGGCCCTCACCTGACCCACCTTCCTCTCTGCCCGTCCACACTGGAGGCTGAGCCAGCGCTGAACCTGCCAGGGAGGGGCTGAGAAAAATGGGGGAGGACTGGGGCCCCAGTTTTCTCACCTGGGGAGCCCAAGGAGACGTTCTGCTTGTCTGTGCAGAAACGGACCACAGCGCTCATCTCTGCCTCCTTCATCCTCCAGTGCTGCTCCCCGCCGCGGGCTCCCCAAGGTCGTGGTCTGGGCTGGTGGCAGTGGGAAGCTGAGAGAGCCAGATTTATAGGCTTCTGGGTTGGTCCTAACCAGCCACGAATCTCCCTACCCTGCTGACTCTGCAGAAGCGCCCCAACTAGGCTCTTCCCCTCAAGGCTCCCAGGCGCCAGTCCACACCCCCCCATCCACTCCCCCTGCCCTCGGCCCTTGCCCACCCTCCCCATTTCCGCACCCCACTGTGACCCCAACACTAGCCTCTGGCCTGAGTCAGATACCTTTTCACCGCCAGTAAGGAGGGGGTCAAGTTTCCTCCTTAGCTTTGCAGAAAAAATATCCTTATGAGCCAAGGCTGACTTTTCATCCTAGACCCAGACCCTCTTACTAATAGGAGGTCAGGTAAGGGAGGGGACTGGGTCAGTGCAGCAGGTGTTTGTGGGGCAAAGGAAGAGCTGAGGTGACTCTGCTCACCTAGGACCTCACAGCTGGCGTGACAGGAAAGGGGCTGGTCCCTGTTCCAGCCCCAAGAACAGAGCTCCTCAAACCCTTGGAATTTTCAGAATGATGGGAAGTGTTTTGTTATTTAAAGCAAGCCCCTTTGAGAGTTCCCTTGTGGTACAGTGCGTTAAGGATCCGGTGTTGTCACTTTGGGGGCTTGGGTCACTGCTGTGGCGTGGGTTGGATCCCTGGCCTGGAAACTTCCACCTGCTGTGAGTGCAGCCAAAAAAAAAAAAACAAAAACAAAAACAAAAAAAACAAGCCCCTTTCAACCACATTTGAGTTTATGCTAATGAGGTGATTCAGAATAGACCCCCTAAATAGCTTCAGGAAGAAAGATAGTTCCAGAAAGACCAAACTATCACCTCTCTTATTGGGTTATAAAAGCTCCTAAACAGCAAAGGATATTCAAGGAGCTTTCAAGTAATTCCCTGGTTAGGCAGTTCTCTGGTGTTCTAGTGGTTAGGATTCAGCACTATCACTGCTGTGGCCCGGGTTCTATCTCTGGTCTGGGAACTGACCAGACCTCATAATATAATAATAATAATAATAATAAATAAAAATTAAAAACAGGAGTTCCTGTCGTGGCGGAGCAGAAACGAATCCTTCTAGGAACCATGAGGTTGCGGGTTTGATCCCTGGTCTTGCTCAGTGGGTTAAGGATCCGGCGTTGCCGTGAGCTGTGGTGTAGGTCGCAGATGTGGCTTGGACGCCATGTTGCTGTGGCTGTGGCCGTGGTATAGGCCAGCGGCTGTAGCTCTGATTGGACCCCTAGGCTGGGAACCGCCATATGCCGTGAGTGCGGCCCTAAAAAAAAGGCAAAAAAAAAAAAATGAAAATAAGAGAACAGTTTCCCAGCTGGTTCACACATCCCATGTACCAGAAGGGTGTCACACGCAAATCCATGGAGACAGAGGCTCCTGTGCTCCGGATCTTCCAGGCCTTGCTTTCTGTACTCTTCACCTAGCTCTTCATTCGATCCTTCATCACAAGCTGTAATTGTTAAGTACAGTGTTTTTCTGAGTTCAGATTTTCAGTCATCTGGGTAGAGGTGTGGTCACCTGGAGCCCAACCTTGCAGGTGGCTCTGAAGTGAGGGTGGTGTTATGGGACCGAGTCCTTAACCTGTGGGGCCTGCGCCACTCCAGGAGTCAGTGTCAGAATTGAATTCAATCGTAGGACACCCAGCTGATGTCAGAGAATTGTCTGGTTTCAGAAAACACCACACATTTGGTGTCAGAAGTAATGTCAGAAAACACTATTTGGTGTTTCGGTGTCCCTCTTTGGGACCCAGTTTGATCCAAGATCTCAGATCTTGCTGATTGGACCCAGGCTCCCCTGAGCTGTTCAGGTTCAGGACTAATTCAGAAGAAATTGCTGGGTAAGCCCACGTGTTGCTTAATAATGAGACCTGTAACTTCCAGGAGGAACACACCGCTTCAGGGGGTTCCTGCTGCTTGTGGCCGAGACCTAGAAGGCAGAGAAGTCCCAGGGGAGCTGGGAGCAGTCCCAAGGCCCCACCGCCATGGGGTAACCAGCTAGACTCCATCAGTACCCCTGCTGGCTGGTCCCCAAGTCAGTTCTGAGGATAACGGCTGATTCTTGCTCCTTGGTCCCCCATTATTTCAGATGGTTACAATTTTATCTAAATGGCTCACATTTTCCATAACTCATGAAAAAAGTCTAATTATGTATTTGTCCCCTACCTCACTAGCAACCATTTACGAGAAGTCAGGTACCTTGCAAATGGCTTGTTCTATCCAAACTTGTGTTGCTTTTTCCCATTTTCGCCTCAGTCCCTACATCTTATTCCATGGCATCTTCCCCAATGCAGGGGCCTGAGCACCCCCCAAGAAACCCACTGTCCGGCTCCCCTGGTGGAGAAGCCACACCGATGTCGCCTCCTCCTGCAGGAGAGCAGCTCGGGCCCAGCAGGAGCCTGTGTCATGCATGGCTGCTGTCAGCACAGCCACGACCGGTCTCCAGGGTGAGGAAGGGAGTGGTTTCTACACCCAGCTCATGATGCTGTGCCAATGTGTGTGTGTGGTATGTATTGTGTGTATGTGCATGTGTGTGTGTGTATCTGTATATGTAAATGGGTACGTGTGAGATGAATATGGGTTTGTGGGTATTTGTGTACTGTGTATGTGTGATATATATGTGTGTTGTGGTATGTGTATGTGCATATATTTGTATCTGTGCGTGTGTATACATACGTGTATGATGCGTATGTATATATGGGTGTGTGTGTGTATTGAGTATATGTGTGTGTGGATGTGTTTATATGTGGATGTGTGGGTGTGATGCGTGCAAGTGTGTGTATATAAGTGATATGTGTATATGTGTGTATATGTATGTGGTGTGTGTGTGCATGTATGTGTGTCTGTACGTATATGTGTGTGTATGCATGTGTGATGTGTGTATATGTATGTGCGTGTGCATGCACACGTGTATGTGTGTGTGTTGGGGGGTGTGTGGAATGCAGAGCCACCATCTGCCAGCCTGCTACCTCGTGGTGACTGAAAGCTGACCCGAGAGGAGGGGACACGGGAATGTGAAGGCACCTGTCTCTGGAGTCGTGAGCCACCAGCTCAGCCCGAGACCCCAGGAGCGTCCTCATGGGAGGGGAGCCACCAGAGGTTCCCCCCAAGGGGCCCAGAGGTGGCCGCAGAAAAGCAAGGGCCTGCTTTGGTTTCTATTTCCCCACACGCAGGAAGGGCCCAGGTCAGCCCACTCAGGAGCTGTTTCCTCCTGGGCCTGAGAAACTGAAAGAGCCTCAAAAGCAGAACTTTGAGGAACGCTGTCTCAGCTGGCGGGGCGGAGCCTGGGCCAGGAGGGGGCACAGTGCCCAGGCCTGATCGGCAGGGCTGCTCCTCTCTCCCGTCTCCCCATGTCCATTCCTGTCCCCACTCAGGGCTCCCAGCTTTTCCCACAAGAACTCCATCTGCCAGCAGGAAAGAAGCAACAGGAGGTTACCACGTCCTTGCCCGGAGGTTTTCCTGTTCTCTGGCCAGAAAAAATCAAATGGACATCTTATGCATTAATACCAGCCCCATTCAGGAGCTGGGACCTCTCATATGCAGCTTGTCCCCGTCCCTGCTGAGTGGCACTGGGCCATCTTCCTGAAGAGGCAGCCCCTTAGCTTCGGACACCCCAGAAGTCTTCAAGCATCCACATCGACCCCTGGCAAGAAGGTGGTCAGCCGTCTTTCAGGAAGTGGCTGATCCCACAGTTTTGATGGAAAGGAGAGACCCACGCCAGTAAGCAGGGCCCCGAGCAAGCCGCTGCCAGCCGACAGTCTCCCACCATCGGGCATCTCTCCGGGGATTCGTCTTGAGAACCAGCCTGCCCCACCCCGCTCAGTCTTCTGTCAGGTGCTGAAGCCAAGCCTTACCCAGTCCCCAGGAATGGGCTGGAGAGAGGCAGCGACATGGCATGAGGTGAGTGCCTGAGCCCGGCAGCACGAACGGTCCCAACTTTACACCCCAAGACGAGTCCAACAGAAACAGCAGTCCCTCACGTCACAGGCCTCCATACAGGCCACCCTGTCACATGCTTGAGTTTTCTAAATATTCCCCCTGCCTCTAGTCTTGCCCCCTACTCAGGTCCTGTCACCACAGTGCAGGTGTAATGATCTTTAAAAACTCAGACCTATGCACATACCCGCCCTCGCTCCCTAAGCCAAGCTTCCTGCAGGGAGGAAGCCCTGGCACAGCTATGCTGGCTGGTTACAGGGTGGAGCACAGACTCCAAACGAAAATTACATCCTCACCGACTCGGCCTCCTTCAGTTTGAAGAAAAAGCAATGGGCAGAGGAATGGGAGCAGGATCAGGAAAAATAACAATACTATAAAAAATAAATAAATACACAAGCTTGATGAGACAAAGTGTTCACCCATTCTTGGCTCCCAACTTTGCAGCTAAGAATGGGAATAATTCCTGGAACTTCATGAGAAATATTTGGTGTCCACTAGAGAGTTAAACACTGATAATGCCCACCTCCCACCTGAGCTAAGGACTAGAACACTGGCAAGGCTGGACCTCTTAGTCAGGACCCGTTGCCTGGGTCAGGAAAGCTGGGCTGCCTCTAAGGTGGCTCCTGGAACCTCAGCAGCCAAGCTTTTGGGTCTTCCCTCTGCTGCTTCCCCTCTGTGTCTCGCCTTCTCTCTTCTCTGCACCACTCTCTTTTCTCTGCCAGGTATGTTCCTCCTGTGCTTTGCCTCTATTCCTCACAGCTTCTGCTTATTCCTAGTTTCTTCAAGTGCCTCCTGTTTTTTCCTCCAGCCTTTCTCTAACGCAGGGCCTTCCAGCTTGATTTCCCTCCAGTTAACTGCCTCAATCCCTGGGTATTTCCGGGTTCAAATTCTTACCCAGGGAAGCAGTCGCATTGTCCCACTCATCCCTTCACATCAGGACCAACCCCAGATCCCTGACCAGCCTTGTTCTGATCGCCTCCTATTCAGCCCAGTGGTCAGTGTCTCAGTCAGTTCAGGCTGCTGTAACAAAAACACCACAGGCTAAGAGGCGTACACAAGAGAAATGTCTTTCTCACCGTTCTGGAGGCTGAGAAGTCCAAGATCAGGATGCTGGCAGATGCGGTGCTGGTGAGGGCTCTCTTCCCAGTTTGTGGATGGCCGTCTTCTCCTTGAAACCTCACACGGCAGAGAGCAGACAGAGAGGCAAGCTTTCATGTGTCTTCTTCTAAGGGTACCGATCCCATCATGAATTCATTACCTCCTAAGGGCCCTGACTCCTAATACCATCCCACTGGGGCTTAGGGTTTTAACATAGGAATTTTGAGGGGACATATTCAGTTAGTCTATCTATAGCAGTGAGGGTCTCCTGCCCTAAAGAGTACAAGATGGAAAACACATGGCATCTGACAGTGGACGCCAGCTTGTTAGTGGCATATACCTACAGCCCCCCGGAGGAGGACACTGCACACCATGCAGGGCAGGCAGGGTTACACCCGGGAGCAGAGTGAAGCAGCAAGGGCTGTGGGAGGCAGACTCTGTAGTCACAAGAGGATAGGGAGCCCCTGCTTCCTGCAGAGGCTGTGATTGGCTTGTTTGAATACTTTCCCAGAATGGCAGGTTAGAAGAACTCAGTAGAATGAAAACTAGGTGGACTGCAGCTCGTTTACCAGGGGAACTGGCCAGGTTGAGGGGACATATTTGGTGAGGGCTGGAAAACTCATAGGTAGGTGTTCAGGGCCCTCTAAGGCTCAAAAATGTCATGGCAATAGGTGAAATTTTAGGCCTTCCAAGGTGAGCCTTTGAATCTGCTGGCCTGGTGACAAGTGCCCACCTCAGGGGGG